>CM019164.1:4994993-5580298 GCA_009733165.1 Naja naja | reverse complement strand
GAAAGGAAAGGAAAGGAAAGGAAAGGAAAGGGAAAGGAAAGGAAAGGAGGAAAGGAAGGAATAGCAATAGACTTATATACTGCTTCACAGTGTTTTACAGCCCTCTAAGCAGCTTACAGAATCAGCCTACTGCTCCTAACAATCTGGTTTCATTTTACTCACCTGGAAGGATGGGAGGCTGAGTCAACCTTGAGCCTGGTGAGATTTGAACTGCCAAATTGTAGGCAACAGTCAATCAGCAGAAGTAGCCTGCAGTACTGCACTCTAACCACTGTGCCACTGTGGCTCATGATACTGGTTTGAACAGATCTTCATGAACATCAAATTTGGCCTGTGAAAGACACTCAGAGGGTTTCTTTCTCTTCTCCTTCCTTCTCTCCCTCTCTCCCTCTTTAAATCGCAATGGGGTCTTATCAAAGTCTCCTATCAAAACCCATCCATCTACATATCCCTTTGAGCAGACTCCATGATTGGTTTGAATGATACCTTATTCTTGGAAATAGTCCTCACAGAAAATCTCCTGGAGGCTTTCAAAGGTCTCCTACATTTTGCTTTCAGCAGCGTAAATGCTAAAACAGATGGAGAGACATCTTGCTCTGGTCCAACTCATCAGCATCAATAGGGCTGACTCTCTGTATTGAAAAGTTGTCAGTTGCCCTCAGACTTCCTTCTGCATTCATCCAAAACTCAAAGTTGCCAACAGAGTGTCCAGATTTACTGTATTTCACTGTGTTCACACAACTTGAGTGAAGCTTAGTGTGCCATCTCTAGTTCTCAGGCAGAATAGATAGAGGATAAGTTAGCTTCTTTAAAGAGAGAGAGAGAGAGAGAGGGAGAGAGAGAGAGAGAGAGAGAGAGAGAGAGAGAGGAAGAGAGAGAGAGAGATCCAGGTTGCTGAAGTGATTCAGACACCAGAAAACCAGAAGACAATGAGTTCTAGTCCCATCTAAAGGATGAAGCTGGGCAGCCATGGGCTAGTCACTTTCTCTCAAAGGGCAGAACAAGAAGCAATAGGTGGAAGCTGGTTAAAGAGCAATCCAGCCTGGAACTAAGGAGAAATATTCTGACAATAAGGACAATGACAGGAATAGTTTGTCTCCAGAAGTTGTGGGTGCTCCATCACTGGAAGTTTTTAAATGAAAAATTGGACAACCATTTGAATAGAATGAGCTGGAAGGGACCTTGGAGGTCCTCTAGTCCAGCCCCTGCTCAAGCAGGAGAACTTATACCATCTCAGACAGGTGGCTGTCCAGTCTCTTCTTGAAAACCTCCAGTGATGGAGCGCCCACAATTTGTGGTAGCAAGATGTTCCACTGCTTAATTGTCCTCCCTGCTAGGAAGTTTCTCCTTCATCCCAGGTTGTTTCTCTCTTTGATCAGTTTCCAACCATCGCATTCTCGCCCTGCCCTCTGGTGTTCTGGAGAATAATTTGATCCCCTCTTCTTTGTGGCAGCCCCTCAAATACTAGAATACTGCTATCATCTCACCCCAATCCTTCTTTCTCTAGACTAGCCAAACTCAAATCCTGCAGCTGCTCTTTCGATGTTTTAGTCTCCAGGCCTTTGATCATTTTAGTTGCCCTTCTCTGAACATTTTTCCAAAGTCTCAGTATCTTTTTGTAGTATAGTGACCAACATTGGTTGCAGTATTTGACTGAGGTGGTATAAGGTCTCCTGCCTCGGGCAGCTACTTGGATTGAAGACTTCCAAGAGTCCTTTCAGCCTTGTGATTTAATGACTCTAACGCTAGATAAGTAAGCAGTCACAAACCATTTCTGAAACCTTCCCAAACATACCTGCAGTAACTAGTCCGGGCAGTCCCGGGGGTCAGCAATGACTTGGACACAGAGAGAGAGGGGGGAGGGAGGGAGGGAGGAAGAGAGAGAGAGAGACAGAGACAGAGACAGAGACAGAGAGAGACAGAGACAGGGAGAGAGACAGACAGACAGACAGACAGACAGACTTAAAACCAGTATGGGCTGAGATATGAGTACAATTCAGGTGATTCGAAGGAAAGACTTTTTTTTTTAGAATAGAATTTTTTTTTGGCCAAGTGTGACTGGACACACAAGGAATTTGTCTCTGGTGCACAAAGCTCTCAGTGTACATACAAGCAATAAGTGATAAATCATGATTATAGTCATCATAAAAATATGTTCATCATAAATCACAAGATACAACACTTAAAGGTAAAGTTAGGTTCCCTCTACAGTGTTAGTTATGTGCTCATTTCGGCTCTAGGGTCCTCATCTCCATTTCAAAGCCAAAGAGCCAGCGCTGTCCGAAGACGTCTCCATGGTCATGTGGCCAGCATGACTAAATGCCGAAGCGCAAAGAACATTGTTACCTTGCACCAAAGTGGTCCCTATTTTTCTACTTGCATTTTTACATGCTTTCGAACTGCTAGGTTGGCAGTAGCTGGGACAAGGAACAGGAGCTCACTCCATTACGTGGCTCTAGGGATTCGAACCGTCAAACCACCAACCTTTTTGATCAACAAGCTCAGTGTCTTAGCCACTGAGCTTAGTGATAGTCATAAGATACTAAACAAGCAATCAACATAAATCATACTAGGATACTAAATAAAACAATATAAATTGAAATGAATATGAACTATAAAATGCAGTAACATAGATGAAATCATTGATCTCAGGAATTGCTACTGACATTGTATTCAGGATCTGGAGTTTATTGGGTCCATTCATTGACCCTCCTTTACTGGTTGATATGTGACAAAGTTAGTTGTGATTGATAGGAAAATTGCTTTCACCTCAATTTTTAATCTGCTCAGAATTTAATTTCCCTGTGAGATATCTTCCCTAGGTCACCGTGTTGGCTGATGCATCTCACCATCCCATGAAAAGATGCCCCATAAAAATGTGATTTTATTTTTGCTTCTGCCAAAGACATGGCAATGAGTGTATTTGCACAATATACTTGATCCTTTGAGGGAATGAATTCATTTTCATCGTTTGCATGCAACATTGCATTTTAAGCTAACCAAGTGGCCTGAGTTTATGCAATATTCTGAAACACGCACATAAATCCCAGTGATGATTAAAATGAACTAAAGTTAGAAAAAGCTATGTATGTTATGTGACAGTAGCCGGACAGTTGACCAATAGCTTCCTCTGAATTTAAAATGAGTGAAGAAACATAGAATATAGGACCATAGATCTGGAAGGAACCTTGGTGGTCTTATAGTCCAAGCCAACTCAAGATAGGAGACCTGATATCACCCTGGACAAATGATTGTCATGTATATTTCTGAAAACCTCCATTAATAGGACACCCACAACTCCGGAAGCAATCTATTCCATTAATTAATTGTTTCCACTGTCAGATATTTTTTCCCTTAGTTCCAGATTGGATCTCTCTTTAATGATCTTCCACCCATTGCTTCCTGACCTGCCCAAGAATTGATCTGAATTACTGTTTGTGTTTTGGGTCTGATTTTCACTTCCTTCCTTTCTATTTCCTTTCCTTTTTCCTTTCCTTTCCTTTCTTCCCTTCCTTTCTCCTTTCCTTCTCTTTTTACCTTGTCCTTTCCATTCCTCCTTTCCTTCCCTTTTCTTCCCTGGCATTAAACCAAATTCATATTTCTAAGACCACCTAGCAGATCTGAAACAGACTGAAATCCTTTACATGAAATTAAAACTAAGAATATAAGGAAAAAGGGATGATAATACTTCTGAATGCCTAGCAGGGATATTTATGTATGCAAAAGTGGATTTAGCATTGGAGAAGATATCAACTCCCAGCCTGTAATTTCTTATCTGCGGTTTAGTAGAATTCTATAGCACACGAGCAAAATTTTCCTCAGTTGTGAAATTGTGTGAGGAGTTTTTTTGTTGCCAGTTTCTAAAATCTATATATTTTGGCCCACTGGAAAATGCATTAACTTGATGCTTAATGCCACTGATGAGGTATTTAGCCATTTCTTTTCCATCAGTATAGCAGCAAAATTCTGCTTTAGGCTGACTCCACTCTTTATGTAATAAATAAAATAATAATAATTGATATAAAAGGGAGAGGAAGTCTTCATTGTGGGTTTTTTTTCTTTCCAAAATGCTACGTTAATTAACATCAACATAGACATGTTTTCCCCCCTCTCATTTCTCTTTTTCAATCTTCATTCTGTAAAGGAAAAAAAAATATTTGATTTTTTTTCTTGCTAGTGAGACACACAGGAAAAGACATTCAGTGCTTCATGGAGGCTTGTTGAGGCATGCTTTTGTTTCTGGGGAATATGGAAAAATAGGAATTCAGGTGGTCCAATCCTCCTTCAGTCCCAATTCGTGCACCATTCACAATGTCCTTGAATTACTGAAGAATTTATTTTGTCTACTGAGAGCTACTCAAATAATATCAGCCCTCTCTATTCCGCCACCGCTATGTGGCAGCTTTTAATAACAATTCCAAAGCTGACAGGCATCCCCCCTTGAGAAATTCACCTCCTAAAAAGAAACATAAGAAACAAATACAAACAGGGGTTAATGTAATGTCCTAACCCCCTCAAGCCAGATTCACTGAACAACCGTGCGGTGATTCCCTTAACAACTATGGCAAGAAAAGTAAAGAAATAATGTGGCCAAATTCCTTAAGAACTGTCTCATTCAGCAACATAAATGTTGGGCTCAGGTTCAGGTGGGGTTTTGCTTGGGGGGGGGGGTTGGACTAGATGGACAAGGTCCCTCCCAACTCTGTTAATCTCTTCATCTGGTTCTAATCTGAGAGCAAGGCATTCGACAAAGTAAACCACATCCTACTTCTTGGTAAGCTAGAAGACAGTGGGATAGATGGCATCACCACCAGAGGGATTCGCAACTGGCTGACAAACCATACTCAATGAGTAGTTATTAATGTGTCTAAGTCTACATGGAGGGAAGTAAGCAGTGGGGTGCCACAAGGTTCTGTCTTAGGCCCAGTACTCTTCAATATCTTCATTAACGACTTAGATGAGAGAATAGAAGGGGAACTTATCAAATTTGCAGATGATACTAAGCTGGCAGGATTAGCTAACACCCAAGAAGATAGGCTCAAGATCCAGATGGATCTTGACAGACTTGAACACTGGGCCCTAATGAACAAAATGAAATTCAAGCGAGAGAAAAGTAAAGTTGTTGTATGAAAGGAGAGAAGGTTAGCACTCCCCCTGAGAAGGATGGAAGTGGCCCTTGTGGTCTTTGCAACATGCATATGGTTAAGGCGCTGCCACTTACGTCATGGCATCTAACCAGTTTTTAAGGGGCGTGCATAGATGCACCATTGTGCCTCCCATCCCTGTCCTATTGTCCCCATTTATTCGTACCTATTTCCTGTATTCTTATTCATGTTTATACTTATCTTGTAAGCTTGTAACAAATCAAATAAATAAATAAATAAAGTCCTATACTTAGGCAAGAAAAATCAAAAGTACACATACAGACTGGGTGAAACCAGGCTTAATAGCAGTAACTGTGAGAGGGATCTTGGAGTCTTAGTGGACACCCAGCTAAATACGAGCCAGCGAGTGGCGGCAGCCCAAAAAGCCAATGGGGTTAGTCTAGGTGACTTACAAGGTCCCTTTCAACTCTGTTAATCTAATCTAAGGTCAGATCTTGCAGTCTTCTGACCATAGTAGTAGGACCATGGAGCTACCTGTATGGGACATTTGTTTTTTTCCTCTGTTGTTCAAGGATCTATTCCAGTCAGGGGCCTATGTCGCCCCCAGGCTGGAAAAAAAATCCTGCAAAGCATCTGAATAAATTTAGAATTGAAAAAATATTTCCTGTTTTGGTTAGAAACAAGTGAAGTTTAGTGACATGGGAAGTGGCCTGGTTGTAACACCTTTGTTTGTGCAAGGGAGATTGCTCGATGTTTTCTTCCATCGATGGATTTCTGCTTTAAAAACCAGGCTACCTCTTTCTGGCAAACTTGTTTTCATCAATTAATTAATTAGCTGAAGTTTGGGAAAGATAGTTTCTCATGGGCTTCTCAGTTCAGATGACTATGCCTCCCCCCCCCCACACACACCCAAGGATTCTCACTGAGTGAGGCTGATGCTTTGGCTCCCTCTAGCCAATGAGGGATCGACAGATTAACCTCATTTATTTATTTACTAGCTCTATACCCGTTCTTTGCTACAAAGCTATGTGATCGGGCTTAGTTTTTTGGGAGGAAAATAAGGGGAAAAATTTGTGCTTCTGCCTACCAGCATCCATCAGTATTCATCTGGCTAGCGTCCTGTCAGTGTGTGAGAGAGTTGAGGGCTGTTTGGAAACTGAAGCAGTATTTGCTGTGTGAGCAAGAAGGAGACAGCAAGGAGCTTGGGCGTGGCTTAGCTCAACTGTTCTGGACTAAAGCTGCTTGGTGCTGAGAAACTGAAACTGAAACTCTTCTCCTCTGCTTGTGTTTTGCATTTGGAACAGATTTCTTTTCAGGTGGGAGGAGGAGATGATCTCTTTAGCATCAAAGCGTGTTAATAATGATACAGGAAATATGAATGCTCTGATGGTCATTTGGAAAAATCCTTTCTTAGTGAGCACTTAGAAGCCAAGAGGAACATACGTGCCAAACTTCAAGTTGTAGGCTTTATGGTTCTGGAGATTTTGTGATGATGAGGGTATTTCTCTTATATATATATAGATTTTAAATTAGAAACACTTCAAGGTACGTCTTTGCACTACAGGTGGTCTCTGACTTACAGCAGTTCATTTAGTGACTGCTTAAAGTCACTATGGCATTGAAAAAAAGGGACTCATGATGGTTTTTCACACTTATGAGCATCTCCATGATGACTCCAGGTTCTCAATCTTGAGAAAAAAAATTTACCACATGCATAATCTACTTTTGTGTGTGTGAAACTAACCGACGAGCATTTGTTTTGCCAAAAGCAACACAAAGTCTGGGTTCCTATGCATGGTTCTGGAATGTTCACTCTTCACTTTTTATTATTATTTCAAAATACAGGTAGTCCTCGACTTATGACCACCATCGAGCCCCAAATTTCCATTGATGAGGTAGTTTTGCCCTGTTTTATGACTGTCCTTGCCACAGTTGTTAAATGAATCACTGCAGTTGTTAAGTTAGTAACACGGTTGTGTGAAGTGAATCTGGATTCCTCCTTGACTTTGCTTGTCAGAAGGTCGCAAAATGGGCTCATGTGATTCTGGGACACTGCCACCGTCGTAAATGTGAATCAGTTGTCAACCATCTGAATGTAAATCTCATGACTGTGGGATTGCTGGAACAGTTGTAATTCAGAGGTGGTATTCAGCAGGTTCTGACCAGTTCTGGAGAACCGGAAGTGGAAATTTTGAGTAGTTCGCAGAACCGGCAAATATTACCTCTGACTGGCCCTGCCCCATCTATTCTCCGCCTCCTGAGTCCCAGCTGATTGGCTGGGTCTTCTTTGATTGCCCTGCACAGGAGAACGGAGCTGGAAAGCAGGTTAGTGGGGTGGGAAGGGAATGGGGATTTTGCAGTATCCTTCCCCTGCCAAGCCCACCAAGCCATGCCCACAGAACCAGTAGTAAAAAAATGGAATCCCATCACTGTTGTAATTGAAGAAAAACAGTATAAGTCACTTTTTTGGTGCTGTTGTAACTTTGAACAGTCACTAAAAGAACCATTGTGAGTCAAGGACTACCTCCATTCTCTATGCCTCCAGAAGTTAGTTAGTTAGTTTGTTTCTTTGTTTGTTTGTTTGTTTGTTTATTTAGTCAATCGCTTACAAGGATAAATATAGTTGTGAATACATGAAATGAATACATATAAGAAAAATAAAAGAAACAATAGGACAGGGACGGTAGGCACATTGGTTCACTTATGCACGCCCCCTACAGACCTCTTAGGAAAGGGGTGAGGTCAACAGTAGACAGTCTAAGGTTAAAGTTTTGGGGGTTTGGGGAAGAAACCACAGAGTCAGGTAGAGTATTCCAGACATTGACCACTCTGTTGCTGAAGTCGTATTTCCTGCAATCAAGTTTGGTGCAGTTAACCTTGAGTTTGTATGCTCTTGTATTGTTATGGTTGAAGCTGAAGTATTGATTGACCGGAAGGACATCCCAATGTGTGATTTTATATACTATACTTAGATCGGACTGAAAGTGGCATAGTTCTAGGTTTTCTAGGTCTAGAATTTCAAGTCTGGTGGCATAAGGTATTCTGCAACAAGTAGAGGAGTGTAGAACTCTTCTTGTGAAATATTTCTGGACTTTCTCAACTGTGTTAATATCAGATACGTGATGTGATCTTCATCCCTGGAAGCTTTCAAGAAGAGACTGGACTGCCACTTGTCAGAAATGGTGCAGGGTATTCTGCTTGGGCAGGGGGAGTTGAACTAGATGACCTACAAGTTCCTTTCCAATCTGTTAATCTGTATCTATTCATTTTTAATCTACTGTAGATTCCTATGTTCAATTTCCCCTTAGGAAACGGAGGATGAAAGTGAATTTTAGATTAATTATGTGGTTGTCAGCCTATGTACTTTTGTTCAGAGGTCAGTTCCAATGTTACAACAAGTGTTGTGCAACAAGGTCACATAGTGTAATAAGATTGGGACTGGGTTGGGGACGTCTGTCCTCACTGTGAGTTGTGAGGTGCACAAAGGGAGGCTCAGCCAATCTCATTGCACACATGTTGTACTCTGACAATAAAGGTAATAATAATTCACAAGGGTAATAGCTGATATTGGACTTAACATCCCTTTGTCATCTCGCCTTGTCTTGTTGACGAAGTATCAGCAAGTATCCAGAAATTCATGCAATACTTTTTTCCCCTAGTTTGTGACTTGGGCTTGTGCAAATCTAGCTGCTGTGGTTTGTACAGCTTAACAAACTTCATGGACTCGCCCATTATGAATGATTTAATAAACAGTATTTTAATATGGTGCGTCAATTCAGCCATTAAAATAGGTGTTTCTCAACCTTGGTAAATGTAAGACTTGTAGACTTCAACTTCTGGAAATCCCCAGGCAGCCATAAATGATTGTGTCACACCAACTTCATCTCTCGTCACTAAACGTCACTTGTTTGGACCTGAAATAAGCACAGGTGCTGGGTGGCAAAAAAAGAGGAACACTGCATCAAACACTGCAGGACAAATGCAAGCAATTTTGGAATACAAGTTTTGGCCCCAAGACTCTCAGTTGTAACATTGGAACTGACCTTTGAACAAACCTGTATAGGATTTGCTCAGTAGCTGACAACCACATAATTAATCTAAAATTCACTTTCATCCTCCCTTTCCTAAGGGGAAAGCAGAACGCATGTGCAACCCATCAGTGAACAAATGCATGAGAAATTCTCTAATCTGCATTTTTGTGTGTGTTTGTGCGTGTATATATTTTTCCTCCCTGGTTGTAAACCTTTTCTCAGTTGGTAGAAGAAGTACTTCACCCATAATATGATGCATTGTTTAAAACTATGCTTTAGAAAACAAGCAACCAGGGCCAGTTCAAAGGAGTTCACCCGCAAAATATTTGAAGTTTGATGGCTTCGTCCTTTCTTTCACATTTTTAAAAGCCCAACATTATGTGCAATTAGGTTTTTAAATCTCTCCATGCCATGTATTTTTCATGAAATATTTTGATAACTAATGTTGCATTTTAATTGTACCTTTTATTTATAAAATAAAGTATTATTGGTTTTTATTAGGAAGGGGAAGGAGAGAAGGAGGAGGAGGAGGAGGGAAGGAAGAAGGAGGGAGGAGGGAAGGAGGGAGGAGGGAGGGAGGAGGAAGGAGGAGGAGAGGAGGGAAGGAAGGAAGGAAGGAAGGAAGGAAGGAAGGAAGGAAGAGAAGGAGGGGAGGGAGGGAAGGAAAAGGAGGAGGAGGAAGGAAGGAAGGAAGGAAGGAAGGAGGGAGAGGAAGAAGGAAGGAAGGAAGGGAAGGAAGGAAGAAGGAAGGAAGAGAAGGAGGAAGGGAGGAAGGAAGAAGGAGGGAGGGAGGGAAGGAAGGAGAGAAGGAGGGAGGGAGGAAGGAAGGAGGGAGGGAGGGAAGGAAGGAAGGAAGGAAGGAAGGAAGGAAGGAAGGAAGGAAGGAAGGAAGGAAGGAAGGAAGGAAGGAAAGATCACAGATTGGGGCATATGCTGAATAGCATGTTTTATTGTTCTGGAAAAGAGAAAGGGAAAGCAAGATAATTTTATCAGAACAAGAGACTGCTTAAGGCAAGAGATAGAATGCAAGGGAGAGAGAAAAAGAGAAGTGACAATACAAGACTTCATTTTATGTTAGTGTTTCCTTTTCTTCCTTTTGTGTCTGTCTGTATCTAGTCTTTCAATTCCTCCCCTCCTTTCCTTTTTTCTTTTCATTATAAATTAATTTTGGTTGTTCACTCTAGCAGTGATACCAGAGTAGCTCAAGTTTTATGATACTCTGCAACCACGTCGGCTTTTTCAGCGTAAGAAAGACACCCTTTCTTTGTGAGTGCCAAATGTGTGTCTGTGTGTGATATTGTGTGTGCATGTTTGCATTTTAATTATTGTTTGGGGGAAATAAAATAAGGGTGGAGCTGGTTTGTTAAGATATCTGCCTTTTGGGAAGGGGGGTGGTTTGTAGTCATAGCAGGCCATATCACATGGGTAGAGGGGGTTGTGGTGAGATTGTTAACGTGTTGTGTTTTTTTATAAGAAGCCTTTTGAAAAAAATGTTTGCACTTCTTATTATACAACAGCTAACTACTTTTGAAGTGAAGTGTGATTTGCCTGTAATGCAGGGATCCTCTGGTGTTCTGTTTGCATGGTATTTCAATAATGGCTGGAAGGGGAGAGAAAAATAAAATAAAATTTAAAGGAAAATATGTGCTATGAGAATACAGCAGCAATTTCAGACAGAAGGCCCAGCAATACATGAAACGCTCCTAGCTTGAGTTAAATGCTTGATTCTTGCCCCTTGCACTGAGTCTTCCATTCCTGGGTATCAATGTTAGCTTCTTCTCTTCTATACAGATAACTTTTTTTTTTGGCTCTTGCTTTAAGTTCCTGAGTTCCTTCTTAAAATAAAACCCTGGGAAGGAGAGGACAGGAAGGAAATCTTCAAGTCGAAATGTCCAAACTCCTTTTGATTAACATTAGTATATTTTTTCCTGGCATCTTACTCCTGCATGGAGAGGAAAGGAAGAGGGTGAAATTTGACCTCAAGGACAAGTTTTAAGCATAAATGATTTCATTTGCAGCCCACATCCTGTTTTATTACATGAAGATTAAGTTGGTCTGCTAATGAATAATTATTACTCCATAAAATAAAGAAAGGCAGACTTTGGGGAGCGGCTCTGATTCCAGGGAGACATATTACTTATAAGTAAAAGAAAAAAGAATAAGAAGAAGTAAATATTAATTTGATTTTTTTTCCTGGGTGGCTAATGGTATTTGTTCACCTAACCTGACAGAATCGCCTCTCGTAATGGATAGGACTTTGGGCCACCCTTAATCATCTTAAATGAGAGGAATTTACGAGAGAGAGAGAGAGAGAGAGAGAGAGATGGACTTTGCCATACCGTGACTTTTATTCCTTAAAGATTCAACTGCAGTGCCTAATCTAATTTTTCGCCATGGTTAATGGTCTTTTACAAACTCCTGCGAAAATGCAAAGCCTGGTGGGAGGAGCTTGAGGGAGGTGATGGGAATAACAGGATACACAGAGAGAGAGAGAGAGAGAGATGCAAATACAAATACAGACACAAACACACTTTTTTCAAAGCCCTGGAACGCTAGTCGCTATATTCAGCCCACCCCTCCGTTTTTGGTAGCCTCTCCTAGAACTGTTTGTGTTTTTAATGACCGCAAGAATTATTGAAGCGATTAATTGCTTCGGGTTGTGTGCCCCGTCCAGAATTCTTGAGGGCGTTTTGGCTACACCCAAGGAGAGAATCCCAAGATATCTCTTCTTGGAGGCGCCAACTTTCTTGTGCAATTCCACCCTTCCTAACCCGGATTTTCACCTCTCCTTTCCTCTCTTCTGCTTGCCTCTTCGGCTTTCCTCCGAAAAGGCCCTGCCTTTCGGCGAGTCCAAGGCCTGCCACGCACCCAACGAAATCTCCGATCTGGCTTGCGAGGAAGGGGGGTGGGGTGGGGGTTAACCCACGACCCTCTTTCCAGTCCCAGCTGGGCACTGACATTAATTGACTGCAAACCTCAGGCCGGTGGTGCAATATATCTTGCTTGCTCTCGCTCTCTCCCCTCCCTCTTTTCTCTCTTCCTCTCTTTGCCACTCTCTGGGGGTTAAACACACACACAGGCAATTATTTGAATTTTGGTGAGTGGGCAAGGGGGCCCGTCCTGTCTTGGGACCCCTTGGACAAATGAGAGGAGCCCATTGCTTGAATCCGTGGGGAGCAGAAAGAGGTTGGATTTGTCTGCCCGGCAGCCCCTCTGATGCTCTCGCTCCCGTACAAGAGAGCAGCGAGTGTGCAAGCGGGCTCTCTGTGTGTGTGTGTGTGTGTGTGTGTGGAGAGAGAGAGAGAGAAAACCCTTCATGCGCTGGATGACATTGTGGGGGAATCTTGCTCGGAGGCTGTAGGCGGCTTTCTCCCTTCACGATTAAAACCGCTCGCTTTCCTCCGGCTCACTCCCCCCCCCTTTTTTTTTCTCCTCCAGATTTTTTTTTTGTTTGCCTTGGCTTCGCTTAGCTTTGTGGGGGGGGAGCAAGAGAGGAAAAAGACATAAAGAAGAAGGGGGAAAAAAGCACAATTGTGAGCCAATGGCCTTGACTTGAGAGACGCCCGGCGTGTAAGGCTTTGTACACGCGGGGGGGGGGGGCGAGAAGGAGAGCCTCCCACACACCAACACACCAACACCCTCCTCATCCTAATCGCTGATCCTCCTAGACCCCCTCTTCCCCCCCCCCAAGAAGAGAGTAGCGGGGCAAGAGTACGTGCACACACGCGCGCGCGCGCTCGCTCTCTCGCTCTCTCTCGCGCGCGTGTCTTGGAGGGGGTGTTCTTTTTGTTTTGATTTTCTCGACTGGAAGCAAAGCCCCCCCCCGTTCCCCTTTGGAGAAAGTGAGCGGTGGCAGTTTTACCGGGGAAGAGAGCAGGAGAGAGGGAGAGAGCGAGACAGAGAGAGAGAGAAAGAGAGACGGGGGGGCGGAAGAACGCATCTTTTTTCCTTCTTTCTTTCTTTCTTTCCTCCTTCCTTCCTTTTTTTTATTTCCCTCTTTTTGGCGCTGAGGCAGGATTAGCCTCTCCTCATGCAAGCCCCCTCACTTGTCGTCCGCCGAGTCGAGAGTGGCAACATGCAACATCCTCTGACAGGGACAACTTGCGTGGCACTTCCGAACGTGGGTATGTGTCCCCAGCTTTCCTGTGCCTTGACTCTTATGTACTTACAGCAGGTAAGTCCATAAGCACCTTCTTACCCTCTTCTCTCCTCCCTACACCCACACATTCTCTCTCTCTCTCCTTTTCTCTCTCTCTCTCACACACACTCTCTCTCTCTCACACACACAAACACACACTTATTTTCTTTAAACACAACACTCCCTCATCTCTGCTCTCTTGATTTAGCTACCTTCTTCTCTACCTCTTCTCTGTCTATTCCGCGCCTCTTGGACGGGGGGGGGGGAATAGCTTTCTGCCTGAATGGAGTGTATAATTGCCTTTCTGTTGTAGAAACGGCTCCCTTATGTATGTGTGCGCGTCAATAAGAAAAGCATTGTAACCCTTGGGAGGGTTCAAATTGGGATCCCGTCCGTTCTTCCATCGGAGTCCTTTAACGGGGTCTTAAATTTGTACGGTTTTGGAAAGTTTGAAGGGTGATTTTGTTTGTTTGTTTGTTTGTTTTGTTTTTCGCCCCGATACTTTTCCTATGCATTGATCGTTTCTCTTTCTGCGCGGAATTGAGACGTTGCTTTTTTTCTGCTACTTAAAAAGGTTTTGGCAAGGGACGCAAAAAAAGGGGGGGGGTTAATTAAAGGAAAAGGGTAGGGGAAGGAAACTTTACCTTACTCCGACCTGCAAGCCCCCCCTCCTCCCGTTCTAACCCAGAGGCACGAAATGCTTCTTCCGATGGTCCTCTGAAGTTTTTTTAACTCTCGGCTTTGCAAATTTCGCCAAGCGCGGTCGAGTTCTTTGTTGAAAGGAGATGCGGTTGGAGGGCGAGCGAGTCTATTGAATAGGCGAGACGCGGCCGCCGCGAACCTTTGAGAAGTTGATCAGGGTTAGTGGATGAGTCATTTGTCAACCTGCGATTTGCCAACCTGGATCTTGGGAAGTGGTGGGCACTCTTTTGGGGCGGGGGCGGCGGAGTTTTCTCCCTCTAAAAATACACGGCTGCCTACTTGGCTTATTTTTAAAGCGGCGTCTTCTTTCTACCAACCTTCTCCGGGTACTGATGGAGTTTTTCAGGTCTTGGGAAATGAAACCACTGGAAGAGGAGGGGGGAAATAGTACTGCAAAGCAGGGAAAGCTAAGCTTCCAAGCCCGTTTATCTGAAAGTAATCCAGTTGAAAGCAGTGGCGTCTTATCTCTAGCCAAGGTGCTGAACCTCTGTGCGCCCACAACTAGTCCATGAGCCTCTTTTTAAAAATTATACTATCCAGATTTACAAATCGTCACCTGCGCTCACTACTACCGTGCAGGGGGACCCTAAATTTGCAGAAGCCAGATTAAAATAGATTGTCATGCAAATGTGATTAATTGCATGTATTCTCTGGAGAGTGTCCTCTCTTCCCTCCCTCCCTTTTTGTGAGATTTACTATAGCTCACCTGAACTATAAGGGACTGCGACTCTTAGCTATTAATGCTCAGCTCCAAAGATACTTTAGATGACTTCTGTGCCTCTGTGCTGAAGTTTCTTCCTTTGTCCATCTCTCTTTTATTTATTTATCTTTTTGAGAGAGGAAATAATTGTTTTTTTTTCTCTTAAGAAAAGCAACGTACTAATGCTTCCTCCCTGGCAGTCTTCTTGTTAAAATAAAATTGAATTGATCACTGATCTCTTTATCGGAGGGCAGTTATAGCTTAACTTATTTTAAGCTCAAAATCAAGTCAACTCTGGTGCGTTTGTCATGCTTGCCGTCTTGCTCCTACTGCCAAGGAAATAGATTTAGGATTGAAGGAACTAACTGAGTGTTAAAAGGTTCATCTTTACAATTAGTCTCATGTATCCTGGGTGGGTTTTGTGTATCAGAATTGTTTTTCTCTCTCTCTTGTGCACATGTGTGTGTTTGTTTCTGTGTGTCCTTTTTTAAGGATCTTAGTTAAAGGTCTTGATGTTACTGTCACACTTTTTGTGTGCCATCTTAAAAAGGGGCTGCTGTATAGGAAAGATTATTGTGTTTGTGTATGTATGTACATCTGCATGTTTTCCTATGTTAATTTAGAGAGGAAGGAGGGAAGGAAGGAAGGAAGGAAGGAAGGAAGGAAGGAAGGAAGGAAGGGATTGTTCCTAGTATTTTTTCCTTTAATTTTTTTTCCATACACTCATTTAAATATGAAAGAGATAAACTTTAATCTGGGTGGATAAGCTATACGATCACCTAATTATGAGGCAGATGATGGAGGCTGGGGCAGGAATCCTTTCATCTTATCTTGGCTTGAAAAGAGTTAATGAAACTGAAGTCCAAGCATTGTAAATTTTCCCAATTTAACAAAATATACATGGGCCTTGAGTGAACTCAAAATTCTTTTAGGAGTCTTTTAGGACATAGGGCTAATTTTAGGGTCTTCTCTTCAGTCCGAGACAAAATATGAGAAGCAGTTTTAATGCGCTTTTATGCTGTTCTTTAAAGACTTTCTTGGTGTGGATTCAATCTCTGCAGCACAGCAGAAGATTATGTCATTAACACTTTTTAATCAGCCTGGATTTTTTAAAAAAAATTTTTAAATTTTATTTTCATGTAAGCTGTTTTTGATGTGCTAATGCACACCCATTAATACAATTATGAATCCATGACTTGGAAATTTATTCCCACATCCGGCAAATCAGTTCATAAGTGTTGCAGGTGCTTAAATATCTACACCTTTCTCATCTGAATCCTTTTATTTTATTTTTATTTTTATTTACTGCTTTAGGGTCTTGTAGAGGGAGCAGAGAAATTGTTAACCATTCTCCTCACCTCCTGTGCTGGTCAGCTCCCCTGAATAGCATCCAGATCCAAATTATCTTTCTAGGTCCTCTTATTGAAACATGGGGAAGCTGTGATGTAACAAGGTTTGCTAAAGCATGTTCTGTGGAGAGTTTGATGGGGCTTCCACGAGAATATGAAGACCACAATAATAACAAAGCAGCTCTCTCTCTCTCTCTCTCTTTAATTCTGGATCACAGTTTTGGGAATATCCCATTTTGAAAGAGTTTGAAAATCCTTGCCACAGAATAAATCTAGCACTGAAAGTTTATTGAATCTTTTTTTTTTCCTGGATAATTTTTCCTATGCAACCATTGCTAATGTGCCTAGAAAATGTACAGTTTGCAGCTGGGGAATTCCTACTCTAAGCTGGAAAAGTTTCCCATCAATAACCTTTTTTTTCATGCCTTTCAGAGACTCACTTAGAATAACAATCACCTGAAAAACATGAATTAAGCTTTGAAACTGCCAAACTTCCTGCATAATTGTACTTTCTAGTTGGCACCCATTCATTGTTACTAATAAATTTATTAAATCATTTTTCCCCTTGCAGGAAAAAAAATATCAGCACTTTCCCAATCTACTTTATGGCATATAATTTATATAAACCTACCATAATCCGCTCGTTTATGTCTCCCCAGCAGCTGAGCAATTCAATTCCTTTTGTATTCTTGATGCAGAATTATGGGATTTTTAGTCCTGAGCAGGTTTTCTGTCTGTTGGTTAAATAGATGCAGAACACTTAACACCATAAATTTGATGTACACTTTAACAAAAATTGATATGGCTTTCACGGATTTAATTTGATTTTGTGCATGAAACCACGGAACGCTATTATGATTTTCTTAGACGTGAAGAAACATTTACTGGTCATATATAAATTTTCTTCCTTTGTCTCTAGAGAATCCATGAGCTAATGACTCCACTCTGGGAATTGTTTATGTTTCTATTTTCTTAAAATACTGGTATATCACTTGATGAACAAAACTTGCTAGGTTTATAGATTCTCTATGCGGTCACGGAATTATTTTTTTAGAGGTCTCCATAAAATTGCTTATCTTCCACGCTAATGGCAATCTATATTTTCTTTAGATTACCTAATATGTTCTTGTTGAAGAAGAAAGCTCCTTGGTAGACATAGCAATTCAAACAGACGTATCAGGAGGTCTGACTGGGCTAAATAGTTTAGATCAGATGTCTTTGCTTTAGGCCTTCTCTGGGTTACTGGGGAAAAAAATCACAAGCAAGCTCTTTATTAAGAGGCAGAGGAAAAGTAAAAATCTTGTGTTAGTTTCCACAAAGAGGAGTTGTTCATAAGCATTTGAGCTGACTTTTTTGTGTGACAAACCTGCCAAATTTAGTACCAAAGAAGAAATGCTTAATCTCAAGAAAGCTTCCCTGATTCCAGTGGGATTTCATTTCAGCTGAACACATATAGGATTATAGCAGTGGTCTTTAGCATGATACCAAAAATTTCATTTGGGGGGAAATATATTTGAAACCAGCATTATCTCTGTCAGAATCTTTAAAGCTTGAAATAGAAAAATATTTTATCTATCTATCTATCTATCTATCTATCTATCTATCTATCTATCTTCCTTTCTTCCCTAGAGTACGAGGATTTGCAAAGATCCTATCTCCATAGAATTCCTTACAATAGGCTCCATTTTGATTCAGGCTAGCTTTCATATTTTTAATAGCTCTCTATATATGGGACTCTACCCTGTTTCCTTCAAGATCTTTTAGATATCGGAGATCTGAGTTGGCTTTATAAAGCAGACAAGAGACATAAGTTTTCAAAAACTGATGGAAGTTAGTTGAGATATTGTGTTCCTTCTATCTATTTTTGTAGTTGGGTAATTCATCTCAACACAGCCAGGAATCTTTAATATATATACTATGTAGGTCACCCATTGTTATGCTATGCACCCAATCTTCCAAAATTTAATTAATCCCTCTGTCTATCTATCTATTCATTAATAATTGAATAAAGTAGATTATTGATATATGGCCATATTAAAAACAGTAATTATATTATTCTAATGTGATTAGAATACAGTTACTTGATGAAAACCCACCAGTCATACCAACAGAACACAATAATAATATAGATTATCTACAACTCATTGGAGCAAATAAAAAAAAATACAAATAATGAAAGAAACCAGGATAGCAGATATTAAATCACAGAGGGAGAGAGACATATAGACAGATTAAACCATTATATTGAAAAGGCAGAATAAAATATAATATTGTTTTAACTACATCATTATATGCCATTATTATTAAAGTATTTGTGAGCACAAAAATAGATTGGTGCTGAGAAAGAGAAATATGGACATTATCTGAAGGTTTTTAATGTGATCATTCTGAAATGGGAGATACCACCAAAATGTCCCCACCTACCCCCTCCTCTTCCTCCTCCTCTATCTATCTATCTATCCATCCATCCATCCATCCATCCATCCATCCATCCATACATCCATACATCTATCTATTTGTTAGAAGGAAGGTAAGATTTCCATGGATAAGTCATGGATAGCTGATGCAGAAATAAATGTTCTGTCAAATATCAATGTCTTCAGCTCATTTCAATTAACTGGAGGCCACTATCAGCAACTCACAAGAAACTTAATCTGGTCCCTTGTAAAAAAAAAGAAAAGAAAATTCTTGTAGTTCTGCTTTGCACTAACAAAGAGTTCACGTTCAAGTCCATTTCATAGCACAACCATGGCATTGTCAATATCATGCGACTAGTAGATTTCCCCCCAGTTAATGATGATGCATTTGGTTTGTTTTAAATGGTGAAGTGATTTGTGCAAAGGGTAATTCATCTTAAATGGAGCCATTTCTCATGCTGGACACCAGGAAATCGAAAGCAATTGAACTAAAACTTCAATATCAACCTGTTTTGTCGTTGACTAGAAAGTAGTTCATAGTGGAGATATTGAATGAAGGAAAAAAAATCATATTGGAGAAATTGGTTTCTTTCTTTTACTGATTATAATAAAAGGGTAGAATATTCACCCTTCTATATAGAGATGATTATTTTGTTTTAAAGAATAACATTTAAAAAAAATATATTATTTCTAGACTTTTGCAAAATGCAAGGGAGAAAAAAAGATCTGACAGCCAAAACTTATACTATTTAGGTATTCTACCATTTTCCTTTTGCTAGTTTTGGAACTTTCTTTCCCCTCCCCCTCAAACAAGTACCGTCCCTTAAATCACCAATGTACAAGTTATTGCTTAATCAAAGTCTTCTTCTTCTTCTTCTTCTTCTTCTTCTTCTTCTTCTTCTTCTTCTTCTTCTTCTTCTTCTTCTTCTTCTTCTTCTTCTTCTTCTTCTTCTTCCTCTTCTCCTCCTCCTCCTCCTCCTCCTCCTCCTCCTCCTCCTCCTCCTCCTCCCTTCTCCCTTCTTCCTCCTCCTCCTGATTCTCCTTCTATATCAGGGGTCTTCAAACTTGACAGCTTCAAGATTTGTGGACTTCAACTCCCAGAATTCCTCTTCCGGTCATGTTAGCTCAGGAATGCTGGGAGTTGAAGTCCACAAGTCTTAAACTTGCCAAGTTTGAAGACCCTTGAGATAGATAGATAGACAGACAGACAGACAGACAGACAGACAGACAGATCAGGGGTCTTCAAACTTGACAGCGTTAAGATTTGTGGACTTCAACTCCCAGAATTCCTCCTCCAGTTATGTTAGCTCAGAAATTCTGGGCATTGAAGTCCACAAGTCTTAAACTTGCCAAATTTGAAGGCCCTTGTTCTGTATCATAGTTTTCATTCCCAGCTGAGTCATAATGCAGGTATGACAGAAGTACTGCTGGTGGGGATATTTTTCAATTTGATTAAAGAAGAAATGGATTGATGGATGGGAAGGGGAGGAAGGAAGGAAGGAAGGAAGGAAGGAAGGAAGGAAGGAAGGAAGGAAGGAAGGAAGGAAGGAAGGAAGGAAGGAAGGAGAGAGAAGGGAGGTGGGAAAGGAAGGAAGGAAGATGTATAATTTCCAAGAATGAAATGTGCATTTAGGAATTCTGCTGGATTTAGCAATGTCTATCTATTCAAAGATGTTTTTTACCAGGAGGGTCAATTTTTTGGGGTGGATTCAAAATCACCCATACTTGGCTACAGTGCTTAAATTCACAGGGGTTGCAGTGCTTAAAGTTACAGAGAAGAATAAGAAAACTTGCTGTATGTCATCTTACTTTGAAGAAGTTTTGGAAGGGTTGCTGTTGTGCAATAGAGCAATCCAGTTGGGAGAATGAACTGGAACATACAATGTTAGTTCCATCTCAGCTGCATTGATTGCCAATTTACCTCTCACCCAAGTTCAATGCCAGAAATAGTTTAGACTGAACTGTTTGAAAGATCATCAATACTCATATGGCCCAGCTTCAGCCTTACAATTGCCCATGGAAACTCTACTAATGTGTCTATCAATACAGCAAGTTTGATTAGAAAAAAAAAAACCTAAATCTGCTTTGTAGTTGCCCAATCCTTGCAGAATGGCATATTGTTAGATGAACATGTAGCATCATATTCACATCAGGACTACCATTCGTGACAGCTATCTAACTCCTCCAACTGTTTAGATGGAGGTTTTTCCTCCTAGGTTGCTGCTTGACTCCTGGACATTTCGTTACCAAACTAGGTAACATCTTTAAAAAAAACTTTATTAATCTTTTATAACTTTAAAAAACAAAAAACAAGCAAGAAGTAAAAGTATCTTAGATTCGACAAATTGTGACATTCTTATACTACTATTTTGTGCATTATTTACAAATATATACAATTTATGTGAATATAAACATTTAACATTGGAACCAACTGCCCCTGGAGCTTTGGGTGGCCCATGACCTCCGCTCTTTCCATCAGGGCTTAAAAACATGGTTGTTCCAGCTTGCTGACCTGGACAGAGGGTGGGGATAGGAGTTTTAATCGATTGTTTTACTGTTTTAGCTTGTAATTGGGTTTCTTATTTAATTTCTTTTTAATTGTATATTTGTATCGTTTTTATGATTGTACGCTGCCATGAGTCCTTCGGGAGATGGGGCAGCTTCGAAATCCAATAAATAAATAAATAAATAAATATTGCTTAACCTTGATTCATCATCCATTTAACTATTTTGTTCGATCCAGTCATACCATTTTCCCCAAATTTTATAGTATTCGGTCTCCTCTCTCTCCTTTAACATCAAAGTTAATTTATCCATCTCAGCAGAGGGTCATTATTTTTTGAATGGCCAGTTCATCTGGAGGTATAGATGTATGTTTCCAGCATTGGGCGTAAGCAATTCTGGCTGCACCCTGCTACAGATGTTACCTAGTTTGGTAATGAAACATCTGGGAGTCAAGCAGGAAGCTTGGAGGAAAAACTTCTAAGCCTAAATCTACAACCCGAGCAAAGAATGTGCTCTACAATTTCTATCCTCCAACTGTGTATCCCAAAGGTGCTTTTTAAAGAGGCAACTGGACTTCTTTGAGGATGTTTTGCTTCTCATCCAAGAAGCTTCTTCAGTTCAGAATTAAAGAAGCTTCTTGATGAGAAGCGAAACATCTTAAAAAAAAACCCAAGAAAATCCAGTTGCCTCTCGAAAAAGCATCTTTGGGACAACCATGAGCTGGATGACTCAGAATCTCTTTAGATCACTTTTAGATTAACAGAGTTGGAAGGGACCTTGTAGGTCATCTAGTCCAACCCCTTCCCCAAGCAGGAGACTACCTCCATAGACTCCAACTGGGTAGCTGTTTCTTCACCTACTGTGATCTTGACAAACCTTCTGTATGTATAAGTATAAATGCATATAAATACATATCAGGAATATTTAACCTGAATTAATTTGATCTTTAGTGTAATAGTTGTTTGGAACAGACACCGTCCATTTGCTAAGAGTAATCTTGAAGAAAGTCTGCATAGTTTTTCAGAGAAGTGGCAAGACGTCTCAAGTGCAGGTGAAATTATTTTGATATTTTATTTTACTATGGGTATTTCTGTGCTTCTCCACCCCAAACGCCTCTGAGCAGCATATACCATAGGCAGAGTTTAATAACAGCAGAACAAAAGAGAAAACAGAACCAAAGGGAAAACAGCAGAAACCACAATGGGGCAGCCCGACAGGATCAGTCCTAAATGCAATTGGTGTCCACCTCATCGTTTAAGTTCTTTCTGAATGTGATGGTCCATATATATTCTGTGTTATTTCACAGAAGGGATGACAACATTGGGAAGGCCCTTGTTCTGACCAAGGCTTCCAAGACTGTAATTACACACATACTTATTTTAAAGGCAAGTCTTGTTTTATTGCAATGTTGGGAATTATTTTCATTCCCAGCCAGTAATGAATCTCAAACAGTCCCTCAAGATAAGCACCCACCTTTCTTTCCTGTGAAGTGCTGCCAATAATGGAAGTTTCAAATGAACTAGAAAAAAAACACCAACTGAAGTACAAAGAGCTTCAAGAATGAATCTGAACCGAATGAATGACTTTGCTTCCTGCAAAGGTTTTGTAATCTTTGCCTGACCTTTATACCTTATGGGAGGGGCAATCACCTCCAACATTACTCCCGAGTCACCCCTTTTGTCTCAGCTACTCTCACCTTCTAGCAGCTCTGTGCACACGCACACTGGGAACGGGCTTCCCTTGTTCCTCTGCCTTGCTGCTGCCAGACTCCGAAGGCTCCAGAGGCAGCACCCCACTCCCAGATGGTCCTGGCCCCATCTATGCATCTGATGCAGGACCCTCGTCCAAGTCCTCTCCAGACTCCTGGACTTATCCCCTTTCTTCTCCACTGTCCAATTCTGCTGCTGTCTGCACAGGCTGCTGGTGCAACACAACAGTCCTAATATTGCATCTCTGAAGATGAAATTCCTGAGTGTTTGGAACCCTTGACAGAACATCTAAGTCAAATGTATGAGATGGTCAGATTGATTTCAGAGAAGGCATTCTTGGAAATAAACAGGCTCTAAACCACACAGGGTTTTAACAGTTACAATCAGCACCTTGAATTGCAACCAGAAGCCAAATGACAGCTAATGGAACACCTAGAGTAGATATTAGATATTATATGTCTCATACCCATATTAGGACTAAAGCCGCGTCTTATTCAAATATACAGAATTGAACTAGATTCATGTCAAATCTAAGACACCATTCTGGAAACTACTGGTCTCCCTAAATCATTAACTAATTTTATTCTCAGTCTATTGCTCAAGCATTTTAAGGAAAAATGTTAGGAATCAAAGCTGTAGCTTTTGTAGCTTGTGTATGAAATGTATGTGTTATGACACTGGGCTCCAATTTACTCTGTCACAACATTTTAAAGAAAAGAAACTTAATCTGCCGTAGACCATTTCTACAGGAATTTTGAATCCTGTTTTGAAAACAAGGACTGGGCATTAATTGTTTGAATGTGATGGTTCAGTCAGTTATTCCCAATTCTAAACTTTTTGTGCTAGTATGATCCAATCTGCATTTTGCTGGTGTCACCACAATTTGTACTTTCTTGGTCCAGTTTTATCTATCCTCATAAACAGGTGCATTGCTTTCTATTTCAGCACCAATCTGCATGGAACAAAATGCTTTAAAAATCTCTTTAGTTGTAGAAATTTCACTCGCAGGAGATTCAGTCGTTCATATCCTTCTTGCTATGGATACGGATCCCTTTACAACCCAAATCTGCACTGAAAATTCTTTTTAAAAATAGATCTAAGTGGAGACACAGATTTTTCCTCCTTTCTTGTGAGATTCAGAATGTCTTGCACACTGGCAATCAACTGAGATTTCTCAAAGTTGGAGCTGTACTTGGAAATCATTTTCCCCTGATATCACAAACAACATAAGAATATGTGACTAAATAAATAACTGACATAAAATTAGGCAACTGTAATCAGATAAGTTGAATAATACAAGTCGAATCATACAAGTCAAATAAATAATAATAATAAAAATGCAGCTTGAACTATTTTTTTTAGTTGTTCCACTAAAGATGTCAATGAGAATTGGGGTGGCATGAGGGGCCCACAGGGTGTCCAGGGGAGAACAGGGTGGTGAAATGTGCATTGGGACTTTATAAACTCAACCACTTCCACCATCACATGCAGGGTTGCTACACAAATACAAAACGAGTGGAGTTTATATGATGTCACAATACTTGTTCTATCATTTTGACATCGATGGGGTGAGGAATAAATCACTTGGGTTTCCCACCTCTGACCTTCATGGCAAGATTCATCCTTTGTCCTAAAGTTACAGAACATATTTTGTTGTGGTGGTTAGCTGGTCGGTTGGTTTTGTTTTTGTTTTATTTGATTGTATTTTGGTCTATTTATAATGATTCAGCTGCCAAGTGGGATGATTATTCCTGCCAAGATAACACAGTTGACTTGACAAAATGTAAAACACAAAACATTTTTCTTCCCAAAGCAAACAATAACAGTGCAATCACAGACTCAGTTGCAGAATGTTGCTCTAGTAGTCTTCCAAGGCTCCTTTGCACTCTGTTATTCTGTATTCTGATATTGACTGCATGATGTAGCATATATGCATAATTCGTATATTGGGAATCTCATTGCATTTCTCTCTGAATTTCACACTAGAGAAAATTTGGCAGCAGACCTGTTTATCCCGCACCTCCACCCCACTCTCCCTTTGAACTAATTTCAGCACAAAAACAATTCATAGCTTTTCTATGTGGTGACCTTTCCAATGTATGGATTCTATGTTGATTTTTAAGATACATAGATGACAGACAGACAGACAGACAGACAGACAGACAGACAGAAGAAAGAGAAAAAGAAAAGAAAACAAAAGAAAGAAGATTGGTAGATAGAAAGAAAGAAAGATTGGTAGATAGAAAAAAGAAGATAGGTAGAAAGATTGATATATAGATGACAGAGAAAGAAAGAAAAGATGGATGGATAGATAGACAGAGACAGACAAAGATGATGGGATAGATAAATAGATAATAAGTAGAGAGAAACATAGATAGATGACAGAGAAAGAAAGAAAAGATGGATAGAGAGATAGATAGATGGTAGAATGATAGTTGATAAATAGCTAGATAGATAATAAGTAGGTAGGTAGATAGGTAGGTAGGTAGTTCAATAGATAATACATAAGACAGACAGACACATGAGAGCGAGAGAATGAGAATGCCACCTTCTTAGCTCATTTGTAAGGTCAGACATCTACTACTATCAAATGTGTGAACCCAAATGCATTTTTCATGTTTGGGCTTCCGATTCTTCATAATTTTCACATGAAAGCATACCTCCCCCACCCCCACTCAAAAACCATTCCATGTGTGTGCATGAGTGGAACAAGCCTCTGTGCCCAAGACTCATTTGCCATCTGTTTTGAGATTTATTTATTTATTTCTCTCCATTCCCTTACAGCTGGGCCTTGGAATAATTGTCCACTAGCTCATGTGCTGAGGGCAGACCATCTTGCTATTATTTTCTGGGTTTTCCAATTCATTTAACCTGCCTGCTTAGGCCTTCCTCCCTCCCATAAGGGGAAAACCAAATGCTTGTGTTGTCATCATTTGTAGGGCCAAAGCGCAAGGCCATGTCACTCAAGACCAAGGATGCTCCTCCAAAAAAGGAGAAGTGAGACAATTTCCATCAGGGATCCCAAAATCTCAGGAGGATAAATCTATTTAGGAGACATTGCTGTGCTCTTAGAAACTTTAATCTGATGAAGAAATGGGCATCTATCTTTAAAAGTGTGAGTGGCTAAAATAACCTTTCGTGCAGATTTAGCAAGCAGTGTCCAGGTGCTCCACTTGTTTTAATTAATGAAAATGAAGGTTGTTTGATGTTCATGAGTGAACCTTTGGGTCCACATCCGGGAGCTCTTCATTGGCAACAGAGAGGAGTCTTAACATCTACTGAACATCCTGCCCTGCTACATTCTTGGGTGGTTTCATTCCTCCCACCCACCCACCCCCACCTCCATCCATCCTCTCATGAGCAGACTATGCACTGAACAGAACAAAAGAAGAGATCAAGTGCTTAGTGTTTCTTTCCTGAATAATAGCTCAGGAGGTCCTTGTGATGACAGTTATGTCAACCATAGCACCTCTCAAAATGAGCAGACTAATGCAAAAGGTTTTTAATGCAAAAGGTTTTTTTTAAAAGAAAAAACTGAACAGAACAAAAGAAGAGATCAAGTGCTTAGTGTTTCTTTCCTGAATAATAGCTCAGGAGGTCCTTGTGATGACAGTTATGTCAACCAGGGTCACTTCTCAATGACAATAGCACAAAGGAATTGCTTTGCTGAAGTGCACCTTTACTTTTAAATAGCAAAAGTGGAAAAGACAGCAGAGGGGGGGGGGGAAGAGTGGGGAGGAGAAGGAGATGAAGGAAGAAGAAGAAGAAGAGGAAGAGGAAGAATAGGAAGAAAAAGAAGGAAGAAGTAATAATAATAATAATAATAATTGTTATTATTAATTATTATTATTATTATTATTATTATTATTATTATTATTATTATCTGAAATTACCAAATATATTTTGGATGCAGCTTATGCTGATCCTAAACTATGAACATCTTCTGAGCATTCTTTAGAAGAGAATACTGATGGTGTTAGCAATAGCCATAGCACTTAGACTTATATACCACTTCACATGGCTTTACAGCCCTCTCTAAGCAGTTTACAGAGTCAGTCTCTTGCCCCCAACAATCTGGGTCCTCATTTTACCCACCTCGGAAGGAAGGAAGGCTGAGTCAATCTTGAGCCTGGTGGGATTTGAACTGCCAAGTTGCAGGCAGCCGGCAGTCAGCAGAAGTAGCCTGCAGTACTGCACTCTTAACTACTGTGCCTCTGCAGCTCATAGGAGGAGGATGGGAATGATGAAGAAGAAGTCATTAAACATGTGATCGTCTTTTGTGGTTGAGAAGAGGCAGGGACAGTGAGAGGAAATACATTTGGCTGTCATTCCATGCACCAGAAACAGTACAGTTCCCCTGGCTTCATCACACTTCCAAGCATCTCAAAGAGGGTGCCTGCTTTCTCCTTTTGTTAGCAGTTGGCGGGTGTCGACCTTCGTTTGTCTTGAAATGCAAAAGAAAAGAAAAGCAGGCAAAGATTGTTAAGCATGTTTTAGGAATGTCCTGAGTGCTGAATATTTTGAGAGAAAGAGCAGGCACCAAGTACAAGCCAGGTGGCTATTTTCAGTGATGTGTGGCACAGCATTCTTTGCAACATTTGCAAAGCTGATGAAAAGTACATTTTTGGACCCCATACAACTTGGCTTCTGGTCATAAGTGTAGAAGAAACAAGAGATGTCCATAAAACAGGGTCGATTCAGAGGAGAGTTAATAGATTTATTGGTCCTTTCAAAATTAGGAGGATGGTCTCCAAGTGCCAGATAAGACACTAAGGTATAAACTATCAACTGTTGGATTCAAATTTCAACAGAACCACTTTGACTGCAATCCCAGTCACAATGGACAAGAACTATCTTAAAACACTGTGAGATTTTTTTTATTTTTTATTTGCAAAGTCTCATTTTTAAAATTAAAAAAAAAACCACCCATGGTATATAGAATTACATTACTAAAACTTGGCAAATATCCCAGTCCTTGGGGAAGAGTGGTAAATTTATTGTTATTCAGAGTTTGCCTTCTGGACACTTAAGATCCTCATTGTTTTTATGGTTCTTTCTTTTTCCAGTGTGCCTCCCCTCCCCCGATTTATCTGGATTCAGGCGACTTCTAAAATGGTATTAAATAAATAAAATTCTATGCCAGCCAGGATTCTTACAGTCATAATACGAAGATAATTAGTAAATAAAATATTTATTTTAATGCTATTTTACAGTTAACAATATCAGGTTATCACTTCTTGAAATGCTGTCCCAACAATCTGCATATTGCTCTTTTTATAAACATAATATCCATTCAACCTCATTGAGAAACACAAAGTGACTGGGGGATATAATACACCAGAGACAATCATAATGATGGACTTGGTGTAGTGTGGATGTAGGTGTTTTGTAGAACTATCTGCAAAGCTTCCTGGTTACTTCTTCATGGTATCCCATTGGAGCATTTCTGGGTCTTTGAATGTAGGGACAAAGTCATTGTTAGAGCTTGGAGAGACCAGGGAGGTCAGCAGGACAACAAAATAATAATAATAATCAAAATAACAGCTGTGATTGCACCGTAAAAACCCAGATAGATGGATAGATGGATAGATGGATGGATAGATGGATAGATGGATGGATGGATGGATGGATGGATGGATGGATGGATGGACGGGTGAATGAAGAGATAGATAGATCAATAGCAATAGCAATAGCATTTAGACTTCTCTAAGCAGTTTACAGACAGCATTGTCCCAAACAATCTGGGTCCTCATTTTACTGACCTCGGATGGAAGGCTGAGTCAACCTTAAAGTCGGTGAGATTTGAACTGCAAAACTGCTGGCAGTCAGCAGAAGTAACCTGCAGCATTGCATTCTAACCACTGCACCACCAGGGTGGTAGATAGATAAATAGATAGATAGATAGATAGATAGATAGATGGATGGATGGATGGATGGATGGATGGATGGATGGATGGATGGATTTAGGTTCATTGAAGTGTGGGAAGAACATACTTGTGATACTGCATCCAAATTTGGTCATCACTATACAAAAAGAGATATTGATACTCTAGAAAGAGTTTTGAGAACAGCAATAAAGAAGATCAGAGATCTGAAGGCTAAACCCTATGATGAACAATTGAGAGATCTAGGTATACCTAATCTAATAAAGAAAAGGATTAGGGGTGGCACAATAGCTGTCTTCTGGTATTTGAGAGCTATCACAGAGAGTGGTTGGGATAGGGGTCAACCTATACCCTAAACCACTTGAGGACAGGGCAAAAAGCAATGGGTGGAAGCTGATCAGAGGGAGAGCCAGTCTGGAACTGAGGAGAAATGTCCTGATTGTGAGAACAATTAATTAGTGGAACCTCTAGACATTGTGGGGGCTCCATCACTGTAGGTTTTTAAATTGGACAACCATTTGTCTGGAATGGTACAAGATCTCTTGCCATGGGAGGGGGTTGCCCTAGAAAACCTCCAACTTCATTATTATGTTCTGTGATCCCCATAAAAAAGGGGGTAGGGCTTTGTTTATGGCTACCATCTTGACACTTTTTTTTACATATGCAAAACGTAGAGCCTTCTGGAAGAATCTTGTTCTGCAGCATTGTTCTTATTTCTGAGAGTGAAGGTATCTCCTCACCATATAGTGCATTGGAGAAGTTACAGGTGTCCAAAGGTAAAATAATGAATGGCTGATGTGTCTCCCAGAACTGAGACAGACTCTTTGGAAACTGATCTGCTTATTCAACTCCATCTCTCCCTCATGATTTGTGTGTTGTTATTAGTGTTGTGGTTGTGATTTTAGATAGTGATGGAATTTTGATTTTTCCCCTGCCAACTCAGTTACAACAGTTGGTTCTTTGGCCTTTAGGGTACCGCACATAGTCTGTGCTGTATATGTTATTATCATATATACAATCATATATTAAAGAAGATTGATTTCACCTATTGAAAAGAGCCTTGGTGGCTCAGGCTGTTAAATGCCTGCACTTAAGATCCAGCTGTCTACAATTACTGTAGGCTCGAATCCCACCAGGCTCAAGGTTGACTCAGCCTTCCATCCTCTCGGGGTAGGTAAATTGAGGACCCAAGATTGTTGGGGGCAATAAGCTGACTTTGTAAAAATGCCGCTTAGTAATAAGCAGGCATATACAATGGAATGAAGGCTATTTCTGAGCACACTGGGTTGTATCCCAAAATGTAAGCCGCCCTGAGTCTTCGGAGAAGGGTGGCATATAAATGTAATTAAAACAAAACAAACAAACAAAATCAGTGGCGCAGTGGCTAGAGTGCAATAGTGCAGGCTACTTCTGCTGCAGCAGAAGTAGCCTGCAATTTGGCAGTTCAAATCTCTCCAGGCTCAAGGTTGACTCAGCCTTCCATCCTCTCGGGGTAGGTAAATTGAGGACCCAAGATTGTTGGGGGCAATAAGCTGACTTTGTAAAAATGCCACTTAGTAATAAGCAGGCATATACAATGGAATGAAGGCTATTGCTGAGCACACTGGGTTGTATCCCAAAAAACTGTAAGCCACCCTGAGTCTTCGGAGAAGGGCGGCATATAAATGTCATTAAAACAAAACAAACAAACAAAATCAGTGGCGCAGTGGTTAGAGTGCAATAGTGCAGGCTACTTCTGCTGCAGCCAGCTGCCTGCAATTTGGCAGTTCAAATCTCTCCAGGCTCAAGGTTGACTCAGCCTTCCATCCTTCCAAGGTGGGTAAAATGAGGACCCAAATTGTTGGGGCAAGAGGCTGACTCTGTAAACTGCTTAGAGAGGGCTGTAAAGCACTACAAAGCGGTATATAAGTCTAAGTGCTATTGCTATTTGTTTAATGTGTGTCTTGCTTTGGAGATGCTAGCATTGGTTTCTTTTATCAGATGCCTAGATGCTCTGGGCTGTGGATTGCTGGCAGTTTTGGCATGCTGACTAGGAAATTCTGGGAGTTGATGTCCACAGCTTTACTAGAGTCAACTTGTTATCAGTCTTCCAGTATTTGAGGGGCTGTCACACGGAAGAGGGGAGAGGTCAACCTATTCTTCGATGCACCTGAAGGCAGGACAAGAAGCAATGGGTGGAAAAGCAATAAAGAGAGATCCTATCTAGAATTAAGGAAAAATTTCCTGACAATGAGAACAATTCACCAGTGGAATGGCTTTCCTCCAGAAGTTGTGGGTACTCCATCACTAGAGTTTTTTTAGGAAAAGATTGGACATCCATTTGTCCAGAATGATACAGGCTTTCCTACCTCAATAGTGGGTTGGAGTAGAAGACCTGTGAGAGGGATATTAGAGTCTTAGTGGGCAACCAGCTAAATATGAGCCAGCAGTTTGCAGCAGCAGCCAAAAAAGCCAATGCACTCCTAAGTTGCATTAATAGAGGGATACAATCAAGATCCATTGAGGTACTAATACCACTCTATAAAGCCTTAGTAAGACCACACCTAGAGTACTACATCCAGTTTTGGTCACCACACTATTAAAATGATGTTGAGACTCTAGAAAAAGTGCAAAGAAGAGAAACCAGGATGATTATGGGACTGGAGACTAAAACATATGAAGAACAGTTACAGGAACTGGGCCTGGCTACTCTAGTGAAGAGAAGGACTAGGGGAGACAGGATAGCAGTCTTCCAATACTTGAAGGGCTACCACAGAGGGGAGAAGGGATCAAGCTATTTTCCAAGGCACTTGAAGGTCAACCTGGAAATAAGGATAAATTTTCTGACAGTGAGAACAATCAAGCCATGGAACAGACGTTGCCTTCAGAAGTTGTGGGAGCTTCATCACTTGAGACTTTCAAGAAGAGACTGGACAGCCATTTGTCAGAAATGGTGTAAGGTCTCCTGCTTGGGAGGAAGGTTGGACTAGATGACCTACAAGGTCCCTTCCAACTCTGTTATTCTGTAAATGGCTAAGGTTTGAGAATCACTGGTACAGACTGATGGGGAATTGTCCCATCCATGGATCCTCCTGCTGGCATCCATCAAATCCCTCCTCTCTCACTTTCCCATGTCCTAATCCTCTTTTGGGCTTGAACCTGACTTTGTAATTCAGCTAATGGCCTGTGTCAAGAAGCACAGAGAAAGGACCTCCTCCCTTTGCTGCTGCCTCCCTCCCTCCCTCTCTTGTCAGAAGCCACAGTTATTTACTTTCCAAAGCTGACAGAAAAAAGCACTGCAGGGGCTTCATTTATTTCTGTTCAGAATGTTATTATTGTCTAATGCACGGGGACCCACGCATGCATTGCAGATGAATTCTTCTAATCTTTATTGTTACGCCGGGTGACTGCTTCAAGAGCAGAACTGGCTCGGTGGAATGGCTTCCGAATCCTCACACTGGGCTGCCCATCTCGGCTTAAGGAAGGCAGGGCATTTCATAAAGAGGACCCATCCATGTTTCATAGAGAGGACGAGGTTCATAAAGATGTCCCATCCCTGTCTTGGCATTCTGTCTTAATTCTCCCCCATACACACACATACACACACACCATCCATCACGCTCCGCAACGGAAATAATAAAAAAGGGGGAGATAATATTACTGTAAACAATGTAATTAATGATGAAGTGTTTTTTTTAATGTATTGCTCTTTTATGAAGGAAAGAAGTGGTGGTAATATAAAACTGGTGTGAGCAGAAGTTGGGCAGATACTTTGGAGATTATTGTAAAGAAGCATTGCATTCTCCTTGCTCTCCCATGATCAACAGAGTGGGAAGGGATCTTGTAGGTCATGTGCTCCAGAGGTCGCCAACTGGTGGGCTGGGGACCATTGGTGGTCCGCGAGAAAATTTTGGTGGTCTGCAGAGAAATGTCCCCCCCAAAACACTCCCCCCAAAGGAATTAATCCAGGCTGTGCAGGAACACAAGACTGCACCGTATACATGGCCTTCCCACCCACTGGCCCCCACCCTTCAGCCGAGTGCAAACCTTACCTTGAGTAGAGCCACACGAGCTGGAATTGAAAGGTAAGACCAATGGCAGTGAAGGGAAATCCACCCTTTGAGTTGGTACGTTGAATATTCCAGAGCAGCAAGAACTGGTTTTTCAGAGCAGCTCCTCCAGTCCGTGGCAGGCTGATGCACCCGGATGGAGGAGCAGCTGCTCCGGGATGACCAAAGGGCCAGTTTTGTGATTACTGCAGCTCTGGAATATGGGACTGAGTTTCCCACCAACGTCAGCAAGCCACTGTCAGTCAAAATTCATATTAGTGGTCTGCGGGATTTAAAATTATGAGTTTGGTGGTCCCTGAGGTTCAAAAGGTTGGCAAACCCTGATCTAGTCCAACTCCCACCCAAGCAGGATACCCTACACCATTTCTGACAGATGGCAGCCCAGTTTCTTCTTGAAAGCCTCCAGTGATGAAGCTCCCACAACTTCTGAAGGCAACTTCTGTTCCATGGGTTGATTGCTCTCACTGTCAAGAAATACCTCCTTATTTCCAGGCTGAATCTCTCCTTGATCAGTTTCCATCCATTGTTCCTTGTCTGGCCTTCAGGTGCCTTGGAAAATAATTTGATTCCTTCCTCTCTGTGGCAGCCCCTCAAATATTGGAACCGCTACTCATATACATGTAGACTTACGACCACAATTGAACTCAACATTGCTGTGGTTAAGTGAGTTTTGCCCCATTTTACGACCTTTCTCGTAACAGTTGTTAAGGGAATCACTCACTTCTTAAGTGAGTTTGGTTTCGCCATTGACTTTGCATGTCACAACGTAATGACGTGACCCCAGGACACTGTAACCATCTTAAATATGAGTCAATTTCCAAGCACTTGAATTTTTATCATGCCATGCAATGGCCATGAGGGTGAAAAATAAGTCACTTTTTTCAATGAGGTTATAACTTTGAACAGTCACTAAATGAACTGTCATGAGTAGAGGACTTGCCACATACTGATCTTGGAGGTTCTATGTCCAATATGTTGATATACCGAAGGGACTCCCTCTCCCCACCCTCAGCGCAGCTCTTCACCATAAGCTTCTCTCCTGATTACAGCCTCTTATTGAACGTAAACATCAGGGTGGCATGAAATTTTAGTCCATTGACATCAGTGGTGGGATTCAAATTTTTTTACTACTGGTTCTGTGGATGTGGCTTGGTGGACGTGGCAGGGAAAGGTTACTGCAAAATCCCCATTCCCTCCCCACCCCACTAGCCTGCTTTCCAGCTCCGTTCTCCTGTACAGGGCAACCAAAGAAGACCCAGCCGATCAGCTGGGACTCAATGGGAGGCAGAGAATAGATGGGGTTGGCGGGGCCAGTCAGAGGTGGGATTTGCTGGTTCTCCAAACTACTCAAAATTTCCGCTCCTGGTTCTCCAGAACCGGTCAGAACCGGCTGAAGACCACCTCTGATTGACAACCCTCTGCTTCCAAAGGATGTTTGTCAAGAGCCTTGGTGGTGCAGGCTGTTAAACACCTAGCACTTAGCTCCAGCTGCCTGCAATTAGTGCAGGCTCAAATCCCACCAGGCTCAAGGTTGACTCAGCCTTCCATCCTCCTGGGGTAGGTAAATTGAGGACCCAAGATTGTTGGGGGCAATTAGCTGACCTTGTAAAAATGCCGCTTAGTAATAAGCAGGCATATACAGTGGAATGAAGGCTATTGCTGAGCACACTGGGTTGTGTCTGTAAGCGCCCTGAGTCTCCGGAGAAGGGCGGCATATAAATGTAATTAAAAAAAAAAAAAGTATGAGAAATGGTCATAAGTCCCTTTGTTTTCCAGTGCCGTTGTAACTTTGAATGGTCACCAAACGAATGGCTTTGGACAGAAATCTTTAACTGTTAGACTTCAAGACACCCCTTAGAGGTCTTCCAAGCTCCATCCTTGCCTCAACCGCTTAAGTTCCCAAGCCAAAACAGGGCTCTGGCAGGAAGGATTGGCTTTAATCTGCTGTTTCGTTCTCTTTTCTAGTGTTTTATTTATTATTTCCTCTTGGGAAAGAGTATGATCCTTGATAGGGATGCATTTCTGTGTTTGCCTGATATATTGAGTGAACTAAAAAGAATGAAGGAACTTCTGGTAAAACATGGAATGGATTTTTGTGCAGGCAACAAAGCACGTAGCGTATGAGCAGATTTGGTCTGTTGTGACTGACATTTGTTAAAGCAAGGCTTGTTTAAATCAGGCATTTTATGTGTCTATTTAAGTCATAGCTGATTCAAATAAATAAATTATTATAAACTGTTATTCATTAAACATGAAACTCAGACAACTGAACATTTAAAAATGTATCACAGATATCATTGACTGGCTCTGATGGTTGATACGGGTTTCTGCCAGCATCCTAGGTATCAACCAAGTATCTTCTTAAAATGTATGTCATTCTGAGTAGCTCAGTCTTTTGCAGCTGCGCTGGCACTACAGCAGGAAGCTGCAACTTCTTGATGTATTTTGCAAAATTCTTGGACATGGTACCAACTGCCCTGATGACAATAGGTATCACTGTCACATGTTTCATCCATAATTGTGTAGTTTTGATGGCCAGGTCGCAATATTTTGTGATTTTTTTTTCCAGTTCTTTTTCTTCAACTCTGGCATCTCCTGGTACAGCGATATCAATAAGTTGTACATTTTGGTTTTCTACAACTGTGATGTCTGATGTGTCATGTTCCAAATGACGATCTGTCTGTTGTTGTTATTGTTGTTATTATTGTTGTTGTTGTTATTTAGTTTTCCTGACACAACACATAAGTTAACTCCTTTGGCTGAATTTACACAATTCACTAATGGAGAATGTTTTGCCGTTCAGTAGTACATCAGGGAAACTCATTCTACCTATGTGTATATATGTGTGCATTTGTGTGATTTAGATTAGGTTTTAGATCCGTTTTGCATGTCAGATGTTTTAAAAACCAGGATATAAAATCCAAGCAGAAAAACATGATAGATATTTGTGGAATTCAAAGCACAGTCCAAGACTGTTTTCCTTTTCATATCAGCTCGCAAGCAACAGTAGGCAACCCCAAGAGTTGAAAAACAAGTTGAAAATTATTGTTATTTGTGCTGGGCATCGAAGTGAGCTCTGGAAGATTTGAGAAGGGCAGCACAGTGTCATTATTATCTTGAGTCAGGAAATAAATCTGCTGTATTCATTTTGTTGATATAGCTGATCCCAAACTCTCAAGACTTCTAGCTAAGAATAAGCAATCATAAGAAACAAAGCCACACGCTGGGGAAGAGCAGGCAAAGCTGGAGGTTGGAGTTAAGTGCATCATTAGCTTAGAAATGTTACATTCCCACAGATGGTCCAAAACAACCCGTCTTGAATTCTGTTGGCTCTTATCTGGTGCCAATTTAATATTAAACTTCAATTGACTTTTACCTTGGTAAAGGTAAAGGAGTCCCTGCAGATTTTATTCCACTAGTTGTTGCCAAGTCATTTCCGCTTCAAGGCCAATGAGCCAGCATTGTCCAAAGATATTTCCATGGTCACGTGGTTAGCACGATGTCACAGAATGCTTTTACTTTCCTGCTGAAGTGGTACCTATTGATCTACTTGCATTTGCATTGTTTTGAATTTCTAGGTTGGCAGGAGCTGGGGTGAGAATGGGAGCTTATCCCGTCGCATGGGCGCTCAGTTCTCGAACCTGGGCTGCTGACTTTTCAGCTGACAAGTCCTAACCACTGAGCCAACTAGACTGAACAATCAATCTTTGAACTGCTTTTAAATTATTAAAATCTGTTTAACATATGGCTCTGATCCTTTGCACCTGACATTAATCTTGATGTCCTTAACAAATCTGTCTGTTCTTCTACACATACCCAAAGGAACTGCAAGTTGAACATTTACAGGGGAGATAAATAGACCCCAAACCTTTTTAAAAAGCTGTAACTATCCTCAAATATATATTTCAAATCCAGAATCATTAGAAACATGTGTCTCATCCACCATAGCTATTTTATACAACAAATGTGGCACAGCCTTTGCATTGCTTATTCCTTTCTCTTTTAGTATTAAACTGACTATGGGCCTCTCAGTTTATGAATTGTAATTTTAGTAGAGTTAGACCGTGTGTAATTGACAGACTGTATTTTGTCATAGACTTTAGCTGTTATTTATTATTTTATTCTAGAATTTTTAATGGTATGTTTACGGAGTGTTTTTTATTTGTTCTGGTCTCTGGTCTAGGGCGGTAATAAATTGAATTGATTGAATCTAGAATCTTTTGTTTCACTTTAACTCCTAAGGAGGTCTTATTGTGGAGATAGATCAGCCAAAGGATGCAAAATTATTTTTCTTCCTGCTTGCCAGCCAACTCTGAGTGCTGCTACGTTTTGCAACCAAACCATGTCACTTTGCCACCAAGTGGTGCTGTTCACCTCTCATGCCGCTTCGTTCCATCACACAAGGAAATCAGTGAAGTGCAGAAGAGTCTTAAAACAGAGAAAGGGGAGGGCTTGTGCTTGTCAAAGAAGCAGAAATTCATAGTCGTTGCAGAATGTCATAAATAGTTTATTTCAAATTCTGAATCCTAAACACCTCTCTCTCTCTCCCTCTCTCTGTCTTTGTGTGTATGTGTGTATATGTGTGTTTGTCTCTCTCTCCCACCCTCTCCCTCTCTCCTACCCTCTCCCTCCATCTCTCTCTCTCTCTCTGTGTCTTTGTGTCTATATATGTGTGTTTGTCTCTCCTACCCTCTCCCCCCCTCCCTCCCTCCCTCCCTCTCTCATTTTATAAAAGAAAATTAAAAGAAAAAAAGGTGTGCCCTGAAACCCATTTGTGGCATACCTGCTCTAATGCTGTGGAATGTTTCTAAGCATTCTGGCTGCTTGGAATAAAGGATCAGTTAAAAACAAAGCTTGATAAACAGCTGGCAGGCAGAAATACAGATGTTGCAGCTAACTTGTGCCCGCTATGTTTGTTGTATATAAAGAGGTTATTTTGATCACGTATCAACTCAAAGCAGCCAGAAAGAGCGAAGACTCAGCAGTGACTTCAGAAGAAGAGGGGAGCCTTTTTGTCTCCTTGTATAAAGTGATAAATGCAATTACAAGATAGCATTCCCTTCGCTTCTATGGGGAAGACGAAATGGAAGCTACTTCGTAAAACAACTTGAGGCCACTTCAAATGCGGAGTGGTGCATTGCTGAAATATTTTAATAGATATATTCCTGGATGTTTCTTGTAGAACCTGAATACCAGCTGGGTTTTTTTTGTGCTTATCCTTAAAATAATTTAAACAGTGAGTGAGTGTGCATGCATATGCATGTAGTCTGTTTAGGTGCCTACATACGTATTTTCGAACTGTCAGTTCTGACAAATAGCAATTGGATCAGGAAAATAAATCCAATATGGACTTCCTCTTCAGCAAAATGGCATAGCCTTCCAAAATGAAATCTGTCCTGATGCAAATTGGCCTCGCCTTCACGAGAGGACACTACCATCCATGTCAAAAGAGGTCTTTGCTGAAAAACCACGCACTTGAAAGCAAACATTTAGAGCAACTCTTTATAAAACTATACCATAGATTGTATTTTTTTAAAAATCATTCATTCAGTGTTCTCTAATGTGCCCATTTAGTAGTTGCCTGAAAATCTGTACCCAAAGACATGAACAAATTGTGCAAGTCTGGAAAAAATACCTTGCATAAGATACCAGATAGATGTTCAGTACATAACTTGAATGTGTGCTATGCTAGCACCCCGCTCATAGAAAAATGTAATATTTTGAGAAATATTTAAAAAGCAGGATAAAATATTTACCCTAGAAGAGAAATTTAAAAAAAAAATCCTAAGGGAGACAGAAACTCAGAGTTCCAACTCCTACCCCAAGCAGATTTTTGGTTCCCATTAAGAAAGACTGGGCCAGCCTACCTACAAGACAAAAGACATCTAGGTCCAGAGTGATGGGATTAAGACATGACCCTTCAGGATATAATAGGATTAACCCATCTAGCAGCAAAACTCATCACATGGCACAGTCTTTTAGGACATTGCATCAGCAGTCCAAACTTTAACCAATCTTAGCTCAGGCAAACATGACCCCTAGAGGGCACCATGGGAGTCTGACAACAGCCAATAGAATACATGTTATTGCACAGGAGCAGGAAGCTCAAGTGCAAAGCCCAAGAGAAGGTATAAATACCCCTCACTCTCAACTCCATGTGGTCAGCTGCTCAGGATCTAAAACCCATGTGGTTCTGCTTCATCATGGAACATTCTTTCCAATCAGCCTCCAAGTTTCCAGTGTCTTTCTCCCAGCTTGGTACTGAACCAGATGGATATTCCTTCCAACAAGAGCCTGGATTTTAGAAGGATAGAATCTCTCAAATTCTTTAAGGCTAGTTGATTTTACTGTGCTAATCTTCTCCTTCTTTTGCATTTGGAGAAGATTTGAAAAGGTGGGGAGAGGAAGGCTGTGTCTTGAAAATATGTGTTTCAGCATCCCTACATTTCTAAAGATTAAATCCCTCATGGGAGAGCCAGTTTGGTGTGGTCCCCAAGAAACTGTGAGTTGTATTCCCACTTTAGGCAGGAGGCCAGCTGAGTGACCTTGGGCCAATCCCCCTTTCTCAGACCTGGGAAGAAGAACAGCAAGGGCAAACCACTTCTGAAATCTTGCCAAGAAAACAAATAAAAATAAAAATCTGCACACAGCCCAGTTGTAGTAAGGGCAAGGCACCTTTGCTTGAGAGCACATGCATGCGAACCCATGTGTATAAATGCATCAACACCCTGCATTTCTGCTCCAAATACTATGTGGGGTGACTGTAATTTAATTAAAGGTAGTCTGTAAATGAGGACAGGCAGATCTATTGCAAGGGTCAAACTTCTGTGGCAAGATCACCATTCATTAGCGGTGTTCATTAAACAGATGAGACTCTAGGTAGGTCACAGAGATTTTAATCCAGGATGTAAATATTTACCGTTAAAAAAAATGCAGTAATCAGAATGCCTATCAATATAAAAATGCTGTTCTTGGAAAAATAAAAGGGTAGGTTTGTTTGTTTGTTTGTTTGTTTATCATGATGGCCTCTGGATACAAATTTTGAGAAATGTGGTTCCTTTCTCCCCCCCCCCTTTCCAGAGATATTAATATGGCCCTTCTTCAAAAACCGTTCTTGGAGAAACACATGCACAATAAATAAATGAAAAATATCTCAGGCAAAGAATGTTCATGAATAATGTTATTTATTTATTTATTTATTTATTTATTTATTTATTTATTTATTTATTTATTTAACATGTTTCTGTCTTGCCACAATCGAAAGACTCTTGGTGGCTTACACAGAATAGAGATCCCAAAAAGCATTCGTGGTATAAGATCCCATAAAACAACCCCCAGCAGCAACAAGCATAAAAAGAAATAAATGAAAAAGAAGTGTCAGAACCAAGAACGACACGGGGAGATACTTCTGAGCAATTTCTTCATTGTTATTCACCTACAGACAGAATCTTGCCAGACTAAAGCAATTCTCTGTATCACTGTAGCTCTGCTTTGTGAACAGACATTCTAAACTCTTTGCTATTGACGCCAGACTAAAACAATATGGGATGGATAACAGAGTTTCCCCTTTGGATCTGATCAGTCAGGCTGGTAGTTATTGGAACAGATGATGAAAATACAGAGGAGAAATGGATATTCCCTCACTGAGTGACTAATACTCTGTATTGTTTTGGAAAAGTCTTATTTTCAGTAAGGGAAGGACTCTTATAATATTGTCATGTGTCTATGGAGATTCTCAGTCATCCAGATCATGGTTGTCCCAAAGGTGCTTTTTCAAGAGGCAGCTTCACCTGAGAACTGAAGAAGCTTCTTGGATTAGAAGCAAAACGTCTTCAAAGAAAAACAAGAAAGTCCAGTTCCTTCTTGAAAATGTATCTTTGGGATATAATATTGTCAGGTTGTCAGGTCCTCAGAGATTGCCGTGACCCCTCTGAGCCACTGGCCATTACATTTCTCAGTGAAAAATGGATGAATAGTGTGTTTTGAGTTGGGTGGACAGCTGGGTAGGTCAAAATTGTGCAGCCAAAGTTCCTAGAGCTGCAGGTGTCCCGCAGAATTTGGGCACAACTTGAAGAGTTGCCAAAAGCTGCTGACAAACAATGGTTTTTATTTCCTTTTAATTGAATTAAAGGAAAACATTAAACGTATGGCTGTTTATGGTATTAATTATATGGGGCTATACTGTAAGTTTGGATGATAATTGGATTTCAGTGTGAATGGAATAAGGACATCCATGGGAGGAGTCCAGAAAATCAAAAATTAATGTGCAACTCACATTAGGTCTGATCATATAGTCCACACCACAGTTTCGACTTCTATTTTTTTAACCTCCAATTGGAAGTCCTAGATGGAGAATCCATTTGGTATAATATTCAGGGCACCAGGCTGAAACTGAGAGATGGTAAATAAAGTAGAGTAGAGTAGAGTAGAGTAGAGTAGAGTAGAGTAAAGCTGGAAGGGACCTTGGAGGTCTTCTAGTCCAGTCCCCTGCTCAAGCAGGAGAATGTATATCATTTCTAGTCTTGCCTTAGGCACAAAGCCATACCTTGAGCCCATCACTCTTTCTCATCTGCAGGGACTTATCCAGACCAAGAATCAATACTGTCTCAAAGGCAAAAAAAAAAGAGAGAGATCCTTGGATTAGAATGAAATCAAGTCTCAAGACCCAACCTAGAACTTTTGTAGAGTACAACCCCCAAGGCCTTCTTCACAGACAAGAAGAGCTCTTGACTTGCTGGAAAGCAACATTGTACATGCCCAGCTGAACTCCCGATGTGTCCTTGGTCTGCTGGTGGTCTTTTGCAGTTGGAGCATCCTCACTGGTGCCAAGTAAAAGCCAACATTACTTTTACAACAAGCTGCAGCAAGAATATTCTTAAACTGTGTCCATAATTGCGTCCCCTGGAAGGAGATTGTGGATCATCCTATTATAATAAGGATGCCAGGCCCATTGTTTTATGGGTTCCAAAACAATTTATTTGGCCTCATCAGGATATATGATATTGAATTCTATAGCATAATTGCAGTTTCTTCCCTCCCTCCCTTTCTTTATAGCCTCTTTGCACGCCTTCCCTATTTCAAAAATGCTGGACAGGCTGTTGCAAAAGGATAAATGAACAGCAGCCAGCAGATACAACGAGAAGCCTTTAGCAATATGTAGCGATAGCGTAGCAGTGATTCTTGGCATGACAGAGTAGTGTGTTAAAAGCACACCCGAGTGTTTCTATTTCCATCTCTGTAGTAAGAGAGGGCATGCTGCCTTCCCTTTTTTCAGTTAGCTACTGCTGTCCTTAGGGGTTGGTCAGCACATAGCAAAATTGCCAATTTCAGAATAACAGAATTGGAAGGGACCTTGGAGGTCTTTTAGTCCATCCTCTGCTCCAGCAGGAGACCCTATGCCATTCCAAACAAGTGGCTGTCCAGTATGTTCTTAAAAGCCTCCAGTGACGGAGCACCCACAACTTTTGAAGGCAAGCCGCTCTATCAGTTAATTGTCGTAATTGTTAGGAAATTTCTCCTTAGTTCTAGATTGCTTCTCTCCTTGATTAGTCTCCATCCGTTTTCTTTTTTTTAGATTTTTATTTATTCATTTTTCTTTAACATACATAAGTGCTTAATAAACAGTGTATTGTCTGAGTCAATTTATATCAATAATAATAATAATAAACACTTGGGAAGTGTTCAACTAATGATTTGTGATATGAAACCAAGCATAGTTATCTCATTTTCTGTGTACACTGTTGTTTTTTGTGAACAATTATTATTATTATTATTATTATTATTATTATTATTATTATTACTTGTATGTAGTGGTTTTCTTTCAACTTCTAATGTCTACCTTTATTATCTAAGCATTGGTAAAACAAATCCCATGTTAAAAAATATTCTGTATCTTCTTTGTCCTTTTTATTTAATGTTAATCTATCCATTTCTGCACAGTCTAATATTATTTTAAATTATATTTTCATCTGTGGGGATTTCCTCATTTTTTCCAGTGTTGTGCAGATACAATTCTCGCTGCAGTGTTGTGCAGATACAATTCTCGTAATATTAAATATACATTCCCTTTTGTCATATTTTTTTCTGGTTGTTTTCTGGTTGTTCTGTTGTTTCCTGTCTTCTGGTGCTTTGGAAAATAGGTTGACCCTCCCCTCTTCTTTGTGTCAGCCCCTTACACCTAAGCAGGGCAGCCACCTGTCCTAGCAAACCTCTTTTTCCAGCTGTGTTCTCATGGTCCTGCCTTCATTTTGTCAATAGCCCAGGAACGAGACAGGCTGGAGCCATTTTGATTAGAAACATACATGGTGTTTCCCCTCCCTGTAAGTTGTCCTCAACTTACGAATGCAGTTGAGACCAAAATTTCTCTTCCAAAAAGTAAGGTGCCTGTGAAGTGAGTCATGCCCAATCTTCCAACTGTTTTGGTCATGGTTGTTAAGCAAATCAAATGGTTGTAAAGCGATTCTGGCTTCCCCCATTGACCCTGATGTTCAGAAGCTGGCTGGGAAGGTTGCAAATGATGATGCCATGCAGGGGTGGAATGCAAATATTTTTACTACTGGTTCTGTGGGCGTGGCTAGGTGGGTGTGGCTAGGTGGGTGTGGCTAGTTGGGCATGGTCATGTGACTGGGTGGGCATGGCTTCTTTTTTTTGGCAGCAACCCCCCCTCCGTGCACCCCTTTTTTGCCTCCTGGGCAAAGCAGTAAGACAGCAAGGGCACAGCTGATCATCAGAACAGCTGGTTGTTGGGAGGAAAAAAAGAAAGAAAAGAATTACCAGTTTGGCTGAACCAGTAGCTGGTTTTTTACTACCAGTTCGGGTGAATGGTAGCATTTTTTACTACCAGTTCACCCAAACAGGGCTGAACTGGTAGAATACCGCCACTGATGCCATGACTGTGGGAGGCTGTAAACTTTGTACATACAGGATGGTTGACAAATGGGTGAATTTTGATCAGGTGATCTTGGGGATGTGCAAAGGTTGCGGAGTGCAAGGACAGGTTGTAAATTGCTTTTTTCAGTGCCCTTGTCAATTGGAACAATCCAAGTCTAAAGACTCTATAGCAGGGGTGCCAAACTCAATTTCACTGAGAGCCGCATCAGGGTTGTGTTTGACCTTGGGGGGCTGGAGGCCGGGGTGGGCATGGGAAGGGTAGGTGTGGCCAGCTCAGTGTCCCTTGTGTCAGGGGAACCTGTGGTGGCCAAGTCCTTCCTTCCTTCCTTCCTTCCTTCCTTCCTTCCTTCCTTCCTTCCTTCCTTCCTTCCTTCCTTCCTTCCTTCCTTTTTTCCCTGGTTCCTCTGTGTGTACATGTTAATGAAATTTCAGGGGGGTAGCGATTGCCACTGTGCATTCCAAGGGAGAAGGCCCCATTGGCATTCCAAGCTATTTTGCTTAATGTGCTGGTTTGCTCTCTTCATAAATCAACCCAATTTAGGGCTTTAAAAGCATTTCAAAGTGAACTAATGGGATCCCTTCACTTTCCCTTTCTCACCCTCTCGCAACTGTGATTTACCTAGGAATATTTCCATTGCATTTCTCTAAAGAATGAATGAATTGCTGGACGAGATCTGTCTCAGCTGTTTTAAAGTTGATTGGCTGTCTTTGCACAGGTGTTTTGCTTCCATTAGTTGCTGCTGCTGCTGCTGCTGTTGTTTCCATTTGGTATTTCTACTTTGTGGCAGGGTTGTGTACAGAAATAGGCTAGTGTGGAGGTGGAAGTTTATTTGCATAAAGAGATGCAGATCATATTATCCACCAGCTTCTCTTGCCTTAATGCATAATCCCTGGGGGGGAGGGAGGAATGCACCGAGGAAATCTGTGCTTGCAGTAAACAAAGTAATTGTGTCTTTTAGCTAAGATAAAAATGCCATAACACTCACTGGGGCACTAGTTTTTAGCATAATACACATGGTAAAATTAGGGTAATGCTGATCTTATTTGCAAAACAGTATTGGGGGGGGTGTAAATGTGCAAGAAACAAATATTGTCTTCACCTAAATCTTCTGCTCTTTCTTCTTGTATTAATTACCCAGGTGTCAATTTTATGGACATGGAAGAAATTTGTACTCTGGAAGTAGCTTAGATTATTGTTCCATGTGACGTTAGCAATACCTACCACTGTAATAAATCCTGGCAATGTTTCTCTAAAAAGAGGAGATGCATTGTTGGGAAAGTAAAGGATATGCTTGCCAGAGCTGAACCCAGATCATCTCTGAGCATCAAAGATTTCCCAGAGATTTCAAAACTTTCCCATCTCTCTCTCTCTCTCTCTCTCTCTCTCTCTCTCTCTCTCTCTCTCTCTCTCTCCTCCCTCCCTCCCTCCCTCTCCCTCTCTCATTTCCCTTTTCTCCACCCACCCACGTCATATCAATTGTTCCCAGTGAAAGGAACTGGCACCTGACAACATATCTTTATTGGATAGCATGGGAATCAAATGTTGCAACTGTCAAAAAAGGCCCAAACCAACTTCATTCCAATTTTAGTTTATTGCACCAAACACCACTTCAGATCGTAGTACCACCACTATTTGGCATCAAAATCCTGGTTTTCTTTCTTTGTTTTGTAAGGTTTATTTTGTCTCTCATTCTCTAAATGTTTAAAGTTGTAAAATAAGCTTCTTGGTCTGTTCATCCTTTATTTTGCGTAATCTCCCTCAAAGCTAAGGCAATCAGAAAAAAAGATATCACCCACAATGGCAGGACTACAACACAGCTGCTAACCTCATAGCCGTCAGAAGTGGACAGATTTTATTTTAAAAATTAAAAGTGGAGCTTCTAGCGCAAAAGGTACACAAGTACAGATGAGAGAAAACGATACTTTGTTGGCTTATTTTATCTATTATTTAGAATGTACTTACATGTTTAAATATATTTATGAATGAAGCAGAATTTGAGAGTAGTTCTATTTTTAAAAGTAAGTTGCATGTTGTACATAAAACCATCTGGCGAAGGCTTTGATACTGGGAAAGGAAGAACGAAGGAGGATGACTAACAAAAAGGTAGATAGGCTCAGTGACAGGGGCAGAATCTGTGAGAAAATCTGAAGGATTGGGTTTCTGGAGAAAAATGTCGCTATATTATCACTGAAGATTGTCACCAAGCTGATGACACACCTTTCCTTTCCTTTCCTTTCCCCCTTCCCCCCTTCCTTCCCTCCCTTCCTTCCTCCTTCCTTCCTCCTTCCTTTTCCTCCTCCCTTCTCTTCCCCTCTTCTCCTTTTTCCTCTCCTTCCTTCCCTTCTTCCTTCTCTTTTCCTTTCCTTTCCTCCTTTTTTTTCCTTCCTCTTCCTTCCTTCCTTTTCCTTCCCCCTCTTTTTCCTTTCCTCCCTTTCCTTTCCTTCCTTTCCTTTCCTTTCCTTTCCTTTCCTTTCCTTTCCTTTCCTTTCCTTTCCTTTCCTCCTTTCTCTTCCCCTCCCTCCCTTCTCTTTCCTTCCCGTTCCCTTCCCTCCCCTCTTTTTTATCCTGCTCCTGGACAGTTGGGACTGTTTCAAATCAGTGAATGCACACACATACACATACAGACACACACATAAATGTATACACACACACACACACACACACACACACATACATTCCCCATCTTCTTCCTCTGACAAACAGATCATTTCTAACTCTGATTCCTTTATAAACCCATCCATCCTCAGAGGAGTAAGTGTAGACCCCATCTCTTAAAAAAAATTAAAACAAAAACACAGAAAACCCCTTTTCAAAGAATCTGCCTTTCATTTCAGACTGCTTAAGTTATTTTACAAGAAGATCAATGAGGCCATCGCATTATATTTCAAGCCTTCCCTTCGCCTTTCGGGGGATGTGATGGGTTTTCTGCTTAAACTGCTGAGAAAGAGCAAACTGCTCAGATTTTTCGAGGTCGCTCAAAAATGGGATCGCCTTGTATTTTGATGGGCCTAGCAAATATAGTGCTCTGCATCAGTGAAAGGAGAGTTTTCAATGCATGGAATATGTTATCTTTGGGTGTAGGCTTCCTCCCCCCTTCAAGTCTGGCAGATGATAACTGAATTCAGAAAATAACTGGACAAATGCTATAACAGGTGCCTAATAAACATGGTTTGCATAATGATTGCACTTTCTCAGCCCATATTTGACCTGAGCGGTGGGCATCTGCTTCATTGGGTTTAATTATGGTGGGTGGGACCAAGCTGGTTCAGCATCTGTTCTTTTGTTAGGGTCGGGGTTACTTATAGCTTATAGCTTTGAAGGGTTGTTATATTTCCCTTTCTTAATGAGGGGAAAACACTGAGACAAGCTGATCTTCTATTATGGAGAGACAGAACATACTATGTACACTCTTGAATGTGTTGTTATCCAATTACTGAAGCCAAACAAATATTTGGTTTTGTGCTTTTTTTTGGAAGGAAAACAAATGTGCTTGTGGCTCAACAAAATGTTGGTAATTTATACCACTGTGAGTTGATACCGTGCATTTTGATGGGTGTGCTTGTTCTGATGAGTCAGTAGAAATTGTCTAGGGAAAATTATGTGCGAAGAATGTGTCATATAGTTGGCACTCTCTCTCTCTCTCCTTCTCTTCTCTGTATTGCATTTATTAGAATTTGTGTCCTCATACAGTATCCTTAGAGTTCTGGATAAAATTTGTAGCTTATTAATGGATTGGATAGTACCACGTGTGAGTAACACAGCTTGTGACTTGAGAACCTTTGCAAATAGAAAGCATCCTTGTCCTTATTGCAGTCTAATTTTGTAAGTGCAAAAGTGTGCAAAGGAGGTGAAGTAATGGGTGCAAAACTTCACATGTCAGCGTATAGTGTGGTGTAGTACTTAAGGTTCAGGGCTAAGAGCATGATGACTCAGTTTCTCATCCATCACCAACCCAGCAGTGATTTTGTGTTGCAAACATAGTAAGAAGACCTACCTAGAGTTCCTCCAAGATGAAAGGGATATTGGCCAATTGGCAGAACCTCAAAATAATAGAATAACAGAGTTTGTAAGAGACCTTGAAAGTCTTCTAGAGACCCTATGTACCATTTCAGGCAGATGGTTGTCCAATCGCTTCTTATAAACCTCCAGTGATGGAGCAAACCACAACTTCTGGAGACCAGCCATTCAATTGGTAAATTGTTCTCGCTGTCAGGAAATTTCTCCTTAGTTCTAGGTTGCTTGGTTAGTTTTCCATCCATTGCTTCTTGTTCTGCCTCTGTTGTGGCCACTATTCTCCAGACGTTCAGGTCATTGCAGTTGTAAGCAATCTCAAAATTGTAAACTACTGAAACAACAGAGGGAGGCCTTGATAAGGCCTTCATAAGACCACACTCGGAATACTGCATCCAGTTTTTGTCTCCACTGTAAAAAGATGTTGAAACTCTGGAAAAATGCAGAGAGGAGCAACAAAGAAAATCAGGGGGCTGGAGGATAAAACATATGAAGAACGGTTGCAGGAATTGGTTATGTCTAGTCTAGTGCAAGGAAGGACTAGGGAAGACATGATAGCAGTGTTTCAATATTTGAGGGGCTGCCACAAAGAAGAGGGAGTCAAGCTATTCTCCAAAGCATCAGAAGGCAAGGCAGTGAATGAAAACTTATCAAGAAGAGAAGCAACCTAGAACTAAGGAGAAATTCCCTGGCAGCTAGAAGAAAAACCATTGGAACCACTTGCCTTCAAAAGTTGTGGGTGCTTCATCACTAGAGGCTTTCAAAGAAGAGACTGGATGGCCACTTGTTAGAAATGGTATAGGGTCCCCTCATTGAACTGGGGGGTTGGACTAGAAGACCTCCAAGGTCCCTTCCAATTCTGTTATACTGTTAACAGTGATAGTATCTCCAGATTTCAACAGAGGGTGAAACTTTTGTATGCTTCCCCCACCTTGAAAAAAGTATAATGCAATCACCTTAAAGTCATTATCTCCTCTGTCCAAATCTGACACTTTTTCCAACAACCTTAACTACATTTCTTTAATGTCTTAATCACAAAGGATGAGTTAAGTTGCTGTTATTTTGTTCGTTTCCCTCTTTTGCTGTACGGTTCATTATTATGCAAATTGCTACCATTCTTCCTCATCCTCTAGTGAGCTTCCCCTTCCCCCAATCTGAAAACAAACAAAGAAAACACACAATTTTTGAAGTAGATGGCGGGAGACAATTGCCATAAATTGTGAATTTGGGATTGTTCTAGAATTCATTTGAAGCATATGTTTTCCTTTTTTGTTGCTGTTTAAGTTTGCAACAGTTTCTTCTTCTTAAATAACACCAGTAATCCCAACTGACTCATTAATTAGCTCAAAATGTGACAGTTGCATGGAAAAGCACTCTAGCTTTTCTCTCCCATTTGAATATTGGGAAGATGGACTAAAAATAGTGTCTGCCATCTTAACATGCACAAATTGTGTCTGTAACAACATTACAATGTTTTTTTTTTCTTTTTGCAAGTTACCTTCTGGTGAAGCAATTTGCACAGCTTTGTATTGGCGATATGCACTCTCTCTGTCCCTCCTCTCTGTCTCTCCTTTCTCCCTCCCTCCCTCCTTCCCTCCCTCTCTCCCTCTCTCTCCTCTCTCTCTTTCTCTCTCCCTTCCCCTCCCTCCCTCTCCTCCCTCCTCCCTCTCCCTGTCTTCCTCTCTGTGTCTCTTTTTCTCCCTCCCTCCTTCTCTCCCTCTTTCTGTCTCCCCCACCCTGCATATTATTTAACAAAATCCGTGGGACCAGCACATGGCAATGATCCAGCTAATCCTTGAATGTTTGGCTGAGTCTCCTACTGAGTAGCTTCCTACTCAAGATGACTCAATATGGCTCGCGTCCCACAAATCGCAACTGCCAGCTTATGTCTCTTTGAAAAGAATTCCCCGTTCTTATCTAATCCAAGGATTTTCCCCCTTATCAGTCGCTTCTGCAGCTGTAACATAATAACATATGGAGAGGATTCCTTGATCGGGTTCCTAAAAAGAAAAGAGTAGATAGAGATGGGAGATTAAGCTATCAGAAAGTATAAAAATCCAAACAGGAGAGGGCTTCTCAAAAACCAGCAGGGAGAAAATGGTAATATATGAACTCTCTCTCTTTCTCTCTCTCTCTCTCTCTTTCTCGTTGTATAAATATATTTTTAAAAAATCAACTGCAACTAGGCAGTATGAGTTCCCATGTTGAAATACAAAGTATATGAGAAACATACTCTCTAAAACAGTCTTTTGATATTTGGTAAAAAGAAGTTCTTCTATGCCATCATCCACCAAGGAAAATAAGTCTTACACAGGAACAAATTACTTTATGGCTTTAATTGTTTTTTTAATTGACTATATAACATAGAATAAGGTTGGAAGAGCCCCTGGAAGTCTTCTGATCCAAACTCCTCCTCAAGCCAGAGGCTCTACACTATTCCAAGAAAATGATTGTCCAGTCTCTTCTTGAAAACCTCCAGGAATGCAGCATCCACATTACTTTAATAGTTTTCCAAAAGACCAGTGTGATGGTCAAAAGAAGGCAGAATACTCAGATAAACAATGTTGACCAACAACTTCATACAGAGATGTTTTTCGACATTTTCCCTTTTGGTTCTGCTTTCATAGAAGAGAATTTTCTCCCATAAGGGAAGAGTTTGGGGGTAAATATTCCTGGATGAAATGGGGTCTCCTTCTTCTGATTCGCTGAGGGACTGAACTGAGGGGGTGGAGGGAGGATGAAGGAGCCTGGGGTCTTGCCAAGGATGATGATAACCAAATTGGAGAGAGAAAGAGGAAGAAAGAAAGGCAGGCAGGCAGGCACACCTATTCGAGAGAGCTGTCAGGATTCTGGCAGTTGCCCTAATTAAATAATGAACCTCCAGCCACGCTTCAAAAACTTCAAAGGATTTATTAGGAGCAAACATGTTGGCATGATCTGCATGAAGCCAATTCTGAGACATGTAATTCACTTTCACCCTTTGTGATGATCCAGGGTGGGATACAAAACAAATACAGTCACAGAAAACAGGTGAAGCCCCTTTTATTCCTTCACTTTGCTTCCAAGCTCTGAATATCTTTGACGGAAGACAAAAAAACCTCCCACACAAACAGCTACATGATGAAGGAAAAAAGCAACACAAACCAGGCAAGATAAGGGCTGGAGGATGTCCACAGATAACACACACTGGGAAGGACGCCAAACTCAGAGAGGAACTATAAACTAGAGATATTTACATGCTTTGTTTCCAGCATTCACCAGTACCCAGCTCCAAACTCTTATTCAGTTGTCACAGCTGCAGCCCATGAAGAGATCAAGGCCCTCTCCACCTCAGTAGACCACATCTCTCCCTTATCCTTTCCTCCCTGTGTGCCCTAGGATGGATAGGGGATGGGCCTGGGTCCTCCTCTGACTGCTCAGCCAGCCTCTGCCCTTTCCCAGCCTCCTCCACAACATCCAGAGCCACACTTCCCCCCTGTAGGCTGTTCCTCCTCTCTCTCAGAGTCAGTCTCCACCAGGGCATGACACCCTTGACCCTGGTTTTCCTCCCATCCCTCTGGCTGTATCATAATTCATATTCTCCAACAAAACACATTCATAGCCAAGAGTCATCAATCACATTCTCCAATTAGAGATTTGCACCACAGAAATTCTGGTAGCTTAGTTATAATGTTTGCAAGATAAGAATGGAATGCACTTTCGGTTCTAAACTGCTGCACTGCTTTTTCAAATTTCACCCCCCTTCTGTTCATGGCAACCCTAAAACAAGCATAAAAATGTTTTATGAGTTGACAAGTGCTTTATAGTGGTAAAGAATTTCAAATTGTCAAAATTCAGAATGGACCAGGGTAATGATGGGCAATTTTTCAGGCACTGAGAATGCTACCTCAATTACCCAATGGATTTCACAGTGTTCTAGATAGTCTTTGATTGGGATCTATCCAGAGTTGGTTGAAAGACGGGTCATTTAAAATAAAATAGAATAGAATAAAATAGAATAGAATAGAATAGAATAAATAGAATAGTCTTTGTTAATCCTGAGAAAGGAAGAACCTGCCACAACCACAGCAATAAGAAGAAGAAGAAAAAAAGGACCAGAAGGCAGGCTAAGAAGAAATGGATGGAAACTAATCAAGGAGAGAAGCAACCTAGAACTAAGAAGAAATTTCCTAATGGTGAGATCAATTAACTAGTGGAACAGCTTTGCCTTCAGAAGTTGTAGGTGCTCCATCACTGGAGGCAGTGGACAGACACCTGGCTGGAATGGTATAAGTGATGGTAAACTATGGCACATGTGCCGGAAGTGATATGCAGAGCCATCTCTCTGGCCATGCCAGCCATTGCCCGTTGTTCTTCTGGGTTCCAGCGTGAACATGCATGCTGTCCAGCTGGTCTTTGCACATGCAGGAGCACCAGAAACCAGAAGAGCAGCATGCGCACACCGGGGAGCTGCATGCACCGGTTTTCGGTGCTCCCCCTCTCCCCATGCACACGCTGCCATCTTGGCACTCAGTGCCAAAAAGGTTTGCCAACACTGGTATAAGATCTCCTGCTTGAGCAGGGGGTTGGATTAGAAGACCTCCAAGGTCCCTTCCAACTCTATTATTCTGTTTCTCTGTTAAAATTTGGCAATTTAGAAGCAAGACATACCATACATTACTAGGACCCTTTCAAAAGCCTAGCCCTTTGCAAGACAGTGTAAAACAGTCTATTTTGACAGAGAAGGATTTGCAGCCAATTGTGTAAATACCAGCTGAAGCATTAGGGACAGTGAAACCCATACCTGGTGAGGGACAATTCAAACCTTTAGGTCCAAGATCAGCATCCTAGTTGCTCTACGCTGTCACTAAATCAGAGCGCCAAGCTTCTGGGAAATGAACGAATCAATTGCCGAAACCCTTTTGAGATGTTCAAATCTGATATGAAATAGCAGAACATCGCACCAAATCTCGGTAGCAATTAGTTATCTGGAAATGCAATTACACAGCAAAATAGAGATGGCAGGGGGGAGAGGAAGGGGGAAGGGAAGTGAGCCTGGGTGTAGCTGGAACCAGTGAGGTGAACCATCTTCTCTCTGGAGACTACAGAAAGCAACATTTAAATATAGGGATAGAGTTTTGTGGCCTGTGTAATAATTCTGTAGTCAGAGAAAAGGAGGAGAAAATAAATATGTCTTTAATTCACCCCATTAATCATATTTGGTGGTGGAATTTTTACAACTAGTCCATTTGCAAGTGGTCAATTTCCCTGGTTTCTTATCTGATCAGAGAGATGTTTAGATCTGCCATGAAAAAGTTAGTTGCCTTCTTCCTGGCAATATAAAAGTTGAAAGTGTGCTTGTCTCCCAATTTGGACCACAACTTGGGATTTCCTAGTCATTTTTCGATTTAAGCGCCACTGACAATCTTGGTCACTGTTTTTTCAACCGTGGCAATGTTCAGGTGTGTGGACTTCAACTTCCAGAATTCCACAGGCAGCATGACTTCCTGGGGAATTCTGGGAATTGAAATCCACACACCTGAATGATTCTGAGGTTGAGGAAAAGTGGTCTAGATATTGCCAATAAAATGGGCATACCAATGTCCTTGTGGTTTTATTGGCATAGTATGGAAGAGATTTATCATTGTCGCCTTCTGAGGTTGTGGTTTTTTTTTTTAATTTCCATTCCAGTCTATTGCCCTGAAATTGTCTGCTGTTTAGATTTTCCCATTTAAAATCTAACCAGCTTCACCTCCACTTAGCTTTTTAAGATCATAGAATCATAGAGCTGGAAAGTACCTTGGAGGTCTTCTAGTCCAGCCCCCTGCCCATGGCAGAAGTTCTTATTCCATCCTGGACAAATAGCCATCCAATCTTTTCTTGGGAATCTGCACTGATGGTACTCCCAGAACTCCTAAAGTCAAGCTGTCCCATTGACTAATTATTCTCACTGTCAGGAAGTTTCTTCTTAGTTCCTAGTTCTTAGTTTGCTGCTCTTCTCTGAACTCTTTCTAGGGTCTCAACATCTTTTTTTTTCTATTGTGCTGACCAGAACTCGATGGTATATGTGCAACATAGGGAGGTACCAGTAAAGTTTGAATAGAGGTTGCCAGCTAGTTGGCTTCTAAAAGAAACAAATGAGGTTTATAAATTAGAAACCATGAACAATCGCAAGAAGCATGAAGTTCCAAATAAACAAGAAGCAGATGAATTATGGTTATAATTTTCAAGCTAAGCTTGTTAATAATAAAACACCCTGCAAGGTTAATAAGCAAGGTTCAGGGGAATGTTATGTTATAGAGAGAATTGGAGCTGTCCTTGATAGATGTATATAAGTACCATTAATTAGGCCAAGAGGGTTGAAGCATTCTTTAAATCTTGGGAAGCAAGTTAATATTTGGAAGAAGCTGAGAGAAACACCTCTGTAATTTACCAGAGGTTTCCACTAATTTATACAGTAAGATTATAATGGTTCAAGATAGGAATAGTAAGTGTAATTGTGTTCATGCATCCAAGCTTGCCTATTGATAAAGGGTTGATAATATTACCTAGTTTTGGTAATGAAATATCTTCAAGGAAACAACCAAGGTTAGAGAGCACTCAAGGACCCCTCAAGCTTCCCTATGTTCATAACCAATCAGTCCATTAGATTAAGTCAGCTCTAACATATCTCGCTAAGAAATAGTGTATTTGATTATTTTATGTAGCTAGTTGTTAGGGATTCAAATATTTTATGAACATAAGAAATACATCTGGCTGATGTACACTTGTTATTTTTACTCATTGGTGACTTGAACACAGAGCATGGCAATAACAGTTTGTTTGATTTTGAATGTCTGTATTGTGTAAACCTAGATCTTGTAATTTATAAACTACTGCTTGCAACTTATAGGTGTGTGTGTAGCCTGTTAAGGCTGCTTAGACAAACCATGACTTCCTGAAATTTACAAATCAGCCATTACCTCTCCAACTTCCAGTTTGTACCGTTTTTTCCCTTTCTTCTCCTGTTGTGTATTAGCTGCATGGGAACATTTTATTCTGTCAATAATTCATTATATTGATTAATAGGACCTCTTCTTATAAATTGTTCTGTTCAGCTCTTATATTGATTAATGGGACATCTTCTTTTCAGACTGTATATGATCCTACACTCACATATACAAATCCCAGTTTAATACAACGGTTAAGGGCACTAGACTAGAAGTCAGGAGACCATAAATTCCAGTTCTCTGTCTAATCCTTAGGCACAGAAGCCAACTGGGTAACTTTGGATTAGTCATTCTCTCTCAGCTCTGGATTGGGAACTCAAACATATCTATCAATCCATATTAAACCACTGTAGTAGATTATATTACAGAACCTTCAATGAAGAAGCCTAACATCCTACTGTGGATTGATTCATGCTGATGATAACAAGGGTTATAACATACAAAGACACTCTTTAACATACATTTGCCTATTTTTATATTGATAGTAATACTTTTTATTATTATTTATATTATTAATGATACCTCAGATGCAATCCCAAAACAACTGGAGCATCACTTGGACACCATCGGCATTGACAAATTCACCATCAGTCAATTGCAAAAGGCAGCCTTACTTGGAACAGCTTATATCCTGCAACATTACCTCTAAAACCATCAAACATCAACATCTGCCTATCCCAGGTCTGGGAAAGATTTGCTAAGTAGATAAAAATGCCAAATTCAATCTGAACACCTGGTTGATCATGTGATGAACAGATAATGGAATGGAGATGAGGAGTCTCTTTGAAAAGATCCTCTTCTTGTTTTGAATTGAATCAGAATGCACCTGGAGGGGACCGTGGAGGTCTTCTAGTCCAGCCCCCTGCTCAAGCAGGAGATCCTATGCCATTTCAGACATGACTGACTGTCCAGTATCGTCTTAAAAACCTCCAGTGATGAAGCCCCCCACAACTTCTGAAGGCAACTTCTGTTCCACTGGTTAATTGTCCTCACTTTTAGGAAGTTTCTCCATAATTCCAGGTTCCTTCTCTCTTTGATCAGTTTCCAACCATTGTTTCTTGTCCTTGATTAACTTCCATCTGTTGTTTGTTATCCTGCCCTCTGGTGCTTTGGAGAATAATTTGACCCCCTCTTCTTTGTGGCAGCCCCTTAAATACTGGAAGACTGCTATCCTGTCCCCCCAATCCTTCTTTTCTCTAGACTAGCCAAACCCAAATCTATACAACCCTTCTTCATATTTTTTGGTCTCCAGGTCTTTAATCATCTTAGTTACTCTTCTTTGTGCTTTTCCCAAAGTTTCAACATCTTTTTTGTAATGTGGTGATCAACCTGAGTGCAGCATTCCTGGAATACTGCAGTAAGGTTCTATAAAGAGATACTAATATAAAACTATTAAGGTTTTATAAAGAGGTATTAATACTTCATGTGATGTTGATTCTATGCTTCTGTTTATATAACCTTCTTCTCCAAGTTCTTCTGAGTTTGCCCTCAGTTGTTTTACAATTTTCCATTTCATTATTGAAAAACTATAAATTTCTTATTAATTCCACTAAACTCCATTCTGAATTCTGAATGTTTGTTTTGTCATCAATCCAGGCCTCATAAAGCTTGTTTTATGCTTTTTTAAGATAAATAAATATTGTTCTAGCAAACAAAACTTATTTTCATACAGGTTTTCTTGTTTTTTCCCTCAAATTCTCCTGTTGCTTCATTAAGTAAAATGAGCCTGAAATCAGGTGTTTTTAAATGTTACCTACAATAATTACTATAACCACTAATAGGTTATATAGATAGACAAGTGATTTGGTGGAAATTGTTGAATATTCCTTCTCTTAATTTCTCTTTCATGATCCGAAATGTTAAGCCTGAAGTGTGCTAATATTTTATTGATCTTTGCTACAATATTTGATTGCAATAATCTGCAATAAATTTGAACCCCGGATCCATAAAGCTTGTTTTTTCATGGTGTATTCCAATTCTTTACTTTGTTAGTTTGTTCTTTTGCAATTGCTGATGTAGCTAGTGATGTTTCTGCCCTCCAATTAATTCAATTAAGTTTTGCTTGATGTTTGTTTGTGTTGTTCTGTATGTCCATTCCATTGTGTTTGATTTGATTATGCCAAATGTTTACCAAAAGTTCAATATTTTATCCTTAATTTTAGGAGATTCAAGTGGTTTTATATGGTTCAGCACTGAAAAAAATGATGTTCATTATTTGAAATTATTTTGCAGGAATTGCTAGAGCCTACTTTTGTGTTATTCAATGTTCTTAGCAGTTGCCATTACACATTATGCTAATTCATCCAGGGTTTCTGTAATTGTTTTGCTGTCCAGATGATATAACTTTTTCAGGCTTGTTTTTATTTCCCCATTTTGTTGTTTTTATTTTAATTTTGTACTTTGCTAATAGCTTTCCAGAACTGATTTATTTTATACTTTCCAATCTATGCCACTTTGGCATCTAATTTTTGGTTTGGTGGAGTGCTTCCAATCTGTGGATTAGTTCTTTTGTTATTACTTTTGTGAGGCTATACAAGTGCCAGTCATTCTCTCTTTTTTTTAATTTTTGTCATCATTAATTGGGCAACCAGATTTGCATTGCAACATTTATTTAAGTATTTTCTTTCAATAGATTTCAAATAAGATGATTTTTTTCTTAGCTTTTCTTTCATGCCTTCCAAAACCTTTTTCTCTAAGATATTCCAACAGCCATAGTTGCTTTGGATTTGTTATGCAAAATGATCATTGGCACAGGTGTTTACGTTTATTCATTTACTGAATTTTAACCATTGTTTTAAAATCGCTTGCTTTTTGTTATTCCAGTTTAATGGTTTTGTTTTGTAAATATCTTGTTTCTGAGAATGTAATGCTTGGTTCAATAATTGTTGATTCTGAAAATTTTGTTTTTGAAATTTAACACCTTTTTTATAATTTCTTGATTTTTTTCATTATTGGCATTTTTTTCCAGATATTTCTTCCAGTAGTTTTGTAATTTCCTGTCCTAGTTGTTTAGCAGTGGGAAGCAAATTCTGCAGCCCATTTGTCACTTGACTCCCAAAAGGCATAGCATCTGATATGGTTTATGGACTTTACCACAACAGAATTGTATGGAATTAGAAAATAAGTGTTTTGTTGTTGTTGTTGTTGTTTTCACAATTTGGAAGAGTAATTAAGATTTTTTTGGTCTGATTCTGTCAGTCAAGACATGTCTGCCTTGGGAAAGCTTATAAGTATACAAATACAATACAAAAATGCAACACAAAATGCAAAATGATGATGAGATTTTGGAAAGAGTTCAGAGAAGAGCAGCAAAAATGATTAGGGGCCTAGAAGCTAAAACATACAAAGAATGATGGCAGGAACTAGTGTAGTGGAAAAAGGACCAGGGGTGACATGATAACAGTCTTCCAATACTTGAAGGGCTGCTACAAGGAAGAAGAGGCCAACTTATTTTCCAAAGCACCTGAAGGTAAGACAAGAAACAATGGGTGGAAATCAACCAAGGAAAGAAGCAACCTAGAATTAAGGAGAAAAATTCCTAACAGAACAATGTACCAGTGGAACAAATTGTTTGGAAGTTGTGGGTGCCCCATGACTGGAGGCTTTTAAGAAGAGACTGGACAGGCATTGATCAGAAATAGTATCAATTGCCTGCGAGAGCAGAGAGGTGGACTATATGGCCTCCAATATCCTTTCCAACTCTGTTACTGTTACTATTTCTTTAAGTATCAGAGGTAGCCCTTAACTTCTTGAAGATCTAAAGCAGTGACAGCAGAAGACGGCCTTACATAGCTATGAAATATCCAAGCAAGAGCCAAAAATCTCACATTTGCTCTACATGAATCATTTGAATCTCTATACAAAATCATCTGGAGAAATGCAATCACTTTTAATTTAATTTAACTTCATTTTATTTAAATTAAATAAATTTGCTATAACTCTATAGGACTTAGAAAATCCAGAAACAATTAAAAAAAAACAATTAAACACTCACAACAACACATAAACAAGCTGCCTGGACTAAATCAACCAAAATGATAAAGTATTCAAATACTGCAAGACCCACATAAAATGCATCGATGAACATATTAAACTCATTCTGGAATCGAAGCCAGATTTTAAGGATTTTCTAGAACTTTAGGAGAGTGGTTCCATTCCTATCTCTGAGAAGTTCCAGAAGGTGTGGGCTGCAACAGAGAAGGCAAAATTTCCAAGACACACAAGTTGGATAAAATAGAGGAGCACTCCTGCTCTGTGTCAACACACCACACAGGCAGAGATTAGTGGAGGTAGGTTGTCCCTCAGACCACCAGGTCCTGTGTTGCCAAGAAGGACTTTAAAAGTGATGACTAGCATTTTCAACTGCACCCAGAAGTCTACTGGCAAGCAATGGACCTTGTGTTGCAGTGGTGGCATATGGGCTTATCTTGAACTGCTCTTTATTGCTCCCTTCACTGCACATTAGAACAGGCTGTCAGTCCCCCCCATCCATCTTGAATTGGATCTGGAGCTGCCACAAGGGAGGATGGGTGACTGTGGGAATGAAAGTAAAGGGAGAAGAGAGGATAGCCACAACAACATTATTTCACCAGAGTTCAAGGCCAAGTTGCTAGAGTTTGGAGAGGAGTTACTGGACTTGACGGGGATTTCAGAATGGAGGTGGATTGGAGAGTGTGACTTGAGAGTCATCAGTAAGGGAGTTGGATGTGAGTTTAATATAGCAGGGGGATTTCAGATTCGGGTTTTCCCAGATGTGCCAATAGGACTTCTCTAATAAATTCGTACTTGGATGGACTTTGTCTCTTGAGTGCTGAATTGAAATGGAGAGTTTGGTTGGAATGCTGACACAGAGGTTCACAACCCCAAGTCCATGGACCAACACTGGTCTGTGGCATGCTAGAAACCAGCAAATGTGCACGCAAGCAAAACCCCATCATGGGATGCAGGTAGCACGCAAAACTACACTCCCTCCGGTCCACGGAAAAATCTCTCTCCATAGAACTGGTCCCTGTTGCCCCAAAAGTTATGGGTTGCTGCATTAGAACAGTTATAGTTTCTGGATGGACATTTTTCTCCAGAAACCCAATCCTTCAGATTTTCTCACATATTTTCCCCCTCTAACTGAGCCTATCTACCTTTTTCTTAGTCATCCTCCTTCGTCCTTCCTTTCCCAGTATCAAAGCCTTCGCCAGATGGTTTTATGTACAACATACAACTTACTTTTAAAAATAGAATTACTCTCAAATTCTGCTTCATTCATAAATATATTTAAACATGTAAGTACATTCTAAATAATAGATAAAATAAGCCAACAAAGTATCATTTTCTCCCATCTGTACTTGTGTACCTTTTGCTCTAGAAGTTCCACTTTTACTTTTTAAAATAAAGCCTGTCCACTTCTGATGGCTATGAGGTTAGCACACCCATATACAGCATATTGCAATAGTTGTGTGGTGAGGTGGCCCCATGAGCATCTGAAGACCTTCCAGTCAAAAAAAAAAGGGGAGGTGTAATTGGTGAACAAGATGAACTTGTTTCAAGACCCTCTTGGCCACAGCTGCCACCAGCTCTTTTTAATGATGACAGACAAATGGAATTTGGATTTGGGAAACACTGGTGTTAAAGAAGAAGAATAGTCAGGTGAAGTTGAACAAAATCAAAACACTGATCATGGGCTTCCTACATAAGTCTCTGCAATTTTCTGAGCAACATTTCTTATTAACTGATTAACAGAGTTGGAAGGGACCTTGTAGGTCATCTAGTCCAACTCCCTTTCCAAGCAGGAGACCCTACACAATTTCCAATAGATGGCAGTCCAGTCTCTTCTTGAAAGTCTCCAGGGATGAAGCTCCCATAACTTCCGAAGGCAACTTCTGTTCCATTGGTTGATTGCTCTCACTGTCGGGACATTTCTCCTTATTTCCAGGTTGAATTCAGTTTCCATTCATTATTCCTTGCCTGGCCTTCAGGTGCCTTCAGGTTCTAACCCTTCTTGCCCTTGTCTCCTTCCTATGGCTCAGAGAGAGGAACTGACCCAAAGTCACCCAGCTGGTTTCATGCCTAAAGCAGGACTAGAACTCACAGTCTCCTGGTTTCTAAATTGATACATTTAACCACTACACCAAATTGTTTCCCAGTGACCATGTAATAAGTCCAATTTTCATATGATTTCTGGAATCAAAATTCAAAGATTTACCTACAAATGACCATACACTTATTCTACCACCTCAGAACTGCAGTTCTCTTTCCAAGGTTCTTGATCCTAGACTATAATAGATATAGGCTTTCATGTACCTTTGAATGGAGATGTTCAATTGTAGTAAAAGTGCCAAAGGCATTAAAAGAAATAGTCTCCTCTGCAATTGTGTTACAAAGCTATAGAGTGTTAATCTTCCTTTCTAGCCTCAACAAACTTAGTTGAGCTTGGCTGAGTTAAACAAGGTTGCTTCCAAAAAACAACTTAACTGTAGCACACTTAAAGTGCTAATTGGAATTTTCTTGATGAGGAAGGAAAGAAGGAATGAAGGAAAGGATAAATTGAAGGAAGGAAGGAAGGAAGGAAGGAAGGAAGGAAGGAAGGAAGGAAGGAAGGGATCAGTTGGAAGAAGGAAGAAAAAAGAAAGGAAGGAAGAGATAGATTGGAGGAAGAAAGAAAGGGAGGTATAGGTTAGAGGAAGGAACGAAGAAAGGAAGGAACAAAGGAAGGAAGAGATAGGTTGGAATAAGAAAGGAAGGAAGGAAGGGATAGGTTGGAAGAAGGAAGGAAAAAAGGGATAGGTTGAAGAAAGGAAGGAAGAGAAAGAAAGAAAGAAAGACTGTCATGTAGTCAGACAAGAAGAGAGGAGGAAATCAAAAAGATGGATCACCCTAATCTGTCTATTGACATCTCTCATGGCTGAATAAATGGTGTAGTTGAGCTATATTTGCTTGTATTGATCCAATGCTGTTTAACATTCATGCCTTCACTCTATGGGGTTGACCAGAGGGCAGTGCATTTGTGATCCATTCCAGCTCTCCAAGAGACTCACCATTTGCACAGAGACTGGAATGACAAAATAACTGACTGCATTGTGGTTTGAGTGCTTGGAAGCCTCTGTGTGTCATTTAAAAAGTGCCCATTTACTTCTTGTGTTTATCTTTCTTTCTAATTTTTTTTTTATTGTAGTTTGAAATTCAGGTTTTTTTTTTAATTTCTCTAATAAAGAAATTGTGACATCACTGAGAATACATTGTAGTTATAGATGAAAGTGTCCCGGAATAGCAGTAATGCATCTCAATAGTTTCAGTGACTTGCAAATTTTAACATTGTCTTGCATCTTATTTTCACACAATTTTAACAGATTAACAGAGTTGGAAGGGATCTGGTAGGTCATCTAGCCCAATTCCTGACCAAGCAGGAGATCCTGCATTATTTCTGACAAATGACAGTCCAATCTCTTCTTGAAAGTTTCAAGTGATGAAGTTCCCACAACTTCTGAAGGCAACTTCTGTTCCATGGATTGATTGTTCTCACTGACAGAAAATTTCTCCTTATTTCCAGGTTGAATCACTCCTTGATCAGTTTCCATCCATTATTTCTTGTCTGGCCTTCAGGTGTGTTGGAAAATAGCTTGACCCCCTCCTCTCTGTGGCAGCCCCTCAAATATTGGAAGACTGCTCTCATGTTTCCCCTGATCCTTCTCTTCACTAGACTAGTCATGCCCAATTCTTGCAACCATTCTTCGTATGTTTTAGTCTCCAGTCCCCTAACCATCCTGGTTGATCTTCCCTGCACTCTTTCTCAACATCTTTTTTATGGCTTGGTGACCAAAACTGAATGCAGTTGAAGAATAATGTTGAAGAAACAGTTGGTGGATAACATTAATGGCATTGAGTTATCCACCAGGACTTATCCTGCGGCAAGTCCCACTGTGAGTTGACCATGCTGAAATGGCCATGGCGTGTTGTCCCAGTTGAAATCCTTGATTGCTCTCTGAGCTTGGTTGTTTTCATGAAGATGTTTCATTACCCAACCAGGTAACTTTTAAGAAGAGACTGGACAGTCACTTGTCTGAAATGGTATAGGATCTCCTTGCTTGAGCAAGGGGCTGGACTAGAAGACCTCCAAGTCCCTTCCAGCTGTATTCTGATTCAAGTCAAATTTTCCAAAGCACCAAAGGGAAGAATAAGGAAAATATGGATGGAAATTAATCAAGGAGAGAAGCGACCTGGAACCACGGAGAAACTTCCTAACAGTGAAAACAATGAACCAGTGGAACTTCTTGCCTTCAGAAATCATGGGCTCTCCATCGCTGGAGGTTTTTAAGAAGAGATTAGACAGTCACTTGTCTGAAATGGTATAGGATCTCCTGCTTGAGCAAGGGGCTGGACTAGAAGACCTCTAAAGTCCCTTCCAGGTCTATTCTGATTCAAGTTCAAACAAGAAGAGAGCTTTTCAAGTAGACTCTTAATCTCCATTTCCATTATCTGCTCATCACATGATCATCCAGCTGTTCAGATTGCATTTGGCATTTTTATCTACTTAGCAAATCTTTCCCAAAGACCTGGAATAGGCAGATGTTGATGTTTGATGGCATTAGAGGTAATGTTGCAGGATGTAAGTTGTTCCAAGTAAGGTTGCCTTTTGCAATTGATTGATGATGAATTTGTCAATGCCGATGGTGTTCAAGTGGTGCTCCTGTTTTGGGATTGCACCAGAGGTATTATTAATAATATAAATAATAATATAAAACATTATTATCACTATAAAAGTAGGCAAATGTATGTTAACTAGGTAACACCTTCAACACTAGGAGATAAAGTTCTCTGCAAAAACAAAAAACAAGCTCAGAGAGCACCAAGTACTCCACAGTTCAACCCTGGAGATAATCCTAACATTTTGTATACATGTTTTATAGTTGTCAACAGAAAGAAGTGGGGGAAGTTTCAAAGATCAGGCAGCAGTGTGGAATCGAAAGTACGTTCCATTCATATTTTCTTCAGAGACTGATTAGATGACTGAAGCTTCTGTCACGCAAAAATCTAATTGGAGAGCATGATTGATGACTCTTGGCTATGGACGTGTTTCATTGGATGATACACCCAGAGGGGTGAGGGGGGAAGCAGGGTTAAGTGTGACAGTGAATTACGTATCTCAGAGTTGGCTATGCCCAGGCTAATGCTGGAATGTTAACTTCTAATAAATCCTCCTTAGTTTTGGGAGTGTGGCTTGAGGCTCATGATTTAATTGGAGTAACTGCCGGAATCCTGACAGATAGCCAACTCTGAGATACGTAATTCACTGTCACCCTTGACCCTGCTTTCCCCCCCGAAAAAGTAACTTATGACCATCTTTCACCCTTGTGACCCTTACAGCATCCCTATGATCATGTGATCAAAATTCAGATGCTTGGCAACTGACTCATATTTATGACAGTCGCAGTGTCCTGGGGGGCAGGGAAATCACATGATTGCCTTTTGCAACCTTCTGACAAGAAAAGTCAATGGGGGAAGCCAGATTCACTTAACAACCATGTTACTATTTTGACAACTGCAGGGATTCACTCAACAGCCGAGGCAAGAAAGGTTGTAAAATGGGACACAACTCACTTAACAAATGTCTCCCTTAGCAATGGGCATTTTGGGCTCAATTGTGGTGGTAAGTCAAGGACTGCATGTATGCTGTAGGCTGAATAAATAAGTAGCATAAATAACTACTGTAACTAAATGGATGGGTGCTGTTAGTTTGTTTAGGTATCAGATGTTTATTCACGTTCCATAACGCTGAATGGTTTGGGTCTTTTCCCCCCAAAATAGCCATTATCAATACTGAAAGAAACATATCCTCTCTGATGAGGAGGTTAGTTGGTCTGAACAGCGTAAAAGGAGAAGGGAAAATAAAACCAGACATGGATGCCTCGATATCCATTAGGTTTAGGGCGAAGGTTGAACTCAGCTAGAGCTTTTGCCATGCTGGCCAATAAATAATTATGAGCAAATTGCATCTTTTTTACTATATGCTGATTGGTGCTGGAATTGCTTTTGAAAGTTCTCATAAGTTCCCGTTATAGATTAAGTGCTGTTGTAGGAAAAATAACTGCACCCAACTGAAATGGGTGAATGTAATCAGGTTTAATGGACTTGAGAGCTTGTTGGGAATTAAATAACTATTGATTGGTAGGAAACTTGCTGTCATTACAAAATGCCACTCTGGACGAATTATCCAAGCAGCAGATAGATTGCAAGAAAGGGCCCTCGGAATATTTGAAATGCTTCTTTCCTTCCTATATATTGCTTCATTTCAAGAGGGAGGTGGGAAATGAAAGAGAAGATAACCAAGGGAATGCAGTGGCCATTATGAAATACAATACACTAGCTAGCACAAGAGTTAAGTGCAGCTGCAAGTCAAGGATAATGGCTTTGTTGTGAATTATGACAACAACTTTTTCTGTTGTTATCTAGAACAAACCGTGGTATTTTTGTAATCTGCCCCAAATTTATGTCTTAGATTTATAGAGGTTGGGTGGGTTCTGCATGACACAACAGATTTCTATCAACCCTTTTGTTGATATTATACTCTATAGTAGCCCTTGACAATTGAGCCCAACATTTCTGTTGCTAAGTGAGATAATAACTGTTTAAGTGAGTTTTGCCTCATTTTCATAACCTTTCTTGACACAGTTGTTAAATGAATTGCTGCAGTCGTTAAGGTGACATGGTTGTTAAGTGAATCTGGTCTTCTCATTGACTGTACTTATAAAGGTAATCACATAAGCCCAGGACACTATGACAGATGCCAAGCATCTGAATTATGACCACGTAATCATAGGGATGCTGCAATGGTCAGAAGTTTGAAAAATGGTCATAAGTCACTTTTTCCAGTGCTATTGTAACTTTGAATGGCCACTAATTGGACTGTTGTAAGTTAAGGACTACCTGTACTAAAAGAGGGGCTATTACTATTTAGATATTATTTAATATCTAAAGCTAGGTAGGTAGGGGTGAATGGGCAGGAGGGTGAATGGATGGATGGATGCAGTGGTGGGATTCAAAAAGTTTTACCACAGGTTTGGTGGGCGTGGCTTGGTGGGCGCACTTTGCACACATGCACACACTTCGTGTGCATGCATGTCCCAAACGCACACTTTGGGCAGGCACAGAGGCGTTCCAACTCACCTCCTGCAAGCCTGCACTCTCCCTGTCGCTTCAGCAGCTGCCGTGTGGCACTCTGCTGTGCCACACAAAACAGCTGTGCTTCAAATGCAGAGGATAAAGGTAAGTACAGGAGGCTGGGCGGGCGGGTGCACCCATCATCAGAGTAGCAGAGAGAACCGCTGCTCACCTGCGCTACCGGCTCGGCAGAACCGGGCCGAACCGGTAGAAAACCACCACTGGATGGATGCTTGAATGACAAAACAAAATCACAGAGAAGAATAGCAATAATAACCCTATACAATGTAGACGTGTTTGGTTTTTCCTATTGCAAACTAGCAAAAATATTCATCATTTAGTGGGAAAGGATTACATCATTCCCCAATGTCATTATTTCCCAGCAAATGATGTAAATTTGCTGAGGTGTAAGTTAAAGGAGGTTCCGAAGGCCACATGGTTCATCTCTGCTACAGTTTATTGTAATACTGAGAACAGAACAGAGCAGAACAGAATATGGAATGGAATAGAATTCCGAATAGACTTATTTCTTGGCCAGGTGTGATTGGACACAGAAAGAGAAAGGGAGAGAGAGGGAGGGGAAGGGAGACTCTTTTTAGAATTAACCATGCACAAACGGCCATTGTAAAAAATAAAATAAAATAACAAACATCAAACAGGTAGTGTTGGTGGAATATTTATGCTAAGGACAGTTTTGTCAAATTATCATCTCTCAGACCCTGATTAATTGCTGGAAATCTTCTACAGCAAATATCCAACTCAACTCTTATTCAAAATTATATTCTGGCAGTAACACAAATCCGTTTTATATGGATCTGTATTAAAAGAAAAAAGATGAAAGGGTCTCCAGATGATCCGTCCTAATTAAGATCACTCCTCCAAAGAGTATTTGCTTCTGTATCACCATCTGTCATTGTGATAATTTTTAAGGCATGCACTGTCAATGAAAATTTCTCACACTAAACGAGCCCCATTTCTTAATCACCTTTGGAATTATTCTTGGCTCCTTTTGAAATATTAAGAACCTTTGGAAGAGCAAGTTTTCATCACACCCATTGTGTGAATTTCCTTCATCTTAGCGAAATCAGTTTTAAACAGAACTTTTAAGAACTCTGAAAAATATGACCTTTTTGAATAAACAGCAAAAGGGTGTTTAGAATATTGATTTTGGAAACATAAAACTTTCCAAGTCTTAAGGATCCAGTTGGATTTGGAATAAATAATTGAAATTAATTCAACCAAGTCCATACTGTGGGAAAATATTGTTCTTTGAGGGCGGGGAGAAGATATGATGGAAATTGAAGATTGGATACTAGAAGGAACTAGAAGAAACTAGAATAAATTAAGGATTACAATTAAAGGAGAAAAATACTTAAATTGGATTCATTAACAAATAATACTTTAGTATACTCCAGTACTCTCTCTGTAGTTTATAATAAAAAAAACTGTGAGGAACAGCAATGATCGAATGTCAAAAAAGAAAACATGAAGGTTCTAATACTGTGCATTAAAAACAATGGAGAACTAGGCCACTGGTGGGAAACCCAATGAAAGTCATTGACAGAAACAGTTTTGCACCAGAAGAGCAGTTTGAATGAGTACAAAGAAGAGCAACTAAGACGGTTAAAGGATTGGAGACAAAAACAGATGAAGAACGGTTGCAAGATTTGCATATGTCTGGTCTAAAAAAAAGAGAAGGAGTAGAGGAAGACATGATAGAAGTATTCCAGTATTTGAGGGGCTGCCACAAAGAACAAAGGGGCCAACCTATTTCCCAAAACACCAGAAAGCAAGACAAGAAACAATGGATGGAAACTAATCAAGGAGAGAAGCAACCTGGAATTTTTTTTTTAATTACATTTATATGCCGCCCTTCTCCGGAGACTCAAGGCGGCTTACAATTTTTGGAGCACAACCCAGTGTGCTCAGCAATAGCCTTCATTCCATTGTATATGCCTGCTTATTACTAAGCGGCATTTTTACAAGGTCAGCTAATTGCCCCCAACAATCTTGGGTCCTCAATTTACCTACCCCGAGAGGATGGAAGGCTGAGTCAACCTTGAGCCTGGTGGGATTCGAGCCTACAGTAATTGTAGACAGCTGGATCTTAAGAGCAGGCATTTAACAGCCTGAGCCACCAAAGCTCAGGAGAAACTTCATAATTGTGAGGACAATCAACCAGTGGAATGGCTTGCCTTCAGTAGTTGCTGGTGCTTCATCACTGGAGGTTTTTAAGGAAAGAGTGAACAGCCACCTATATGAAATTGAATAGTGTTTCCTAATTCAGCAGGGGATTGGACTAGAAGACCTTCAAGGCTCCTTCCAGGTCTGTTCTGTTTGAATACACCATCTTCGAGTCTGGCTCCAGCCACTCTCCAGCAGTGACAGTTAATAATGCTTAGAAATATGGAGACACCTCCCTGGATAATATCTTCATGAAATCTTTTGCCCCCTCTTCTCTCCCATGTAATTGTAACTGGGGCATGCATTTTCAGTGGGGGGTGGAGCGGGGGAGATGTCAAAATAGATTTGATGTATATGGTACAGATCTTTTAGTCTCCCTATACATTATAGATTTGAAACCTAATATATTCTTGGAAGATCAGGGCAGTGAGAGAAGCATGCATATTTATATGCCTGAAATATACGACGTGCTCGCAGCAACATGGCAGACTGTTTTTTAAGGTTTGTAAGGGGATTATGAGTTATTTTGTATTTCTTTGCAACCATAAACATCTTGGCAAGATATAAATGTCAGCAGGAACCAGAGGAACAGATGAAACACTCCAAAGAGTAATAAATACTTAATACTCAAAAGGCTAGAGAGAATTTTCTCAGTAACACTAAATTTTGTAGTGCGGTTATTATTAGAGATGAGCTATAACTAGTTGAGATGCCTGTTGTTTTAAAAACATTCTGGGTGGCGTCGATAACTCCTCCTCCTTGGAGTATTTTTTAAAACTGGTTTTAGAAACAAAATGTATGCTTAGATGTTTACATCCATCTTGTTCTTTTTTTTTTTCCCTCTCCCGTAACCCGGGGATTCTGCTAATCCGAGTATCATCGTTTTCCTTCAGGAGAGAAGCAGAGAAGACAGCTAAAGAGATCGGTGCTTAGGGAAAGCAGACGAATTTATAAATTTTGTTGGGGGAAAATGAGGCCGCCAGCATTGCTAGGTTTTCAGTCAGAATATGAAATGAAGAAATATTCAGGATGGTTTGAGAAAGAAGATCTAACTATAGTTATTGTTTTTTGTAGTTATATGTTAATTCTGAGTATTGGATATTGGATATCTATAGAAATTCTCAGTCATCCAGGTCATGGTTGTCCCAAAGGTGCTTTTTTTTTCAGGAGGCAACTGGACTTTCTGGTTTTTCTTTGAAGACATTTCTCTTCTCATCCAAGAAGCTGAAGAAGCTTTTTGGATGAGAAGTGTTGGAAAGAAATATCCATCTGGATATTTCTGGGTATTATTCCAAGCCAGGAGAAAGACACTGGAAATATGGAGGCTGATTGGAAAGATGGTTTTTAGTGATGAAGCAGAACCACATGGGTTCTAGATAGCTGACCACATGGAGTTGAGTGTGTGTGTGTGGTATTGATACCTTCTCTTGAGCTTTGCACTTGAACTTCCTGTTCCTGTGCAAGAACATGTATTCTATTGGCTGTTGTAGGGTTCATAGCTGGCTCGGTAGGTTGCCTGAGCTCCCAGGTGTGGTTGAAGTTTGGACCCTGATGCAATGTCCTTAGGAGATTGTGCAATGCAGTGAGGTCTGCTGCTAGTAAATTAATCCTGTTACATCCTGGAGGGTCATGTCTTAATCCCATCATCCTGGAGCTGAAGGTCTTTTGTTTGGTAGATAGGATGGCCCAGCCTTTCTTAATGGGCACAAAATATCAGCTGGGGGCTGCTCTCCAAGAGTATGTTTCTCCATTTCTCATCCAGGGAAATATAATATTCTGCCTTTTTAATATTTCATTCTTCTAGGAGAGGGGGGTCTTCCCTCAGAAGTGAAACATTTTCAAAGAAACATCAGAATGTCCAGTTGCCTCTTGAAAAAGCACCTTTGGATATTGGATATGATTTATAGATTTCTTGCCCCTGCTTCTTACAGGTCCTGGTTTCAGGATTGTTTGATTAGCTGATTTTGAAATGGATCCTTGGCCTCTTACTCAATTCTCTTCTAAGAGACATGGAGGTCCTTAAGCATGAACAGTTGTATCTTTCTGGAAATTCAGTGAAGAATGCCAATTGTATGAAACTTGTTCTGTTTAATATTACTTAGATGTTAGCAATAGCAATAAGGGTTTTTACTTTACTTTACAGCATACTCTGGGAAGTGTGTAATGTCAGCATATTGCACCCAACAATATGGGCCCTCATTTTACCAACCCCACAAGGATGGAAGGTTGAGTCAACCTTGAGACCTATCCAATTCCAGATTGTGGGTAGAGTTTGCCTGCAATACTGCATTCTAACCACTGCACCACTGCATCTGTTCTTGAAGTGTCTTCCTACTCACTGACACTATGCTGACTATCATCTGTCCATAGTCAAAAAGTATCATGTGCTACATTTCCATAAGTTAAATTTGTACTAGACACATCAAATTAATGTTTGCTAATTCAGCAATCAACATACTGTATTCCTGTTTTCTTTGGGTGTTAATAGAAGTATTGCTATTTTCATTGTTTCTCTGGTCTGCATATCTGGATTAACCTTCCAATTGGGATAATATGAGTGAGTAAGGGAGGGAGGGAGGGAGGGAGGGAGGAAGGAAGGAAGGAAGGAAGGAAGGAAGGAAGGAAGGAAGGAAGGAAGGAAGGAAGGAAAGATTACAACTACACATTTAGTGCAAACAACACTTTTATGAGACATTCTCATGATTCTCATTATTTTTATTTTCCTTTTTAAAATTCTTCTTCACCTCTATCAAGGTGCTTGATGGAGTAATTATTTCCTATTTATCCTTAATTCAAACTATAGAAGGTACAAAGAGATGTGTATAATGTTTACAAACTTTTTGTTCAGGTTTTTTTGGGGTATTGTTTTGAAGATGGAGAAGAAAAAAATATTAGGATTTTGTTCGCCTTGCAATAATATAAAATGAGTAATCCACACTTATTAATAAGCACATAGTAGTGTCTTTGGGTGCATACATTTGGTTATAAGCCAAATGTTAGGCTCATTGGCAGTTATCTGAAACTAAAAGTGATTCCTTTCCAAGCACAAATCTGTTTACAAAGATTTATTAAGGAAAAAAAGGCATGAGGTTACAAGAATTTCAGCAAATGAGTTATTTCTTGTTCAGGATCAATGTATTTCTCAATGCTTTAGGGGTGGAGATGTTTTGATTTTATTTCTAACAGACTTCTTATAATCCAGGACCATCCACAAAGGATGGATAATCCAATAGAGTACTAGGAAGGTAGGAGGTAGGAAGGAAGGAAGGAAGGAAGGAAGGAAGGAAGGAAGAAAGGAAGAATTGTAGGGTATTTTATGTTCTCTTAGTTTGGTAGAGTTCTTGTAGATATGTCATTATTAAACTGAAGTTATCTAGTTGGTAATGAAACAACTGCAAGAAAACCACGAAGGTCAGAGAGTACCAAGGACCCAACAGTTCCACCCTGAGCTACAAATATTCTCTTCAGAAAGGATTCTATGCATGAATGGGTAGTTTTTATCCTAGCTTTCTTTCATGGTGGAACTCAAATCACAAGATATGCTTGCATGGAGTTTCCTAATTGTTTGCTTACAAAGTACTGTCTTTCCTGGTCTTAGAAGCAATTGGTCAACCATGTTTGGCTTGCCAGTTGGGCAGGATCTTGCTTAGTTTGTACTCGGATGTCAAAACTTCCAGCAAATGTTAGGGAAATTTAAAGGAAAAAAAAATGAAAGCAGCCAATGGCAAATGGGCTTTCATAAATCCTGTCCTTGAAGTCACCAGACCTTGACTTCAAGATGAAGGAGATAGAAATTCACCTCCTTCATCCTGAGAACCAAAGTGGATTGAGTTTGAGTGGATTGAGACTGAGTTTGTTATTTATTTATTTTCCTCTTCAATGAAAGAAAAGGGAAGAAAGTCTGAATAAATGTAAATATCTGCAAATAACCATAAGGGTTGAAGCCCAGCATTTGAACAAGGGTACAACATGCAGCAAGGGTCTTGTGCATTGTGAGATGCAGCACATTGTTACATGAAAAACTTTTCTAATTCCATCCAGTAAACACTTCTCTAGGCTCCTTGTATCTACTTGCAATTACAAAGCCAAGAAGGCAAGTTTTCCAGCCTTGCATGGAACGCAACCTTGATAATACCAAGCAGCCATTTCTATCTCATACCTATTACAGAAGGCTGTGCTTGGTTATTTATTACATCCCCTGATAGGTTGATCTCCTTTCTGCTTCATTTTGACAAGCCTGTGTGGTGCTAAACCCTGTTAAGACAAAGCAAAGACCCAATTACAGAAACTAGCAAGACATGCAAGACTAAGCAAAGAAGGGAGGGAAGGAGAACTCACGCGAAAGGATTAGGGATCATTTAGCTGGGGCTAGATAGGAGAGAAGAAAAGAAAAAAACCACAGACAAAACTTAATAGTGAAGGTTGTTGATGATTCTTTAAATGATGGGTGGGCAGGCTTTTATATGTGTGATGTGTGTGTGAGTATACAGAGTTACAAACAGAAACAAACCTGATATTCCACCCTTTTCCCGTTGGGTAATTGGTTCATAGGATCATAGAAGGTCAGATTTGGAATGGATCTGTATGGTCGTTTCATTCTCTGTCAATTATAGAAGTGTTCCTTTAAGGAACTGCCACCCCAAGAAGTATACAGTTAGTCCTTGATTTATGGCTATTACTGGGACCAGAAGTTTCATTGCTAACCAGTGCAGTCATTCAATGGATCCCATGCAATTTTATGACCCTCTTTGCTATGGCTGTTAAGCAAATCAGACTTCCCACCATTGCTTCTCAGAAGATTATACATGATAATCATGTGATCCACATGATACCACAACAGTTGTAAATACATGTAGGTTGCCAAGCACCAAAATTTTGATCACATGAGCATGGGAAATGCTGTGGCAGACATAAGGACTGGTCATAAGTTGTTATTTTTTCAGTGCCATCGTAACTTTGCATAGTTGTTGACCAAAGGCTCTTGAGTCAGAACTAACTGTGCTGGAGGGTAACTTCGCAATCTGAAACAACACGACAGCATTTCTGACTTCATTTAATTATTTAATTTTTACACCACCTGACTCCCAGCAATTTATGTAATGGCCTACGTTTGAGAAATAAGTAGGACCCTTAATGAAGCCTTCATTTCTAGATCCCACCAAAACTGTAAAAAACGCGAAAGTTAGAATATTTTGGACCTGTGATGCAACACCTGGAAAAATACAGCATCCTTCACTTAATCCTCCAGGGAAAGATTGAAGGCAAATGAGGTCCAGGCAGACTAAGAACATCAGGGCTTCAAAATCTAAGGGACCGATTTGGACAAAACTCAACAACCCTTTTTCATGCAGCTGTTGATAAAAATAGGATCGACAACATGATTGCCAATGTTGGATGTCAGCTATGGCACAAGAAGAAGAAGTCAACTTCAAACCGAACCTGACAGCAGCCATTTTTGTGTTTCTCAGTTGCCACACAGAGGGGGAAGGGGGGAAGGAGGCTACTAGACACAACAGAGAGCTTTCTCTTGAGAACCAAGGTCAGCTCTACTAGCAACAGATAAGGTTGGGAAGGAGTGTCTGGAGAGCCCCTCAATAAACCCAGTTGGCCAATGTGATCTGTGACACTTGGAAATGGGGGTTATTTCCTATTTTAATTATAGTGAAACCACAGGAAATATTCAGAGTTGGTTTTCCTTTGAAGCTGTGTCAATATGATGTACTCAATAAAGAAGATCTTTGAGGAGGACTTCAGTCTCGGAGTTCTGATTGGCTTGGGTTCATTAGTTGGAACCTTGACAAGTCTAGAGGTGGTGCTCTCGCCTCACAATCAGGAGGCTGTGAGTTTGATTCTAGATAGAGGCAGATATTTCTCTCTCTGGGCACAATGAGAATAGATCTGCTGAACAAAACTCTGCATTGGCAACAGGAAAGGCATCTGGCCAGACAACACTCAGCTGCATTCAGTTGCCTGGACTCCACCCCGCAAGGGATTATGGGGTCATAAAAGAAGATTAGTCAGAACGTTGACATTAAACCAACTCTAAATCTTTCCCGCGGTTTCACTATAATTAAAATACATCTTGACACCCTGTTTGTTGGGGAGAACATTCCAGTATCCATGTCTGAAGATGATCCAGTTCTCATTTTTGATTTGGGATTAGTTTTATTTTTCCTACTCATAAATCTCAGCCACCTTTCTGATCCTTGTGTGAGTTGCTGGTTTTTACAGGTTTTAGTTGATCGTCCCTTGCTAATTTCACCTCTGCCTATCATAAAGTAAGGAGAGTTGGCCCTTGTTCTGCCTTGTGGTTTAATCTGGACTTCTGCATTCATCTAAGGCTACCAGGTGAGCCAGAGAGATTTTGATAGCAAATTGAATTTGGAAGGAACTTCAGAAGTCTTCTAGTCCAACCTTCTCAAGCTGGAGACCTTACCCATGGTGGCGAACCTATGACACATGTGCCGGAAGTGGCATGCAGAGCCATTTCTGCCAGCATGCAAGCACTCGCCCAGAAAAGGTCTACTGTGCATGTGCAAGGGCTGACCATCCGACAGCTGATTGTTGGGTACCTGGCACACATGTGTGGGGGCACGATGGCGTGCAGGAGGCACTCACGCATGCACAGAAGCATTCTGCGCACGTGGGGGGAGTCACATGCATATGTGCAGAAGCACGAAGTGTGGGTTGTACAGGTCACATGGGTTGCTCACGCATGCGCAGAAGCATGCAGTGCGGGTCGCGTGAGTTGCACGTGCATGTACAGGACGCATGGGGGGATCGCGGGCATTGCCTTCTGTACATGCCTCTTGCAAGCATGAGCAAGCAAGCACACGCGCAATTATCAGGACAGCAGCCCAAAACGGTCAGCCACCACTGCCTTATACCATTTTGGACAAGTGGCCGTCCAGGCTCCAGGGATGGAGCACCCATAACTTCTGAAGGCAAGATGGATATTTTTTTTTTCATTTCTGTTTGATTTCTTTCTTACAAATTGATGGCAAACTTAGGAACTCCCAGGTGGAAACCATACCCTTTAACACTTCGATATGATACGACCCCACTTTCATTTGCTTGTTTGTTTGATTTCCGATGTGTTCAGTTTAGGAAGAGGTGTGTGGTCACACATGTAAACACTTTTGGCATCCGAATCCATTTCAGGCCATTAATTTGGCTTCTTTTCTGATCTGCCGGAATCAGAAGTTGCATTTTGGCACAGCTGGTCATCGTCTCTGGCATAAAGTTGTTTTTTTTTCCTTTCTTCTTTTTTTCTCTGTGTAACCACCACAATTTTCTTTAAAGCCTTGAAGGGATACAAAGCAAGACAGATGGTTTCCCACAGACTCCCCACCCCTCCAGCTCTTTTATCTTTCATCTAACTATTAATTCATCTGTTTGGATGGGTACATTCATGCATGGAAGCAAGATGAATAATAATTAGATTTTTAATAACTCCCTGCATTTGCATTCCGAGTAACTCTTTACATGGTTCTAGCTGATTAAAATGAATCATTTACATAATTAACATATGGTTATAGTGTTGGCTTTAATATGCTGATTATCTCACTTCTGTTGTCTGGAGTCAATTGGATTCAAACTGTAACAATTGTTTGAAGTGAGAATAGTTTATTCCTGTGAGGATTGCTGGATATTGCCAAGGGCCTGATTAGTGCTAACACAACTGTCCAAGAACTTTGTCAAATGTTACAAGGAAAAGGAGCATGTGTGTCTTGGTGTAAATCTGATTTCCTTAGGCTAGACTTTTAAAACAGCTTTGTAAACTGGATGCAGCGTAAACCATCTTTTAACCACCATGGTGGTTCCATAGGTATTTTTTTCTCTTCTCGCCTATACAGGTAATCCTTGATTTACAACAGTTCATTTAGTGATCGTTTGAAGTTACAGTGCCACTCAAAAAAGTGATGTCAGGCATTTGGAGCTCAGGACCCCGGACAGCCCCCAGTTACCGGAGAGCTGCTTGGAGATTTAGGGATTTGGGTTAATGGCAGCATTCCAACTAACAACCTCCAAACCAATAAACTCAGAGACAAGCAATTTCCTCAAAGTTCAATTTTATTTAGGGTTGTCATATTGGCACATCTGGGAAAACCTGAATCTGAGAGTTGCGAGTTTTCCCTTCCCAAAAGAGAAATCAAAGATCCATCCCCTGCGTCCATCAGTCCATCACATGGCCCAATCAAACCTTCGTCCCTGTCAGTGTTCCAAGTAACAAACTCCAATGCAACAAACTCCCAGACAAGCTGACAGTCCCAACTGAAGACATTCTTCCAGTCATTCCCCTCCAGGTGCAGGACAACATGTCCTTGACTCTCTGAGAAAGAATTTTGTTGAGTCTAATCTTCTACCTCTCTATGAAATCCCCGCTCCCAAATTCCCAGGCGCTAATTATGGCAGCCTCGAAGCTTCTAAATAAAATATGGCTTCCAAGGCTGACAAGTGACTTATGACCATTTTTCACACGTGCGACCATTGCGGCATTCCCATGGTCATGTGATCAAACTTCAGTTGCTTGGCAACTGAATCGTATTTATGGTGGTTGCAGTGCCCTGCGGTCATGTGATCACCATTTGCCATCTTCTCCTGACAAGTAAAGCCAATGGGGAAGTCGGATTCACTGAGCAATGGTGTTAGGAACTTTACATTTGCAGCTATTCACTTAATAGCTGTGGCAAGAAAGGTCATAAAATGAGGCAAAACTCACTTAACAAATGTCTTACTTAGCTCAATTATGATCATAAATCAAGGACTACCTGTATCATCCCTCTGGCCACTTCGTTTTGTTGGTCAACATCAACATGCAATTCTACCTATTTCTGATATTTAGACATGATTCTTAGGGAACTAAAATACCTTTGACCCTTATAAAGATTTGATTTGATTTGAAAATATCCTCATTCATGCCCAAGGAAATGGTATAACCTGGTTTTTCATGATATATTAATCTGCAATGTGATTGGTTGGTTTTTGAATCATTGTGCTAGACAGATTAAGCCAACCCGTGATATTGTATTTAATTTTCAATATGTTGTGTGAGCCCAGACATTTGAATGTGTTTGTTTGTTTGTTTGCTTGTTTTTGTTTATTAATAAATCATAGTAATGCAAACAAAGGTTAAATATAATGTAAAAACTGATAGAGACCAGAAGGAAGTGAAGGTTAAAAACAAAAAAAAAACATAGTACATGAATAAATAGAAATGTTTCCAAGTTGTTATAACTCTTACTAGCAAAATGCTGTTCAACTACAGTCCAATTTAACTTGCAAACTGAATGATATTCTTGCACTGAATTCTGTACAGAAAAACCTGATTTAATGCTTAAAGTAAGCTTCTTGGCTTTAAAGGATCTGATTCAGATACTCTATATAATTCAGAAACATAGCTTAGTCATCTTTGAATCTGAACTGAAACTTAGGATAGCTTTAATCTTTTCCATATCTCGCCTAAAATGAAATTAGAAGTATTTCTAATGAAGGGATTTCCTTCCTCCTTGGATAACAGATTATCTTATGAAACATTGGTTGTGAAGTTCTAGTCCTGGGATATTATAATTCTAGGATCTTTCTTCTTCTTCTTCTTCTTCTTCTTCTTCTTCTTCTTCTTCTTCTTCTTCTTCTTCTTCTTCTTCTTCTTCTTCCTCCTCCTCCTCCTCCTCCTCCTCCTCCTCTTCTTCTTCTTCCTCCTCCTCCTCCTCCTCCTCCTCCTCCTTCTCCTCCTCCTCCTCCTCCTCCTCCTCTTCTCCTCCTCCTCTTCTTCTTCTTCTTCTTCTTCTTCTTCTTCTTCTTCTTCTTCTTGGCAAGCTAATTTTCCTTGGTTCTTATGTTAAACTTTTATAAAATATATTTCCAAAATTAGCTTAGAATAAGCTTGTACAGCATGTCAGAAGATACATGGCAGTATGTGTGTAAATATAGCTCTTTTAAAAACATTTTTTAATAAATAAAACATTTTGAATTTTAAAGGGGGTTACTAAAATAAGCTGGCATGCTAAAGCACTGTTTGGTGTTAATATTTACTGTAAAAGAAATCCATGAATTTCTATAGAGAACGAACAGAAGTTAACAGTGGGAAGTGATTTTAATGGTGAAATAAGTGATAATGTGTGTGGTTGTTTTTAGTGTCTTCTTAGATAATGAGCGTTCTCTTAAGAAATCCTGGTGAAAAACATGTTAGAATTGTGTTTGTTTTTATACAAATCCTGTTAGAACTGAGTTCCTTTTATCTTATCACCTCTCTTTAATTTATTTTGCTTACAATTTATTAATATTTTTCTGCACTTCGCATAATTTTGCTTACCCCCCAAAAGGAAATAGTGTGATGGGTAGGCAGGCAGGCATGTTGTAAACCTCATAAAATATTAATATGTTGCTGGAATCGTTTTGATCCACCCACTGCTTTCTTCTTCTTCTTCTTCTTCTTCTTCTTCTTCTTCTTCTTCTTCTTCTTCTTCTTCTTCTTCTTCTTCTTCTTCTTCTTCTTCTTCTTCTTCTTCTTCTTCTTCTTCTCCTTCTTCTTCGCCATTGTCTATCCACTGCGGGATGTAGGTGTCTTCTGCCTGTTTCCAACTAAAATGGTCCTGACCTTTCTTTTTTTAAAATTTGGCCCGCAATCCTTGCTGATGTCATCAATCCATCTTGTTCTTGGTCTATTTTGTGGATGCTTTTTATCTTGTGGGATCCATTCAGTGGTGGGATTCAAAAAATTTACTACTGGTTCTGTGGGCATGGCTTGATGGGTGTGGTGTAGCTTGATGGGCGTGGTGGGCAGGGCAGGGGAAGCTTACTGCAAAATTCCCATTCCCTCCCCACCCCACTAACCTGCATTCCAGCTCTGTTCTCCTGTGCAGGGCAATCAAAGAAGACCCAGCCGATCAGCTGGGACTCAATGGGAGGCAGACAATAGATGGGGGCAGGGCCAGACAGAGGTGGTATTGGCCGGTTCTCCAAACTACTCAAAATTCCCACTATTGGTTCTCCAGAACCTGTCAGAACCTGCTGAATACACCTCTGGATCCATTCTATGACTGTGTTGGTCCACCTGTCATCAATTCTTTTCACTATGTAACCAGCCCATTTCCATTTCAATTATTTTACTCTGATGATGATATTGTATACTTTCGTTGGGAGGAAAGCTGTGGCAAATCTAGACAGCATATTAAAAAGCAGACATCACCTCCTCAACAAAGTTCCATATAGTCAATGTTATTGTTTTCATATGGTAGTGGTAATGTATGGCTATGAGAAATTTCTCTGTACTGTACCCCAGTCTAAAAACCAGCTGATAATCCCTTTTTGCCAGGGCCCTCTAAAGCTACAGCCTAGCCATTTTGAAGAATGGACAATTGTCCAAATCCATTGGGTTCAACAGTGATTTCTTAAAGAGAACACTCATCTCCATCCCCTTCAAGGTTGGTAGGATCTCTCCCTCCCTAAAGAAGGCAGATGTTATTGAATGAATCCAACCCTAGTTCATTTCTGGACACCAGGTAGGGGGGACACACAGTAGACCTAATAAATGGTCAGACCCACAATCCACCTCTTTATGAGGTATATATTCAGACTCCTTTGGTGCAGTAAAATAAGGCATTAAGATCTACCCTCAGCTTTTTACTTTTTCATAATAGTAGAAACTAGCCATTTCTATAACAACAAATCTATCTAATTGGTAAAACCCAAAATCAAAGTTTCATTTTTTTCCACCTCAAGCACAAAGTCCAGAAGTGGTTTCCAAGTAGAAATGAAGGTATTTGCATTTTTTTTTCTTTAATCAAAACAGTCAATTTAGCCATCTCTGCTAACTCCATCAGTTTTTGTAGCCATTCATCCATTGTGGGGATCAAAGTGATCTTCTATATCTGTGCGTAGAGTAGTCTTGCTACCATCAACATACATAACATCAGAGTTCTGAATTTTTTTCCAGGTCAATGCGTTTTTTTTTTCTATTTTGCCTTGCTTTCCCCCACTATCCACTTCCCTTTTTTCTATCCTAATTTCCCTAATATTTGTTTTTGTGTTTTCTTTGTATGTCATATTATAAATTAATAAAACTATTTAAAGTCAAGAAGGTATATGTTCAACTACTCATGCAAGACAACTTCAATCAGCTCAATAGACTTGCCCAGTTCGAATGTAGCTCCAAGGAAATTTGAGAACTTTATATAAAAGATGTTCAGAATATCATTCACTGCAGATACATCTAAGATATGAAGAACAAATTCATTGCAGTTTCTACTATGTGACAAATCTCATCCAATGATCGTGGGGAATTTGCAATTCAAAGCGCCTTGTTTCATTTCCATCCTTTGCTACAATTAGATTCACACAAAATGGCTAATCAGGCTAATGAATTAAACAGAATTCTGGGTTTGCACACCACATTGAGCTCTCTAAATGGCTAGTGTTCACACAACATCATAAACCATAAAAACTAATCTTGGATAAAAAAAATTAATAGCGTAGCGTGTTGTGCATATGCAGCTGATAAGTTTCTCATTGATCTAGTTAACTGGACATAATCTTTGTGTCTGACTCAAAGGGCTGCTTAATGCTGGCTCCATGCAAAATGAAATCAAAGTGAAGAGAATCCATCATTTCTCATGCTAAACGCACAAAGTGATTTCTGGAGAGGCAGAAGTGGAGAACTATGCACACAGAGTCTGTGTCCCATTCAGCCTAAGAGGCAATGATGCTATCAGCCCCAAGAGAATAATTTCAAATTGACGGGAAGTAGAATTGAAAGCTACTTTCCTCTGATCACTGAGACCCGTAACAATTACCTCATCCCATTTCTCAGAGTCAACATAAATGTTTCATTCATTTAAAGAACATGGAAGATAAAGGATGCAGCAGAAGTGTGGGAATACTTCACATTTTCTGGCTTCTTTGGAGAACTGTATGTTTCCAGGAAGCATGGGGATTTTACAGGAAAAATAATCACTTGGTGATGAATGGAAGGAATTAATTCATCACTACCAATGAATTATCTTTTGGGAAAATTTATAAATGAAAATTACTTCGATACACCTCAGGTCGACACCTGTATCTTTATGTCTTAAGGTTCATCTGCAAGCAACAGCCTAAATATAAGCAATTATTTGTGAACTATTTGTGAAGCATGATTTTTTATGATTATTGCATTGTTGTAGAGCTTTAAATGAAGGAATTTATCTAATCCAGCCATTGTCAATATGGTGGGTGTATCTAAATCTATTTTCATATGATTCAGTGAGAGTTTTTTAAAAACTGGTAAGAAAGTTAAGGGTTGTCTTCATCCAGAACGTTTGTCATGCCCGCCATACTTACCCGTTTGGACTAAGGAATACAGAATGTTGAAGTGTTGTAAGAAACAGCAAGTCAGAGATATTAAAAATATATGAAGAAATGAAAGGGAAAGGGAAAAGGAAAGGAAAGGAAAGGAAAGGAAAGGAAAGGAAAGGAAAGGAAAGGAAAGGAAAGGAAAGGAAAGGAAAGGAAAGGAAAGGAAAGGAAAGGAAAGAAGGAAGGAAGAGAAAGGAAGAAAGAAAGAAAGAAAGAAAGAAAGAAAGAAAGAAAGAAAGAAAGAAAGAAAGAAAGAGAAAGAAAGGCTGTAGTCAGACAAGAAGAGAGTAGGAAATCAAAAAGAAATTGAAAGAAATATTTCTATTAAATCTTTATTCTGTCTATCTATCATTTCTATTATCTGCCTTTCTCTCTTCATCTCTCTGTCTCTCTGTATCTCTTATCTGTCTGTCATCTATCTATCTATCATCTATCTATCTAACTATCTATCATCTGTCTGTCTGTCTGTCTGTCTGTCTGTCTGTCTGTCTGTCTGTCCATCTGTCTGTCTGTATCATCCACCTACCTACCTACCTACTTGTCTGTCTGTCTTTCCGTCCGTCCGTCTGTCTCTATGTATCATCTATCTATCTATCTATCTATCTATCTATCTATCTATCTACCTACCTACCTATCTATCATCTATCTTCATCTTCATTCACTCATTCTACCATTTATTGTTTCAGTCATTCTTAACCTTTTACTCCTTTACATTCCAAATAATGTTTCCAGTAGCCACTTTCGTTAAAATAACACTTTGTTCAGACCTTCAGCTAAATCTAATGTCTTCATGTGACTTTCAGAAATATTCCTTACTAATTGCACAGTTTTCCCAAAATCTCCTGTCTCCTTTGTACATGTGCAATTAAAAATTGGGGGAGAAAAGGGTTTTGTGTGTCTATCTATAGCCTAAACTGGGATGTTGAACCAAATTCCTTAACTATCTGAGCAAAGCAGACTAACCAGCAACTCATAAACAGGATTTCAGCAGTAGGAATGTATGTGGGGGAAAAACCCTGTCATTTTGAACATGAACGAGAACTTGAATAGAATTTCTTTTAATTGCCTTCTTGCTGCCACAATTAGTTTGTTGCAGACATGATTAATTGTAGCAGGTCTTGACTTGTATCCATAAAAGCCTCCAGGTCATAAAAAGATGGAGAAAAGGAACCGGTGTTTATAATTCTATATGGAATACTAATGCATTTTTTTAAACCCCAAATAAGAATAATGATGTTTCTGCCTTAACGACAGAACATTGATTTCTGCACAATAAAGCTTGCTTCTTCATTATGGGCTGCTGCAAGGACCCCTCCTCACCAATGTTCATGACTTGCTCATTTGCGAAGAGGCTGTTCTGGAAACGGAATTGTCTTCCATCTTTGGAGAGGAACCTCGGAGTTTGGAGCAAACACGAGAAAGTGAATAAAATAGAACCGAGAATAATAGGGTTGGAAGAAGCCTTGGAGGCCTTCTAGTCCAACCCCCTGTCCATATTGTTTTTGTTGAGATTGCAAAAAAAAAAGTCAAATTATTGTTTCGGTAACATCATTGTACACTCAAAGCTACCATACTTGGGGGGAAACCATGAGATGTTTTCCCTTCATTTTTAACTGAAGGACAGAGAGTCCTCAACTCATAACAGCTCATTTAGTAACCATTCAAAGTTACAACAGCATTGGGAAAAAAGCGACTAAGTATCATTTTTCACATGTACAACCTTTGCTGTATCCCGATGGTCTTATGATCAAAATTCAGATGCTTGGCAACTGACTCACACTTATGAGGGTTGCAGTGTCCCAGGCTCACATGATCCCCTTTCATGACCTTCTGACGAGCAAGGGGCAAGCCAAATTTGCTTAACAACCGTGCAACTAATTTAACAAGTGCAGTGATTAATTAACAGTGGTAAGAGTGCTCTTAAAAAGTGCAGCATTTAACAAGTACAGCATTCACTTAACAAATATTTCACTTAGTAACAGAGATCTTGAGCTCAATTGTGGTCGTAAGTCAAGGACTGCAAAAAAAAGGTGAAATCAAGTTGGTCATGTGGCTTAATGACCAGCATGACTTACAACTCTTAATTCTGGGTCAGTTATCATTGTAAGTCAAGCACTACTTGTACTTTAGCAAAAAAAAAAAGCCAGGCAGATTTTGTACCAAAACAAAGCCATCCTTAAATATGAGAATAGGATGGAATTAACTTTGAGATTGTCAGCCTTGGAAGCCATTTTTTACTTGGAAGCTTTGAGGCTGCCACATTTAGTGCCTGGGAATTTGGGAGGGGGGATTTCACAGTGCAGTAGAAGATTAGACACAACAATTCTTTCTCAGAGAGTCAAGGACATGCTGCCCTGCACCTGGAGAGGAGGGTCTGGAGGAAGGTCTCCAGTTGGGATGATTATTTGATTGGACTATGTGATGGACTGATAGGTGCAGGGGATGGATCTTTGATTTCTCTTTTGGGAAGGGAAAATTCGGAACTCTCAGATTCAGGTTTTCCCAGATGTGCCAATATGACAACTCTAATAAATTCTTACTTGGATGGACTTTGTCTCTGAGTGTTGAACTGAGATGGAGAGTTTGATTGCAACACTGACAGAGATAAGTAGATATTCATGGGGGAGGGGGGTCATTGTCAATTGTTGGGGCAATCAGGAAATTCAGGTGGTTCAAATGAGTACAAAGTATGAAGTATAAGATTTATTGCCAGCATAAGCTCTCTACAAGAATCTGACTCACTGGCAGTTAAGGGAAATGAGCAGAAGATAAGAGAGGCATTCAAGGTGGGCTGGACTCAGATCTCTTGTGGGAGCGCAGGGACTTGTGACTTATGACGCATTTAATCCCTCCCTCGGGCTCAGCCTGGTCATCTCCTACATTAGAGGATGTTTTTTAGCCTGATATATCTCCCACATGAAGGTGGCTCACTGGCTAAGACGCTGAGCCTGTCAATCAGAAAGGTCGGCAGTTTGGCGGTTCAAATCCCTAGTGCCGCGTAATGGAGTGGGCTCCCGTTACTTGTCCCAGCTTCTGCCAACCGAGCAGTTTGAAAGCACGTAAGAAATGCAAGGAGAAAAATAGGGACCCCTTTGGTGGGAAGGGAGCAGCATTCCATGTGCCTTCGGTGTTTAGTCCTGCTGGCCACATGACCATGGAAACACCTTTGGACAGCACTGGCTCTTTGGTTTTGTAACGGAGATGAGCCCCCTAGAGCCAGAAATGACTAGCACAGAAGTGTGAGGGGAATCTTTACCTTTATCTCCTACACAAAAATGGTACCTGAATGAAGTTGTGCCATAAAGAGAAATCCAGCAAAAACAGAACGGATAACAATCAGCCAAACTTGCTGCCTGATATTTTAAATGCGAAAGATATAACTATGCCCTGAACATTACATATTTGGCAATCAAAGGATCATCGCTTATTTTTTAGGAGGGTGATGCATGAAAATGCCCAACCTTGTTCTCTCTAGCAAGGAGTTGGTTTACAATCTTCGATATAGTAGAGAGTCTGCATTGTCTATACAGGCTGTAAATTTCAACTACTTTTTTCTCCAGCCATATAGACGTGAACAAATGAGGTTATAATTCACATGAGTCTCAACAGCCTTTCCCTCCCGCTTCAACCAATAACAAGCCTGAGCTATTACTCAAACTTTTTCCTGTTCCCTCCACCCCCAGGAAAACAAAAGGATTTTAAAAAGAAGAGGTAAACAAAAAAAATGGAATTAAGCACTTGGTTTGCTTAAAAAAATAAATAAATAATTTTGTATTTGAAAGGCTTACTGTTCCTGAAATCTGGTGCCTGGTGATACCATTGTAATAGTAGTTGTATTTATGTTCCAGCAGCTTATTTGAAAAGGGAGTGGTGAGGGTAGAAATGCACTGCAGGCATCTGTCTTTGTCACATGCCTTCCAGAATTATTGACCAAGTAGGCTACAGTTTGGAATAGAGGTAGATCATGGGTGTTTAAGGAAATGTATTTATCACTGTATTTTTTTTTCTTTCCACGCAGTCTTTATGCTTCTTTGTTAACCAATACAGAGCATTAGTATCTGCTTAAACTGCCTGTCTCAATAATGTACTCAGGAAAAAAATAGCAGAAGCAGAAGAAATAACTAGAAGGAAACCCAGCCATCGGTGAACGCAGAATTGCTGATGGTCATTCGATTATGTTGATGCAATAATTGTCAAAGACTCCTCTCCAAACCAAAAAGATGTTATTAATCGCTGAATTTCTGGTAATAAATGCTGGACGGAGGGCAGGAGATGGCTGAAAGAGAAAGCCTGAGCAACCCTTAATCTTTAATAAGCCATAGAGGTAGTCTATAACTGTCAGGCAGTGACATAAGAGCTATGCCTTTTGCTCACTGCGTGGAATAGAAAATGGGTTTTGTTGGCTATTTTACTTTTTGCTGGCTGGAGCTGGGAGGGAAAAAAAAGCTACCTCTGTGATTTTTATTGAAATGAAGCCTGAAATGGTCAACAACACCAGGCATGATTTGATTCTCAATGAGAACAGTGCTGGGTAGCAAAGATTCATGTATTGGAGAGGCGAGACAGGGGTAGTGTCAGCGTTCCAGCAAACCTCCATTCCAATCAGTAACTCTGAGACAAGCATAATCTCAAAAGTACCTTTATTAGAATAGCACCTGGCACATCTGAGATTTTCAAAACTAAAGTTTCCTGGACTTCCCACAATGTCCCAAACTACAATCCATCCCTTTTTCTCCCATCATCATATCACATGGGCCAATCATGATCTGTCTCAGTGTAAGTTCCCTTTTCTCTGCTGTGCCACACTTAATAACCTTGAACTAAGAAAAGAATTTTATTTTGTCTACTTAGAACTACTCAATTGAAATCACCCCCCCTCCCAACTTCTCAGGCTATGTGGCAGTGTGGAATATGGCTTCCAAAACTGACAGGCGTCCCCCCTTGAAAAGTTCACCTCCTAAAAGAGATAATAAACAAAACATAACCAGGGGTTATTGTGTTGCCCTTAACTCCCTCTCCCCCCTCCAAGGGGACCCTTTGGTACAGGTATGGATTCTTGAATGACATCCACAATTGATCCCCAAATTTCTGTTGCTAAGCGAGATGGATATTAAGTGAATTTTTGTCCCATTTTGCAACCTTCTTGTCACAGTGGTTGAGTGAATCACTGCAACCAGGGTTGTTAAGTGAATCTGGATTCCCCAGTGACTCATCAGAAGGTCACAAAAGAGACACTGCAACTGTCATAAATATGAGTTGCTTGACAAGGTTCTGAATTTTGATCGCCTAACCACAAGGATATGACAACAGACATAAGTATGGGAAACAGTCATGAGTCCCTTTTTTTCAGTGCCATGGTAACTTGAATGGTCCCTAAATGAGCTGTTGTAAGTCAAGGTACTTGTAGTTAGGAGATCAAGGAGGTGATGAAAAGTCTGTGGTAGTCTGGATTTTTCAAGATTATGGCTTGGATTAAACAGGCAGATCTGGGGTTAATTGGGAGTTATATTAAGAGACATCTTAGTCTTCTCTAGGTTGTAAAATTCTAGCCAAAACTTATCACGACTGATTCCTATCAGAGACAAACTGAACCGTATCCGTTTCCCAGAAGGATATATTCTGTCTCTTGTCTTAGGACAAAAACAGAGTTTCTCCACTGGAGGATGTCAATATAATCTTTGGAACTTGTAAAACAGTTAGAATTCACATCACAATCCCCGTTAGGCATCCTTTCTTTCCTTCTTTTTACAATTTTCAACAAATCTTGGGGTTTTTTTCGAAGTAAGGAAATCTTTGGAGATTTCTGAAGGGGTTTTCTCCCTTTTATGACAGGCATTAAAGATGTCAGATTAGAAAAAAATCTGGCTACCCACATTTTGTAGAAGTATAGGGGGCTGCAAATAAATAAAATGAATGGAGAGTTGTGGACATGTCCAGATAATAGATTCATTCCTTTGGATTCATTCTTCGCTTCATTTTTTCTTCAACCTACACAATATAGCATATCTCTTTTCACATTTGTTTTCTATAACACACACATCCAATACTCCACTTTACTATTCCTGGTTCATATCTGCATACTTAGCATTCACTTTTACACAGCTTTCAGGTTAATAAGTGAAGTAGGATTATAAGACTGAAAACGACATTAACAGAATTGAAAACTGAAATACAGCATGTTGCAGTACAGGTAATCCTCAATTTACAACCACAATGACTGCCAAATTTCTGTTGCTAAGTGAAACAGTTGTTAAGTGAGTTTTGCACCATTTTACAACCTTTCTTACTATAGTTGTTAAGTAAATGACTGCAGTTGTTAAGTTATTAACAGGGCTGTGAAATCATCCTGATTTCTTGATTGACTTTGTGTGTTAGAAGGTTGCAAAAGATGATCACATGACCCCAGGGCACTGCAACGGTCATAAATTTCAGTCAAAATGTAAGTAAGTGTGAATAATGGTCGTTATTCACTTTTTTCAGTGCCATTGTATATTTGAACAGTCACTAAATTAAATCTATTCTGAAGGTTAGCAGATCGTGGATCGCTGAGATACTGATTTCCTTAGATTATAGTATACAACAAACAACTTGAATGCTTGTTTTGACTGAAAAAAAAACTCTGAAAACTAGGCCTACTTGGAAAAATGTCTTATCCTGTATTCAGGAAGAAGAGCCATTAATCCTATGTGCCAAAAGATCTTAATCTTTGTAGTATGAATGATATGATAGCAGTGTTCTAATATTTGAGGGGCTACCACAGAGAAGAGGGAGTCACCCTATTTTCCAAAGCACCAGAAGGTAAAGCAAGAAATAATAGATGGAAATTAAACAAGGTGAGAAGCAACCTAGAACTAAGGATAAATTTTCTGACTGTGAGAACAATTAACCAGTGGAACAGCTTGGCTTTAGAAGTTGTGAGTTCTCCACCACTGGAGGCTTTCAAGAAAACAGAATAGAATAGAATTCTTTATTGGCCAAGTGTGATTGGACACACAAGGAATTTGTCTTTGGTACATATGCTTTCAGTGTACATAAAGAAAAAATAAAATACATTCATCAAGAATCATAAGATACAACACTTAGTGATAGTCACAGGATACTAATAAGCAATCAAATCATACTAGGAACCAATAAAAAAATAAGCTGCAAAGATACAAGCAACATGGATATAGCCATAAGTGGGAAGAGATAGGTACTAGTAAGGATGAGAAGAAGAATAGTAATACAGACTTAGTAGTTAATTTGACAGTGTTGTGGGAATTAGTTGTTTAGCCCAGTGATGTCCTTGTGCCTGGTTGTTCTGGTGTGCAGTGCTCTATAGCGTCGTTTTGAGAGTAGAAGTTTATGTCCAGGATGTGAGGGACCTGTAGATATTTTCACAACCCTCTTTTTGACTCGTGCAGTATACAGGTCCTCCATGGAAGGCAGGTTGGTAGCCATTGTTTTTTCTGCAATTCATTGAAGTCTGTGTCTCTCTTGTTGGGTTACAAAGGCTGGACATGGTATTGGATGTCCTGCACAAATAGTGGGTGGCACTATAGTATCTTAAAGGTCCCTTCCAACTTTGTTGTTCTATGTTCTAGTTTCAGGATTATCTCATCTTCCTCCTCTAAATGTTAATGTGCTGTTTAATTTAAGTCATATTCTACCAGAGAGCTATTGGCTAATTTCTAACAGATTACTTAATTCTTTCACAGGGTTGCTTATATATTTGAAAAGCAGCTGTTTGGTATGATAGCAAACAGAAAATTAGTTTTTGATTTTCTTAAGTTATTTTGATGTTAATCGGTTGAGTTTCATTGTGATTCACTTTGGTTTGGGTGTTTTTATGTTATAGATTTAATTCACATTAGGAAGCATTTGTTGTTCAAAGGTTTGTCAATGCAAATAAATTAATAAAATAATTTTAAATGCAAATGACAGAAGTGCAAATTTGAAGTCCGTCCTTGAGAAGGCTGTCTTAGAAACTAATTATTGGTTTGATGCTTCTCTTACAATTGCATGAAAGTTTCTTTTGTCTTTGAAATAAACTCTTTGATGGGTTTGTCTCACTTTCTGGAACTGGAATGAGCTGAATTGATTTACAGTCTCAGAGTAGTAAAAGGGAGAATTTAAAGTGCAGAAACAGCCATAAAACAACACTGTAAAAATTAAATAACAGTAACAACAAATAAGCATGGTACAGTTAATAACCAAAAAGAGTATCAGTCAATTTCTGCAACCCATAACTATTGCAACAAATATGGTGACCATTGTTGTGGTTGTCCAAAATAGGTCAGTGAAAGAAGATTGCAATTTCTTGATCATAAGGAACATTAATATTTTGATAATTGGGTTTATGAATGCCAGATTCCATGGGTGATACTATGAACAGTATAAGAATGTTTGGGTTGGAAGTGGATTGCCTAGGAACTTGAAGTTCTTGACCTACTCTTGACCTGTTTTGTTGTTGTTGTTGGTTTTCCATTTCACAGGGGACTTAAAATGCATTCTAGAGAAAACCTTCATAGTAACTGATTTCAAGAATAGGATGGAATTGGATTTTTTTTTAGATTATTGTCCACTAGGATTTATTTGTGTGAGTTGACAAATCACAATCTCCTTCATTCTGCAGTACCATTTGTGGGTCAGAAAAAGCTTAATGAGGAAGAATCCACTTGTAATGTCTTCACTTGGGGTTAATTCAAGCGTGGGAAGCCAGGGAAGCTGGAGAACACTAGACAAATATTTTGTGATTGTGGAAGGACCACGCAAATGCACAAAATCTACCTCAATCACAACACAAAAACCAATCCATGAGGATTCCATTGAATTGTTCTCCCTTGAGCGGGCAGAAATCAACTGTTTCCTACCAAATTGGAATGAAGATGGGTAGATTAAAGAAATAGAATACATTTTCAGTCTAACGTTATTGAAAAACCTGGATATATTTGGTCGAAGCACCATTTTAATTTGTCAGGATTGCTCTGTGCATTTCGTCCGGTGTATTGTGGTTCTAATTTAGCAAGGACCCTGATCATTTTGATACTGGCAAAATTTAAAAAGAAAAATAGGAGCAGAACAGCAAGAAACTTCTTTAAAGTTGTTCCTCAAAGGTTTAACTGGGTGAGGGAGAGAGAAGATGCAAGATTGACATTTCTCTGTCTTTTATATTACACATATTCCAACACTGAGAATAAATCAGATTTTTACATAGTAGTCATAATTCTTGGGTGTTAAAATTGTGTTGATGTTCCTGTAATTGGTTGATCTATTATAAAGAAATAATGTAGAAGATGCCTATAAGTGACAAAAAAATGACAGGTGCATAAAGAGTTTAAAATAGCTCTCTGTCATTAAAACAGTTGTGGCTTTCTTTCCAAGGTGGGTGTTTTAACTTGTCAGGTTGGGGACCCCACATTTATACAATGCATTTATACTTGGAAGTGTAAAATGGGCACAGATAAGCTTAATATAACAATGACAGTCATTTTTGCTAAAATTCCCTTTAGAATTGGACCCCACAATTTTGCTCAGGTTAAAATGGAGTCATCCCAGAATATAAAAATACAGGTGTGCCAAGGAAAGAGTTCCACTCTTTTCTAAAGAATTCCACCATCAGGTTTAGAAATCCTTCAGGCTTCAGCCTTTCCTGACCTACAGACATGATGGCAGTGTTCCAATATTTGAGGGGCTGCCATAAAGAAAAGGGGTCTGTAGGGGTCTGGAGACTAAAACTCACGAAGAACAGTTGCAAGAATTGGATATGGCTAGTCTACAGTAAAGAAAGACCAGGGGTGACATGATAGCGGTTTTCCAATATTTGAGGGGCTGCCATAAAGAAGAGGGGATCAATCTATTCTCCAAAGCAACTGAAGGCAGGACAAGAAGCAATGGGTGGAAACTCATCAAGGAGAGAAGAATTAAAGAGAAATTTCCTAACAGTGAGAACAATTAACCAGGGGTGCTTCATCACTGGAGGTTTTTATGAAGAGACTGGACAGCCATTTGTCTGAAATGGTATAGGATCTCCTCCTTGAGCAGGGGGGTGGACTAGAAGACCCCCAAGGCCCCTTCCAACCCTGTTATTCTAATATCTATGTTCTTTTGTCTTACTGGAACTTTTCTTAACTGCATGGATCTAAAAGAAGATGCAGAAAGTACTCAAATTCTTGTTCAGTTGAGTTTATCAAGCCATTATATTTATGGAAATAGTTTTTTTTAAATGGAGGACTACTGTTAACAATATTTTTCATTTTATGATACACAGCAGCACACAGAAAGTTAAAAATTTGATCTGATTGACAACCTCCAAGGTTGCATCCAATTCTGTTATTTTATTCTATTCTAATTGTAAATAAACTTCTGTCTGCCCAGCCATGCAGCCTTCCTTTTCCTTCTCTTCTCCTCTTGGAAACAATTAGGAAATATAGAGGGAATCAAAACCAGATGAGAAAAGAGCAGAGATATTTCTCCTCCTGTAAAGCAGTTGATTAGTTGGTAACAGATTAGATAAGAGAAATCCAGCCAGATCAGAGTTGTATATTTATCAAGATGTTGTAATTGACCCCAAGAGACTGGTACAACTTTCTTCAGTTCCCTGTTGGAATGAATGCAATTACTTCTTAGTTGCTTTGATCTTTCGAGGGTGAGCTCCAAGTCCCTCATGCTTAAATGTAAAGAATGAATAACTTGTGACAAAAGATGTGAAACGTAGAGAAGATGTACAAAATCAGCTAGGTGTCACTCAGATACCCCCAAGCAAGCTATAGTTGGAGAAAGTTAATTAATGTTGACTGAACCTTGTATGTTAAGTTTTTTTTTAATTTAATTGCTTTCACGTTCCTTGAGGTGATATCGAGTTCCAGAGTTTTTTTCTTGTTTCAGAAATGATACTATTCTGTTTGTTTGTTTGTCCTCCATCCTTTCTTAGGTTCACACATGGCAGTGCTGTCTTTATTCTGCTATGATAAAAGATGCAATTTAGTGATAAGGTTCAAAGAATCTGCTTTGAATGATGGTGGTGTGCTCTGGAGAATGTTGTAAACAACTGCAAGAAGATGATGATCTAAGCCAGGGGTGTCAAACTCCCGGTCCACAGGGCAGATGTGTCATGTGCAGGCCATGCCCACGTCTTGTTTAGCAAAGGGGAAAAAAGTCCCAATATGTCATGTGACCCCGCTGTGAGTTTGACGCCCCTGCTCTAAACCATTTCCTGCCTTTCCAAGGCTTTCATTGTTACAAGATGGAAAAGATCAGAGGTGGCATTCAGCAGGTTCTGACCAGTTCTAGAGAACTGGTAGCGGAAATTTTGAGTAGTTTAGAGAACTGGAAAATACCATCTCTGACAGAAGATTTTACAGTCTCCTTCCCCTGCTATGCCCATCAAGCCATGCCCACAGAATCGGTAGTAAAGAAATTTGAATCCCAACACTGGAAAAGATGTTTCTACATATAGGCCAACATGAACATTTTTTTAAAAAAAAGTCTTATTTAAGTTTATTGTAAGATAAAATAGAAATACAACAAGGAAGGAAGGAAGGAAGGAAGGAAGGAAGGAAGGAAGGAAGGAAGGAAGGAAAGGAGGAAGGAAGGAAGGAAGGTTGGTTTAGTTGTTAAGGCATGAGGCTAGGAAGCAAGAGACCATGAATTGAAATCTCATTTTAGCCATGAAAGTTGGCATGATGATTTTGGGCCTCACTCATTTTCACCCTCATTTTCATCTCGTAGAGTTTTGTTTCTGATGAAAATAGGAGGAGGAAGGTGTATTGTATATGTTCATCACTTTGACTTATTTGAAAAGAAAGAAAGAAAGAAAGAAAGACAAAGAAAAAGAAAAAGAAGGAAGGAAGGAAAAGATACAAAGAGATAAAAATAAAGAAAAATGTGGTGGTTGCCAACATTTTTCAGTGTAGCAGAATAAAAAAAAGTACAGCCTCAACCTTTTGTGTTACGATTCTAAATATTTCAAGCCATTTCTATAACAACAAAATCAATCTAATTTTCAGAACTTAAAATTGGTGTTTCATTTTTTTTCAGTTTCAAGTACAAAATCCAGAAGTGACTTCCAAATGGAAGCAAAGCTAGATAAGTTCTTTGTACAAATACTGTACAAAGGCAGATAGATAAACTCCACAGGGCATCCATACAAAGTCTCTTTTATTGGTTCATCAGGCATCCCCATCAACTCACAGTTATGATGAGGTTCTTCTTAATGTCCAATCTTTTGCATATCTGTCTTTATGGGTAAAAAGATGGTTATCTCTTTCATCCCATAGTCGTAGAGGCAGGGGGTACCTGCTACCACGAGGCTGTGTGTTTAGGCAAGAGTGAAGAAACCTCCCCCAACCCACCAAGGGTCAATTCAGTGACCAATCAGGGTTACAGATGTGGCCACATGACATGTACTACATTTTTCCAGGATACCTTAACTACACTTACCATGATGCATTCCCTTAAGGGAACAGTTCACAATTCCTAACTAACTATCCCAAATCCCATTAACTCTAAACTGTCTGGACAGCACATCCACCAACATGAAGAAGTCACAATCCCTACTGTCACACTCCAGTTGACAACCCAGAAGTCAAAGAAGGTTAACCTTAGGAAGTTAGCTTTGCATACCGCAAATTGATAATCCATTAGTGAACTTGTTTTTATTTATTTTATTTATTTATCAAATTTAAATACTGTCTGTCTCACTCTCAGCATGATTCTTTTTTGCTGGAGCCCTTCCATAGCTAAATTGGTGATTTACACATACACAGGACAAGGTAGGCTGCTCACACACACCTACAATGGTTACAGTTACAGTTAAAGAACAGAGTTGTAAGGGACCTTTAAGGTCTTCTAATCCAACCCCTGTTCAAGCAGAAGACCCTATATCATTCCAGACAAATGGCTGTCCAGTGTCTTCTTAAAAGCTTCCAGTGATGGAGCACCCACAACTTCTGAAAGCAAGCTGTTCCACTGGTTAATTGTTCTCACTATTAGGAAGTAACTACTTGATTAGTTTCCATCCATTATTTCTTGTCCTGCCTTCAGGTGCTTTGGATAATAGCTTGATTCCTTCTTCTTTGTGGCAGCCCCTCAAATATTGGAACACTGCTATCATGTTACCCCTAGTCCTTCTTTTCTCTCGACCAAAGGTCTCCAAACTTGGCAACTTTAACACTTGTGGACTTCAACTCCCAGAATTTTCCAGCTAGCTGGCTGGAGAATTCTGGAAGTTGAAGTCCACAAGTCTTAAAGTTGCCAAGTTTGGGGACCCCTGCTCTAGACTAACCATACCCAATTCCTGCAACCATTTTTCATAAATTTTAGTCTCCAGGCCTTTAATCATCTTAGTTGCTCTTCTCTGCACTTTTTCCAAATTCTCAAGATCTTTTTTTTATAACGTAGTGACCAAAACTGGATGCTGTATTCCAGTATGCTTCTACTGTACAGTGCAATATGAATGCAATATCAGGGGTTTTCAATTCAATGTATAGAATGTGAAGAATGAGTGTTTGTGTTTATTTTCATAGTTATAATGTACACTGAAGATGATATTTAGTTTTGTTGTACGAGGTGCAATGACAATGAAGTAAACTAAACTAAGGTTACATAAAGTGCTACTAATACTTCACATGGTATTGACTCCATCTCTCTCTGTTTATGCAACCAAGGATTGGCTTTTTTGGCTTTTTTTGCACACTGCAAATTTTAAGACTTCATGAAAAAAAAATAAACAGAAAAAAACATAACAAAACTACTGTCAATAACTAAATGCTCTCTGAAATCAAAGGCCCATGTCCTAAATATTAGCTCTTGGGAGTGATGGAAGAAAACTGTGAAGGGCCATTTTAAAGAGTGATCAGATGAGGTGAAGCAGGCTAAAACTTCTTGTGAATTATTTTCTTTATTGGTAACATTAGTTTCCCTCTCAGACATGCAACATTACACACATGCCATTCATCTAAAAGCATATAAACCGACCCCCCTACTTCCTGTTTCTGACTTTAGAAGAGAGTGGAGTGTGACATACTGATTTATGGTTTATTTGCTTTACTGTTTGGAGATTAACTCTCTCTGGCTGCCTGGAATAATAATATACTTCTACTACCATGTTAGTATGCCTGTCCTAAGCTGCTGCTAAGTGTGTACTTATTATGAAATTCCCTGTAGAGATAATCAAGGACTTTAATTAAAACTTAGTTGGCATTCTCTTATGGCTAGCAAACCTTGAATCTTCAGGCCATCTTTTCCTCTTTCTGTAACTCTCATCTCATGCCTCAATTCTCTTCTTCCTTCTATGCTGACCCGTCTTTGATGGTCTTAAGTCACCCAAGTCTGGGTATCATTTCAGCAGTCTGAAACAGTCTGCTTGCTAGCTATTTTCCTCTCTTTCTCTTTCTCTTTCTCTGGGTTCAAGGGTTACTCTTTTCATGCAATCTCCTTTCCCATTTCATTGCTGCCTCTGTAGATTTTGACTGTGAGGGATGCAATATCTAGTTCAATTGCCAAGTGTGTGGAGGTTTAGCCACTCTGTTAGAACATAGTGTTGCCTGGGATATGCCATCATGGAGAGAGTCTACACTTAGATAGGTAGGTAGATGGGTAGGTGGGTGGGTGGATGGATGGATGGATGGATGGATAGGTAGGTAGATGGATGGATGAATAGGTAGGTAGGGAGGTGGATGGATGGATATGTAGGTAGATAGGTAGGTAGGTAGATGAATGGTTGGATGGATGGGTAGGTAGGTAGATAAGTAGATGGATGGATAGATAGATTAGATAGATAGATAGATAGATAGATAGATAGATAGATAGATAGATAGATAGATAGATGCAGAGAGACAGAGAGAAAAAGAGAGATAGGCAGATAATAGAAATTATAGATAAATAGATATAATGTTTTATTTAAACGTATTTTGTATCTATAATGTATTTTAGTAGTGTTGTATATCAGGGATTGAATAACCTCTGTAGATGCCATACACTAAAAAACTTTCATCATGTTTTTCTCTGTTATAAGAGAAACTCTGTGAGTGTGTGTGTGCGCACACCTGTGTAGAAACTTGCCTATTTTCTCCCAGCTCTTTCCAATTATCCAGTTATTAGTTGCAAATACAACTAATTACTGTGTCTCCAAGAGACCGCATGACAAGATGGCTGATTCTTCTCTGAGTAATTTCCCCCCACCAACAAGGACAACCATCTTGTTCATGTGCTTCTTGAGTGCAGCTATATTAACCTGTTCACAAAGTGGAAATGTTCTATAGGGGAAGCAAGACATTTCCATAACTACCCTCAACCCTACATTCTGGACTCACTGTGCCTTCCAAATGGTCTTCAAGGGCAGCCTCGTGTAGAACACCTTGCAGTAATCCAAACAGGAGGTGACCAGAGCACAAATATAATACAGAATGACATAGTTCTTCCAACTCTGGAGGTTTTCTAGTCCAACCCCCATTTGAGAAGGAGACCTCATACCATTCTGGCCCAATAATTGTCCAAGCTCTTCCTAAAAACCTCAAGCAATGGAGCAACCCCAGCATCTGGAGACAAATCATTCCACAGATTTTCATTGTCAATTCCCCCTTAATTGTAGGTTGAATCTCTCTTTGATAAGCTTCCATCTTGTGATGACCCAGGGTGGAATACAAAATAAACACACACAAAAAACAGGTGAAGCCCCTTTTATTCCTTCCACTTTGCTTCCAAGCTCCAAATATCCTTGACTGGAGACAAAACACTCCCACACAAGCAGTTACAAGGAGGAGGAAATGCCGTTTAAATTATAAAGAGTAAAAAACAACACAAACCAGGCAAGTTAAGGGCTGGAAGATGTCCACAGATATCAGAACACACACTGGGAAGGACACCAAACTCAGAGAGGATCAATAAACTAGAGATATTTCCACACTTTGTTTCCAGCACTCGCCCATACGCATGTCCGTTCTCTTATCCAGTTGTCACAGCTGCAGCCCATGAAGAGGATCAAGGCCCTCTCCTCCCCAGTAGACCATGTCTCTCCCTTATCCTCTCCTCCCTGCGTGCCCTAGGATGGAGAGGGGATGGGCCTGGGTCCTCCTCTGACTGCCCAGCTGGCCTCTGCTCTTCCCCAGCCTCCTCCACAACCTCAGGAGCCACAATTCCACTCCCTGTCGGCTGTTCCTCCTCTCCCTCAGAGTCAGTCTGCACTGGGGGCATGACACATCCATTATTTCTTGTCAATAGACCCTGCTAGTCAAGAAACCGATACTGCTGGTGAACAAGAGGAATTTTTCAAAAGTTAGAAGGGTAAACTCTAAAATAGCAAAGCCTGAAACTGGAATTCTTCAGATAAGATACACCTACACAGTACAGAAAGTATGTTCTACTTCACCCTCAGCAAAAGTCCATTAAAATCCAGTGGGAGGTATGTTTCCCAGCACTTTGCTTTAGGTAGACAAGGAGACAATGTCATAATTTGGGCATCTTGAATAAAAGCATTCTTCTAAAATTCATTCCTGATCTTTTCTCTCCTCATTTGTATCTTCTCAGATGCTTGTCGCAAGAAGTTGACACTTAGATAATTAGTGCCAGGAGAAGTTGCTGTGACATTTTGTTTGCACTGATGATTTGATTAGTTAACTCAATAGCATGCATAGCATGCGGACTCAAACACAGACCAACACACCATCACGAGAGTGGAAGAATGAAAAGTGGAGTTATCCACAGCAGCCAATTGGCCTTAAATTAATTTTGTTACAAATGCTTCTGTCGTAATTCATTTTCCTTACATAAAGTCCTGTCTCAGGGCAGGGATGTCAGATGGCAGCATCATTGTGTTCTGAATTAGTCGGGTGATGCATGCTTTATCATGTGACACTCTGAATTAGTGGTTAAGCTGTTAGACCTGTGACTTTTGTTTTATTTGGGTGAACCAGTACATGTGAATCTAGTGGAGGGTTTTTTTTTTCTCCCAGTGGTAATTCTTCTAGGCTACTTATCATACCAATATACATAGTTGTGAGTCTATGCAAATGTGTGAAGTTGAAAAGTGTTTTTTTTTTGTTCCTTGTTGTTATTATTAGACATTGCAATTCTGTATATCCAAAAATGGATGTTCTGGATCCTAACTGAGAAAATATATGTTGCAAGAGCCAATCTGGATTGGTCAATGGGTGTTGTGGTTTGCCGGCAGCCTGTGCAGACGGCAGCAGAATTAGACAGTGGGGAAGAACAGGGACCAGTCTGGGAGTCTGGGGAGGACTCAGACAAGGGATCTGTGTCTGATATAGAGATGGGGCCAGGACCATCTGGGAATTATGTGCTGACTCCGGAGCCTCCAGAGTCTGGCAGTAGCAAGGCAGAGGAACAAGGGGAGCCTGTTTCCAGTGTGCAAGTACACAGAGCTGCCAGAAGGCAAGAACAGCTAAGAAAAAAGGGGTGACTCCGGAGTAAGGCTTGGAGGTGATTGCCCCTCCCATAAGGTATAAAGGAAGTGCAAAGGTAGAGAAACCTTTGCAGGAAGCAACAATGTTTACTCTGATCGATTTGAACTCTGAAAGCTCTGTGGTGAATTTGTTCTCCATTTGGTTTGGAAAGACTAATTGGGACTTTAGTCATTGGCAGAAGTTCAAGTCAGATAAGGTGCATTCTTATCAGATGTCTCTCAAAGAACTTTGGCAGACATACCTGGGACAAATTATAACCAGTTAAGGCTCATTCCAGGCTGTGAATGACAATAATTCACAGCCATTGAACTAAAATAAAAGAGTTTTGGATTTTATGTGTGTTTCTTGGTGTCTCAGGAAGCCTTCATCAGAACAATGGGACCAAAAGTTTACTCTTCTTAGCTTTCATGCTGGAGCCCATCCTCAGGAAACTTCTCTCTACCAGAAAGTGTGCTTTGGCCTATTCTATGCTTCATATTTATGTGGTGCCTTCCTATTGGTTGATTGAGGAGTTGATGGCCAGCTATTGGCTGTTGTTTCCTTGTGTTGCCAAGTCCTGATGGCTCCTAAGTACTTAATAAGCTGTTGGTAAATCAGCACTCCTGTTGACTGATAAGGGGCCCATTTCCAAGCTTCAATCATTTCCCTGGATATCTTTGTACCTGCTCGGCCAACAATCTTATTAGCTGCAAAATTGAATGTGTGTTCTTGTTAATTGCAATGCAAGGCAAACAATGAGTTTGGGTCTTCTTGTCTGACTGCTCAGTTAAAGCTTTTCAGAGGTACTTTGCCATTGCCTCCTTCCAAGGGCTGAGAGCGAGTGACTGGTCCAAGACCATTCAGATGGCTTTGTGCAGGACTAAACCTGACATCTCCTATTTCCTAGTCCAGCATTTTCACCACTAAACCAAAATGGTTCATGTATATGTAGATGTAATTTCCAAAACTGTTTCTCCATTCTACGCAACTTCAGCCTGTTATATTCACATGCCCATGGTGATGGATGGACACACGCACACACATGCATGCACACACACACTATGTAGGCTGGGATAACAGAAAGTACCCTGGGGATTTAAAAAGGTTTCAGGGAGCAACCTATTTGTCTTCTGGTTAAATGGATTTTCTATGATTGATCATACTTTCCCAGGCAGCTAGCTTGGGAGCAGGCAAGACCTCTTCCCCAGCCCAAGGCAGCCATTTGATGAAACTGCCACAGCCTGTTTTCCAAAGCCTTAGTAATATGTTTTCACTCCCTCCAAGGTTGCCTCCCTCTGCTCTCAGGAAAGCCTCTACCTGAATAAAAGCTAATCCCCAAAGTTAATTCACTTAATGCACTACCATCCAGTGGTCCTGGGAAGGTCATTGGAACAGTTCCGTATTAATAACCACTAGGTTTTAGAGCTACTTATAGTCTCTGGTTTCCCCCTGACCCACTTAGAATGGATAGGGTTTTTTTTTAGAAAGTAGGCAGAGAATTTGTTGCAGAGAAGATATTAGGTGTGGCTAAAAGATTGGCAACTGGGCAATATGCAGGATCTTTTTTTAAAAAAATGCAAAGCAAGCTGGAGAATCTTATGCAGTGATTTGAGTTGATTTATACCTGCCACTATATACTGTACTCTCAGTGCCAATGTGAACAGTACAATAAAAACAGGTTAAAAATGTCCATAATGCAAAATTAAGAATTGCAATATGAAATCAAGTTGACTAATAAAAGCAATTAAAAAAAATATTCTTCCATCCACTGTGCCCTTTCTGAAACAATTCAGTTTTGAAAGCTTACGGAAAAGATTCACAAAAGGCAGCCGAGAGAATCAACTGGCCTTCGCTCCAGACATGCCTGGGACTTGGGGGAGTTAAAAGAGCTCCCCCATTCAATTATGGGATTTGAACTGGAAAGCTAGCTGGGTCTTTCCAATTCTGAAACAGAGATGAAATCTTGCAGTCCTTGTGAAAAGCAAACTTTATTAGGAATTCCATATCTGTGTTCATGTTGTATCCATCCGCATAAGGCCATCTTAATAGAGGGGGATGAAAAAATGAAAAAAAAAATGCACTGTTCCTGACTGCATCACGTCATCTTTCCTAATGTGGCCTTTCATTCAAAATTAGACAATCTTCTTCCTTCCTCCTCCTCCTTCTTCCTTCCTTCCTTTTTTCCTCCTCCTCCTATATATCTTCCTTCCTTCCTTCCTTTTTCCTGCCTTCCTCTGTTTCCATCCTCCCTTCACCCTATATCATCTCAATTTACTTCATTCCTCCCTTCCCTTCCCCTCCTCCCTCCCTCCTCTCCTTTCCCTCTCCCTCTTTGTCACCTTCCTCTTGCCTCCTCCTCTTCCTCATATTCTTGTAAGTTGGGCTGGAAGGAGAAAGTGACAGAATTGTGAACTTGTTAAACCTAAAAGGACAAGCAAGTAGAAGGAAGTCAGCATTTGGAGTGGAGATATTTCCCCCACCATGAAATGAAGTGCAGCAGATGAATTGGAGAGCACTGTCTGAGTCGGCATGGGTAAAGAAAACAAACAGAAAGAAAACAAAATATGATTTTTGTCGTATGTCAAAAAAGGTGCCAGTGAACATTACCTTCCCAATGAACTGGGTGCAGATAAAGAACAACACCATACACTTTTTGGTGCCCAAGAAATGGTCGGTGACCCTTTATTCTCATTGCTCAGGATTTTAAAAATTGCATCTTGAATTTTTGCTGATAGCCAATATGTGCCAGCTTTGGAGTCCCCCACCCCACATTTCTCAAAATTTCCTTGCTTGGATTTCATTCCTTGTGAATTCTGGTTTTCCTAGTGAAGTTGTAATGAATTGCAGAACTGGACTAGACAAATTTTGTTTCAACTTTGTGGCTATTTAATTTGTGTGTCCTACTTTCCTTGTATACAGCTGTAGCAATAATACATTGCAAGAAAACCCACTGAAGTTATTATATATACTTTGGCAACAGAAGAGCCCTGCAATTCTGTTCTGTGTGCTCTCCTTCCTGCTGATAAAACAACACACAAAAGAGATTGTATCTGTCTACACAAGCACATGTGCCCACTATTAAAGCGGGATAGAAAAGATATCTGTGGTGCCACTTTGCATGTCACTGATAACACAATTGCTTTTTTCCTTTTTGCAAAGCAGTGAGGCTTCCATGGCATAATTGTTAAAAGAGAGGGAAGCCCAGTGCAGTTTGATTGCTGTGCTTTGGTCTCAGTCAGAATCATTAACAGTTTTTAATCCAAGCCAAATTAAAAATCATTTTGCTCTCAATTTGCCACAGTTGCCAACTGTTTAGGGAAAACTGCTTTCATATTAAATAGATCAGAGCGGTTGGGTTACATGTTGGTGGCTCTGATCAAATTACTAGACAGTAAATCAGTATCTCTCTGAGCATACGTGTTATTTTGCTGTTATTATAGCTAGATATTTAAGAAGTGGCTTCAATTGCAGAAATAAGTCATTTGGAATTAGGTAGCTTTAAAGTTCCATCCAGAAAGAAGATAGAACAAAAATGGTGTCCATATTTTCTCTAATTAACACATTTATTCTACCGTGGTCATCATGCAATCTGGTTAGGGATTTGCAAAGTCACCCCAATCCAATTTGATTTTGGGGAGAAAAAGATATGTTTTCATGTGGGTATAGAAGATACATCCTCCAATTGAGTAACAAGAGAGTTCCAATCGTTCCAACCTTTGGACTTGGAAGAATCAATTCTGCTTGGCTGAGGGATCAAATGATTCTTTCTAACTGAATCTTCTAAAGCTCATCCATTTCAAAAGGTTGACTTTTAAGGCTGCAGGGGCCAATCTCAAGCATGTTTGATTTCTTCCTTACTCAGTCCAAAACTTTCTCAATTACATCCAATCTGGTTAGGGACAAAACCCAGTAGGTCCAGTGGAGTGATAGACAGTTCCCTACAGCAACTTGGAAACGTCATGTAGCAGATGGCAGGGTGCTAATTTGATCACCATCCATGATGGATGATCGTGTCACAGATTGGGCATCGAAAGAAATATGGGGAGAAGGTATGTGATACGAGATTCCTGATCAGTGCTGAGTTTATGTTCAGGACAACAGCTGCCTTCTGCTTCCTTCATGAAAACACTTTCTTTTTTTCTCTTTTTTGTGCTTCTTTTTCTTGCTTCTGTGTTTATTCTTTTCTGCATTAAGCCACATCCTGGTGAAATAATTGGCAACCTAGATGCAGATTTGCTCTCTTGTTTGCCTCTGAATGGATTCTTCTCTAGTCTGTCTTTGTGTTCCATGGGAACAGTGTACCCTCTACCCAATCTACAATGTAAGCTTATTTTTTTTAAAAAAATGTTTACAACAATAACACTTTGGTTCTTTGATTTTTAGAACATCCTGTAATGGCAATTCGTATTTGCTTTGTTCACAACATGCAAGACATAGAAAGCAGGAAGCAAAATGATCCTGTAGGATCATTTATAATTTCTTTTTTTTTAAATACTGTTTTAGTGTAGACCAGCAGTCTCCAAAACTGGCAACTTCAAGACTTTCAACTCCCAGAATTGAAATTGGCTGGGGAATTCTGGGAAGTGAAGTCCTCAAATCTAAACCTTGCCAAGTTTGGCATACTGATTGAAAAAAAAAAGTCACCAGCTGTCAAAGGGAACTCTGTGTGTGTGTGTGTGTGAGAGAGAGAGAGAGAGAAAGAAGAGAGAGAGAAAGAGAGAGAGAGAGACAGAGAGAGAGAGATTTGTTGTGATATGAGAAGCATTGTTGGGAAGAGTTTTGAAGGATCTAGCTAGCACATAATGTCAGAATGCTTCCAAATAAATCAGTTCTGCACCAGTGAACATTATGGATTGTAAACTTAACACACTGTGTAAGACACCGCAATGTAAGTCAAGGAAAGACAAGCTAGAGAAAGAGAGGATGCATCTGTGTGAAAATTAAAGAGAGGAGGGAGAAGAAGTGCCCTCCATTCAATCTAAAAACTAAGCAAAAATAAATAAATAAGCGTAATTTAAATGAATGAAATTGGATCCTTCTTACTTTTTTAAAAAAACTGTTTTGCATAGTAGGGAATTTCTTTTTTCTTTCTTTTCCTGAGCCTATAAAGTAAAACTCAACCTACAGTTCATCAAAAGGTCATAAGGAGGACTAAAGAGAGAAAACTGCAAAATTGACAGTGTGGGAAACTTGCATTTAGACAGTACTTTGGCAGAAGCACACTTAAAATTGTCTATTGGAGAGAAAACCATTTGTTCTGTGAGCCTGCATTCTGGCAGGTGATGTTCTGGAATAGGGTAGGCAGAAAATTATATGGAAATAATAGAATCTTTGCAAATGTCACAGCGACTGAATCAAAAGCCAAACTACTACAAGCAGGGGGAAATCCAGCTGGTCTTTCCTTGAAATAAAGTCAGTGCTACAGTTTGTTTACTTATTATATTGGTCGTAAAATATAGGCCTGGCCTGATCATAGTTTGGTTTTTTGTGGCAAGCTCAGGATGGCCAATGCTGCCATCGCCTGGGATGAAAAATGCCAGAATTAATGGAGGCATTGCAATCTGCTACTGCAGTTGATGGAAACAGAAATACTTTTGCCTTGAGCTTCAGAGCGGAGTAGAGGTAGTCCAAGACTTATGACCACAATAAAGCCCAATGTTTATGTTGCTAAGTGAGAAATTGGTTGAGTGAGTTTTGCCCCATTTTACCCACAATTCACTTAGTGAATCTGGCTTCCCCATTGACGTTGCTGGTCAGAAAGCCAGCCTGGTTTAGTGCATTCTTAATATAACCTACATACATACAAACTCTCTGCATTGCTTGAAGATAATTTTGGTTCATTTGTTAAATCTTGATGATTAAACAATCCACACCTCGGGATAATAAGAAACGAGAAACAAGAAAAAGAAACCAGGCTAGACGAAAAAGAAACAAAGCTAGAATCTCCTCTGTGATGTTTTCACATTCTACCAAGAAGGACTTTCTGATGTAGAGACATATTCAACAATGGTGGGATTCAAAAAATTTTTACTACCGGTTCTGAGGGTGTAGTATGGCTTGGTGGGCGTGGCTTGGTATGTGTGGGAGGGGAAGAATACTGCAAAATCTCCATTCCCTCCCCACCTCACTAACCTGCTTTCCAGCTGTGCAGGGCAACCAAAGAAGACCCAGTTGATGAGCTGGGACTCAATGGGAGGCAGAGAATAGATGGGGACGGGGCCAGTCAGAGGTGGTATTGGCCGGTTCTCCGAACTACTCAAAATTTCCGCTATCGGTTCTCCAGAACTGGTCAGAACCTGCTGAATACCACCTTTGATATTCAGCCATGTTCTTCCATAACCTACCATCTGAGTGCTTGTTCACAATCATTTTTGATACTGAGTATGCATGGAAATTTATCCATGTCAATTCAGAATTCCTCTTGACTTCCTTGGGATTGTAGTTTTAACGTAAAGAGGTACTTCAAGAATTCTATGTTGGTCTATGACCATAATAAAGACCTGATTTGATTGAAGCTCAGGAAATATTTTCTTTACAAATTCTAATACAACTGTGATTGTGCATGACTGACCGATGCATAGATCATGTTATAGCTATCCAGGAATACATAGATGCACAAATATCCAAATCCCCACACTGTATATAGTTTATCTTTATGTAAGATCATATTTTCTGTTTATTCATAGACATATAGATGTTAATTATATTTTGAAATGTATACAGTAAAATGTGCTTTGAAGCAGAGGTAGTATTCAGCTGGTTTTGACCAGTCCTGGATATCCGGTAGTGGAAATTTTGAGTAGTTTAGAGAACTGGCAAATACCACCACTGACTGGCCCACCCCCATCTATTCTCTGCCTCCCTCCTGAGTCCCAGCTCAGGCTGGGTCTTCTTTTGTTGCCCTGCACAGAAGAACGGAGCTGGAAACCAGGTTAGTGGGGTGGGGAGGGAATGGGATTTTCCAGTAGCCTTCGCCTGCCACACCCACCAAGCCACGCCAGAACCGGTAGTAAAAAAAATTGAATCCCACCACTGCTTTGAAGTCAATATACTAAACTTCTGCTAGGTTCCTTTCTCTCCCTCCCCACTGAATGTAATTCCTAGAATAATAAATCAATTGAACAAAATGGAATACAAAAGGAACATCAAGTGAAGTGATCCATTAATGCAAAACTTTTTAACTACTTTAATATTATATTTGCATTTTTTTAAATGCCATGTTGCACTTTAGTAAATATTTCAAAACTATCTTGATTGTTAAGGAAGGGATTAATACATGGTGAGTCATAGCTATGATAATAGCAATAACTTATGAAATCTACAAATATTTATAGACATGTGGAAAATGTTGGTAGACTGTCTCATCATCCTTAGAGGGAAAACTGTATATCGGAGAAGGAAAATACCCAATCCACCTCCCAACTGCTTTTAAAATCCCAGACTGAGTGACCAAATTCTTCCATTTTTCTTCTCTCTTAGCTGCAATATTAAGCAGTGAAGGATTTCACACTTCTTAAAAACTGATAAGAAGTAGTATTTTTAAACCAACAACACACACCTGAGGCTTAGTGCTATCTTTCAAATTGTAATACAAGCTGGATTCCACAGGATTCTGTTTCTCCTAGCAAACTGGAGACTCGCAGGATTTCTATCCTCTTATGTCCTTGGCCAACAGGCCATCATTGTGAAGAAAAATTTCATGAATGAATGAATGGATGGATGGATGGATGGATGGATGAATGAATGAATGAATGAATGAATGAATGAATGAATGAGAAGTTAAGCAAGAAGGCTCTATTCATATTTGCCCATGAAATTCAGAATTCCACCAAGAATTCTACCTCTTTTTGGAATCATTGTGATCAGCGGTGGGATTCAATTTTTTTTTACTACCGGTTCTGTGGGTGTGGCTTGGTGGGCCCATGGCAGGGGAAGGATACTGTAAAATCTCCAGTCAGAGGTGGTATTTGCCAGTTCTCCGAACTACTCAAAATTTCTGCTACCACTTCTCCAGAACTGGTCAGAACCTGCTGAATACCACCTCTGATTGTGATGATTATTATTCTGTTGCTTTGCATGCACATTGAGAGCTTCTGCACCAGAGACAAATTCCTTGTGCATCTAATCAGTTTGCCAAATAAAGCTATTCTATTTTATTCTGTTCCGTTTCATTCCATTCTTTCTATTCTGTTCCTATTTCTATTCTTTTGCCTTCTGTCCTGTCCTGTCTTACCCTACCATACCCTATCCTACCCTATTCTGAGGTTCATCTCCAATCAACATTCTTCCAGATGATACATTTCCTAAATTGTGACAAAGATGTCCTTTTTCTGAGATAGACAGTCCTTTTTCCCCCAATCATTCAATTTTTCCCCTCCTCTTGAGATTAGAGTCAGTGAAACTCCTGTTTTTGAGACTGGACAGTGAATTGCCAGGAAATTAAATCCTAAATATGTCTGTAGGGATTTCTCTTCAAGTGACTGAAAATACTTTCTACCATCTCTAGATGTTGTGGTGCAACTTTAACTGCTTTATGTTATGCTTTAACTCGTCTGAGAAAGATGAGGCTTTTTCCAGAGGCATAAAATAATCCCATTTTTGTGTTTTATTTTTATGGCAAGTGCCTTTCTAATGTATTTATTGCGTTTCATGTCATACTGCCATAGGATTCACAGAATCACAACTGTCTAACAGGAATGTGTGGGTGGAGAAGGCAGTTCCACTCACATTTTAATGACTTCTTGTTCCATCCATTAATCTCCAGCCAGAAAAAAAATGAATATCCAATAAGAAGAGGACTGCTTTGCTTTGTAAATATTGTTTTTATTTTACCTGCTTGCCCACTTTGCAACAAATATCCCTGTCTTTAGATTGCATCAATTGTGATTTGGTCTGCAAAGTGACTTCTCAAAATAATATGCAGATCACACCTAACTATTCTCTAGACTGACTTTCTCACAGGTTGATTTTTATTTATTTTTAATAATAAAATTAGAAACACACACACACACATGCACAAGACTCCTCAAAATAATATGCAGATCACATCTAACTATTCTCTAGATTGAGTTTCCCACAGGTTGATTTTTATTTATTTTTTAATAGTAAAATTAGATACACACACACACACAAACACACAACCCCATACATGTATATGTATATGTATATGTCTCAGCTTAGAAGATGATCAAAGGCCTTGGAGACAAACATGAAGAACGGTTGTAGGATTTGAGTTTGGCTAAAGAAAAAAAGAATTACGGGTGACATGATAGCAGTATTCCATTATTTGAGGAGCTGCCACAAAGAAGAGGGGGTCAAATTATTCTCCAAAGCACCTGAGGGCAGGGCAAGAAGCAATGGATAGAAACTGATCAAGGAGAGAAGCAACCTAGAACTAAGGGGAAATTTCCTGACAGTGAGAGCAGTTAATCAGTGGAATAATTTAGTCTTGATCTAGGAGGGATTTCAGATGAAACCTTAGTATGACCACATTTGGAATGCTTCATTCAGTTTTGTTCACCATATTATAAAAAAAGATATAGAGACTATAAAAAAAGTGCAGAAAAGAGCAATAAAGATGATTAGGGGACTGGAAGCTAAACTTATGATGAATAGTTGCAGGAATTGGGTTCTGCCTCCCGAGTCCCAGCTGTTCATCTGGGTCTTCTTTTGTTGCCCCCTGCATAGGAGAATGGAGTTGGAAAGCAGGTTAGTGGGGTGGGGAGGGAATGGAGATTTTACAGTATCCTTCCCCTGCCACACCCAACAAGCCATGCCCACCAAGCAATGCCCACCAAGCCATGCCCACAGAACCGGTAGTAAAAAATTTTTGAATCCCTCCACTGCTTTGAAGTCAATATACTAAACTTCTGGTAGGTTCCTTTCTCTCCCTTTCCACTGAATGCAATTCCTAGAATAATAAATCAATCAAACAAAATGGAATTACGGAGGGAACATCGAGTGAACTGATCCATTAATGCAAAACTTTTTAACTACTTTAATATTATATTTGCATTTTTTAAAAATGCCATGGTGCACTTTAGTACATAATTCAACAATATCTCGATCATTAAGGAAGGGATTAATACATGGTGATTCATAGCTATGATAATAGCAATAATGTATGAAATCTACACAAATATTTATAGACATGTGGAAAATGTTGGTAGACTGTCTCATCATCCTTAGAGGGAAAACTGTATATCGGAGAAGGAAAATACCCAATCCACCTCCCAACTGCTTTTAAAATCCCAGACTGAGTGACCAAATACCTCCATTTTTTTCCTGCCTCTTAGCTGCAATATTAAGCAGTGAAGGATTTCACACTTCTTAAAAACTGATAAGAAGTAGTATTTTTAAAGCAGCAACACACACCTGAGGCTTAGTGCTATCTGTCAAATTGTAATGCAGGCCGGATTCCACAGGCTGCTGTTTCTCCTAGCAAACCTGGAGACTTGCAAGATTTCTCTCCTTTTATGTCCTTGGCCAACAGGCCATCATTGTGAAGAAAACTTTCATGAATGAATGGATGGATGGATGTATGAATGAATGAATGGATTCCGGCAATTACCCCAATTAAAGCAGCCTCGAGCCACACTCCCAAAACTAAAAAGGATTTATTTGAAGTTAACATTCTGCATATGAATGAGAAGTGAAGCAAGAAGGGTCTATTCATATTTGGCTGTGAAATTCAGAATTCCACCAAGAATTCCACCTCTTTTTGCAATCATTGTGATGATTATTACTCTGTTGCTTTGCATACACGGAAACAATGGTTGGAAACTGATCAAAGAGAGAAGCAACCAGGAATTAAGGAGAAACTTCCTAACAGTGAGGACAATTAACCAGTGGAACACGTTTGCCTTCAGAAAATTTCAGGTGCTTCATCACTGGAGGTTTTTAAGAAGAAACTGGACAGTCACTTATCTGAAATGGTATAGATTCTCCTGCTTGAGCAGGGGGCTGGACTAGAAGACCTCCAAGGTCCCTTCCAGCTCTACTCTACTCTACTCTACTCTACTCTACTCTACTCTACTCTAGTTTGGCCAGTCTACTCTACTCTAGTTTAGTCTAGTTTAGTCTAGTCTAGTCTACTCTACTCTACTCTACTCTAGTTTGGCCAGTCTACTCTACTCTAGTTTAGTCTACTCTAGTCTACTCTACTCTACTCTACTCTACTCTACTCTACTCTAGTTTGGCCAGTCTACTCTACTCTAGTTTAGTCTAGTCTACTCTACTCTACTCTACTCTACTCTACTCTACTCTAGTTTGGCCAGTCTACTCTACTCTAGTTTAGTCTACTCTAGTCTAGTCTAGTCTACTCTACTCTACTCTACTCTACTCTACTCTAGTCTACTCTAATTTGTTTATTGACATTTGAGGATACAATAACATTGAAAAGAATGACTTATGACTGTTTTTCATACTTACAACCATTGCAGCATCCCCCTGGTCATGTGATCAAAATTCAGACACCAGGCTTATATTTATGTTGGTCACCATATCCCGTAGTCTTGTGATCCCCCTTTGCCACCTTCTGACAAGCAAAGTCAGTGGGGAAGTCTGATTCACTTCACAACCCTGTTATTACACAGTGATTCACACAACAACCGCGGCAAGACAGGTGGTGAAATGGGGCAAAACTCACCATTTATCTCATTTAGCATGAAAATGTTGCGGTCAGAAGTCAAGGATTACCTGTATGTATGTCCGTATGTTATGTATGTATGTACAGTCTATGAAGAAAGAGAGAGATTAAAATAAATCTTCAAATGTGTCACACCTGGAGAGAAATGTCAGATTAATGAAGGAAATGTTAGAGAAAAGAATTATGGGAAGAGTTGTAAAGATTGTCTTAGGAAACTGGAATGGACTTTAGCCTGTCTTCAGTTGTTCCAGAGCGATTGACAAGGTTCCTTCCCAGAATTGTGTCTACTAAGAAGTATCATTAACATCATTTTTCCACAGGGATACAACGGGCCTAAGAAATATTGAGTCATACCAAATAACTGGAATTGTGAAACTCTCAAATTTTCACCCAATACACTGAAAGAAATGCAATGTTTGATAGCCATTATGAACATGCCAAGCTTTTTGTGCAAATGATGGAATGAGTTAGCATAGTAATTGAGAATAAAATATTACATTTCACTTGTTTCAAGGAGAACAATATATTTGAGTGAGGACTAATTAGCTATTTTTTTTATTCCAGGTGACAAAAGCCAATATATCACACTTAACCACTAAAAGAACTCCATTTCAGTAAACTAATTAAACTAAACCTATCTGCACTCATTATTCTAAGTTCTACTAAATATTTTAACAGAGTAGATTTATTTCGTTATATAAATTACATCATACTTAAGGAGCACAGTTTGTGTTTGAAATGGGTTCTTTTGAGGATTTTTTAAAAATTTCCTTGAAAAATGTGTGAGAAAATAATTTTATTACTGCTGAACAACAACAAAAATTAAAATAAGTAGACTTTAATTAAGTGCTCAGGTTTTCTTCTCATTTCAGTTGATAATGTACAAGTCAGTATGCTTTATTCATTTGTTTCTTTTGCATTTGACCTTGCAGTCATTTTAAAATAAATAAATAATCAAACCAAATAACCCATTCTTGACTACAAGGCTAAAACAAATGATAACTAAGTCTAACTATGGGTAGCAGTGGTGGTGCCATGGTGAAGAGCCATGGTAGCCCCAGTGGTTAGAATCAGTGGTGATATTTTACTGGTTTGGCCTGGTTCAGTCAAACTGATAGTAAAAAAAATGCTACCGGTTCAGCTGAACTGATATTTCTGATGATCAGCTGTACCGCGTGATTTAGATTAGCTCAAAAGCAGGAAATCATCGGATTTCTTGCTTTCTAGCTAATCTAAATCATGTGGCACAACTGATCCCCCCTCGCTGTTATACTTACCTTGGAAGGATTCAAAATGCTTCTTTTTTCAGTGTCCAGGAGGCTTCCCTGAGGCTCAGTAGGCAAAAAACAGGGCACAGGGGGGTGCTGAAAAAGGGGAAAATACCACATAGCCACACCCACCCAGTCACATGACCACCTGGCCATACCCACCTAACCATGCCCACAAAACCGGCAGTAAAAAAATGTGAATCCCACCACTGGTTAGAATGCAGTTGAAAGAAACTTATTATCTGACCTTTGTTGCAAATCTTTGTTCATTCTGAGCCTTTGCTTTCCTGACCTTCATCTTTGTACTTTCTGACTATCTGCTGATAATCAGCCTTAGTTAAGTGTCCCTCTTTCCATTTTTTTGCACTTGTCCTTTTTGGCTTTCAGTTTGTCATAGAGATCTTTGTGAAGCCATGCTGGTTTCTTCTTGGATTTCTTGTCTTTCTTTTTCAATGGTATTGTGCTGGACTGGACTTTTATGATTGCATTTTTCAGAATTTCTCACGCTTTTTGAGTTGTTTTCCTCTTTAGGATTTTCATCCATGGAATCTTTCCTAGGTTCTTTCTGAGTTTGTTAAACTCTGCTCACTGCCAGTTGTTTGATCCTGACCGGCTGGAGGTTGATTCAGCCTTCCATCCTTCCCAAGTCGGTAAAATGAGGAGCCAGATTGTTGGGGGCAATAGGCTGACTCTGTAAACCACTTAGAGAGGGCTGTAAAGCAGCATATAAGTTTAAGTGCTATTGCTGCCTGGTATTTAGATCCAAATGAATAGAGAGCCAAATTTCTCTTGGATTTTCAAAGGATGATGAAAGGAAGAAAAGAGGGTGTACTAGGCTGAACCCTGACTATAATGAATCCAAATGATCCATTTGTACCAGGGCTTTCTGGAAATGTCTACAACAACTGGCCACAGCCAACTCACTGCAGCCAACTTGCCATGGGACAACTTGCCATGGAACAAGAGTTACACTAATTTTTTTAAAAATTGGAATAGAATCATTAAAGAAAGGATGGCAAAGGAGAGACAAAATGTTTTCCCGCAGTGAGTTGTCGGCAGTTAATTGGCTGCAGCGAGTTGTCCCATTCTGCTGCAGAATCCTTTTCAACAGGATGATCACCGTCTCAATAGCCTTGACTAAAAAGAATGGCCAGAATGTTTGGCTCCAGTGATGATTTCTTGAGAACTTTCTCTCTCAGGGGTTAATTTACTACTGCATGCAACTAACCACATAGCATCTCTCAGGAAGCCTCCACCAACTAGGAAGGTTATGGGGGAAAGTGGCTGGGTTAAGCGATAAAATCCTGTTCATTTCCACTGGAATTACAAGGTCAACCATTTTAATGTTTGAATTGCCAATTTAACAGGATCTGTCCATTCATAAAGTGAATCTAAGGGACTTCTCTTCCAGATCTTTAGATTATTTGTTACAGCAGTCCTGTAAACAGTCTGGTAGTTCTCCATGCCATGATAATCACTTGACTTTCTTCCCACCACAACCTCAAATTTACTCCAGATTTCAAATTGTAATGAAGGTTTTTGCAACAATGTACCCTAGATTGTCTCTTTTATATTTTCCAATCAGATATTTAACTAATTAAACACTTGATTTTGACTTACTCTGGGTAGCTCATATATTTAGATTAACAGTGTTGGAAGGGACCTTACAGGTCATCAAGTCCAACCCCCTGCTCAAGCAGGAGACCCTACACCATTTCTGACAAATGGCAGTCCAGTCTCTTCTTGAAAGCCTCCAGTGCTGAAGCTCCCACAACTTCCGAAGGCAACTTCTGTTCCATCAGTTGATTGTTCTCAACACCAGAAAATTCCTCCTTATTTCTAGGTTGAATCTCTCCTTGATCAGTTTCCATCCATTATTCCTTGTCTGGCCTTTGGGTGCCTTGGAAAATAGCTTGACCCCCTCCTCCTCTCTGTGGCAGCCCCTCAAGTATTGGAAGACTGCTATCATGTCTCCCCTGGTTTTTCTCTTCACTAGACTGGCCATGTCCAGTTTCTGTAACTGTTCTTCATATGTTTTAGTCTCCAGTCCCCTATAACCAATAATAACCAATAGTAACCAATAATAACAACAATAATAATAACAACAACAACAACCAATAATAACATAAGAATAACATAAAGATGGGAGCCAGGGACAATGTACAACAAATAGAAGAACAACAAATGTGAGCCAGAAGGGATCCCATCCATATTTAGTATCGTTAAAAAGTTTTGGATATATTTGGTGGTCTGTTTGAAGACATAATACACACACACAAAACTGGCAATTAAAAAAAAGACATTAAAAAAGCAGGAATTGGATATGTCTAGTTTAATGAAAAGAAGGACTAGGGGTGACATGAAAGCAGTGTTCCAGTATTTGAGGAGCTACTGCAGAGAAGAAGGGGGTCAACCTATTCTCCAAAGCATTTGAAGACAAGTCGAGAAACAATGCATGGAAATTAATCAAGGAGAGAAACAACTTAGACCTAAGGAGAAATTTCTTGACAGTGAGAACAATTAATCAGTGTAACGACTTGCCTTCAAAAGTTGTGGGTGTTCCAATACTACAGGTTTTTAAGAAAAGACTGGACAGCCACCTGTCTGGAATGGTATAGGGTCACCTGCTTGAGCAGGAGGGTGGACTAGAAGTCCTCTGAGGTCCCTTCCAACTCTTTTATTCTGTTACATATCTGTTCTGAATAGGAATGGGGGGGGGGCAGTGACAGGAGTTTTTTTTTTCTATTTATGTTGCAAGAAATATTTCCCCCTCTCAGTGCCACAGTATTTGTAGTAGGCGTTTAACAAGCAAAACTCATTGCAACATGTGCATTTATCGCAGTCACTTCGCATCCTCCATTGTAGAACTCGTAATTCCAGAAACTGTCCTTAGTTTAGCTTCAGCCATTGCATCTTGCTCCCCACGTAAACTTCCATTTCAAGACCATCATGTCTGGCATTCAACTGAAGCATTTCCAAGGAGCTGAGAAGGAATAAGTACCACTTCAGTCTAAATTGCTGCCTACTTCTAAGCATGCAATGCAATTAAATCAAGGAGCTGTAAACCTGCTAAATAGGGTGCTTTTAACAATGGTATTTGCACTCAAGAAATCGGCCTTACCCTCCCATAGTGATAACATAAAGGAAGTGCAAGTCATCAGGAATTTGTTGGGGGTGAATTTAGAACATCTCTTGATTTCTTTACAGAAACTAGAAATAACGGGGTGGGGGGGGGCAGGGATGAAATTGACATGATACCACTGCTTAAATTGCAACCCAGAAATAATAGGATCTAATTCGGAGGTTTGCTTTCACTGTGATTTAGTTTAGCATCTGTAGGGAGGTTGTTGTGACATGTCAAAGAGCACTGAGCTATGTAGATGTTGGGCCTGCAATTTTCAAAATATGTACAGACGCAACTGGAATTAATTGCCCTTCTGATGGATGGATCCTTTGGAAATCTAAAATGAAGGGAGAAGACGACTTGACAGATGATTTGTATGTTATTACAGCCTAAGTGCTTTAGGTCATAGTTTCCATCACCCAACAACTGCTCTGCTGAGTTATTTCCATAACCTGCTCGCCAAGTCCAATCTGCCAGCTTCAATTAATCGCACTGTAATTTATCTTCCAAGCATCAAGTGAGCATCAATAAATTTTTATTTATTTATTTATGTGCTGTTCTGCTGACAGGGTTACCTTGCCTTGCACATCCCCTCTTTTCAGGTGTTGGATTGCAGTGGCAAAGTGTGTCATGCAGCTCAGCCCTGCAGTTAGGTGGATCTCCAGTAAGACGCCAAGTGAATGGGAAGTTTTGCAGGTAATACTTTAGGCCAGCGAGACATGCAATCAATACTGGTCAGGCGTAAGTGTCGGAAGTGTCATGCTGTAGATGCTTTACAAATCACAAGATTGTGTTTCCCAGGGTTGTAGCATGGCAACATTGCCATGAGAGAGAGAGAGAGAGAGAGAGAGAGAGTGATAAGGGGAGGGGAGGGGGGAGAGAAAGAGGAGAGGAGAGGAAAGGAGGGAGGGAGAGAGAGGAGGGGGTGGGGAGAATGACACCGAATCCTGAATCAATCAGGGTGTCTTATTGTTGCAAGCAGGATATCTGAAGTCTTTGGAAGAAAACTTTAAAGAATATGATTGACCTCTTGCCAGATTTTATTTAGAGAAAAGCCACCTCAGAGAAGACAATCCAGGATCAGGAATAGGAGATATGAATAAATTTCCATAGAACCTAATAAAGGAATTTTTGCACATCCTGTGGCTCTTGAAGTTCAGCATCATGAAATGTCTTAGGAAATAGAGGGATATTTCCATATATCAGATGGGGGCAACCTCTCATCCCCACTTGACCCTTAGTGGACTTCTGTGCGTATGCCTCAGAAAGTTGTGGACAACAAATTAGAACATGCTATTTCTGATGCTTGAACAGAAGGACCAAGATAGATTATACCATAGATAATATATAATGAACAAGGAGAGATTTGACCTGGAAATAAGGAGGAATTTTCTGACAGTGAGAGCAATCAACCAGTGGAAGAATAGTTGCCTTCAGAAGTTGTGGGAGCTTCATCCTTGGAAGCTTTAAAGAAAAAACTGGACTGCCATTTGTCAGAAATAGTGTAGGGTCTCCTGCATGGGAAGGAAGTTGGACTCGATGGACCTACAAGGTCCCTTCCAACTCTATTAATCTGTTAATTTGTTAATTTGATCTAGCATCATCCCATTCATATGATTATGGGAAGTGAAAGTAGCACTGTATACTGCACTAATGAGGTGGCACTTGGAATACTACGTCCAATTCTGGTCACTATGATACAGAAAAGATGAAGAGCAACAAAGATGATTATGGAGCTGGGGGCTAAAACATTTGAAGAACCAGTTACAGGAATTGGGTATGTCTGGTCTAACAAAGAGAAAGAATAGGGGTGACATGATAGCAGTCTTCCGATACATAAGAGGCTGCCGCAGAAAGGTGGGAATCATTCCACAAACCATTCAAGGCAGGACAAGAGGTAACAGATGGAAACTTATCAAGGAGAGATCCAACTTAGAAGTAAGGAGAAATTTCCTGACAGTGAGAATAATTAATCAGTGGAATGGCTTGCCTCCAGAAGTTGGGAGTGCTCCATCTGTGGAGGTTTTGCAGAAGAGATTGGACAACCAATTATATGGCATGGTATAAGGACTTATGCAGCAGGTTGAATTAGAAGACCTCTAAGAATCGCATGATTCTGAGATTCTTTATAAGCTTCCCACAGCTTTCACTTCCCACAACTATCACAACTATCACCAGTCAAATGTTTGGGTTTGTTTGGTCTACCCTTGCATTTTCAGAAATCTTGGTCTTATTCTCTTTTAATTCGAAATCATGCCAATGTAAATGTAGGAAAAGAATTCTGGGGCATCAGTTTCCTCTGTGAATGGATCAAATAAATATGTGTACATGTCTGTTTTTAATAATGAGCATGGAAGGACTGGAGTTTGTAGGGAAATATATCATACAATGATGAATGGAATGTAAAATTTTCCTTCCGGAAGTGGACAGACAAATAGAATTGGAGATGTTCAAAAGAAAGGATATCAAAGTAATTGCCCTCCCTTGTTGATTTATTTATTTATTTGCTTATTTTTTATTTATCAATATATTTCTAGCCTGCCTTTATTATTATTATAAATAATTCAAGGTGACAAACTTATGTAATATGCCATCTGGCTTTGTACTTAAGGCAGGGCTGGACCTCCCTGTCTCCTGGTGATTGGCCCAAAGTCACCCAGCCGGCTTTCATGCCTAAGGCAGGACTAGAATTCAACATCTCCAGGGTTCTAGGCCAGCACCTTAACCACTAAACCAAACTGCCTCCTTCTTATCCTCTTATCCTATACCTCTGGTTTTCAGAATTATCCACCTTTATAATCGAGTTTCCATTTTACAATCATGGTTAAGCATTTGGCAATTCTTTTCTTTCTCAAGCTGTTCCAACTAGAAATCAGCACTACCCTTTGTACTTACGTGTAATACTGATTATACCTTCAAATTCTTTTTTAACTCCACTGCCAGTTTCAAGAGAGAGAAACATTTGAATGAGATTATAAAAGATATTTTGCCTCAACAGACTCTTCTGTCTCTCAACAGCCGTTTAAACAGCAGCATTCTATCAAAAATCTGGTAATTCTGTTATTATCATTAGTAGAAACAAGACTCAGAGATGTCCAGGAATATTACATCTGCTCCAATTTTCATAACAGATCATGCTTGAGCAGGCTGAGAGATAATTTTCTTCATAAGGCAAATTTATTTTTAGGGAAAAGATCAGATGAAAGAATTGCAAGCAGGAGAAATACTTCAGGAGTAACAGTGTAGGGAAACAAGAGAGCCTCATTATGTAATGTGATTATTCATTTATTTATTTCGCAGGCTTAATTAGGTTGTTTATTGGTTTCCAAGATTGTTTTTTCAGTCTCTCCTGATCTTATTTCTGCACTCTCTCTCTCTTTTTAAATCTGTTCTGGAGTTTTGGTTTCTTCATTGGCAGCTTTAGCTGAAAATTCTTTTGGGACATGAGCCAGATTTCTAAGATAGGAGGTTTCTGTTAAGGGAAACAGTGTTACCACAGGGAAATGTGATGCCATCTTTCTGAATGTGGTAAGGTTGATTTTCTCAGATCCCTTTGAAGAATTTTATTGTTTTATTTACAAATATACATCTGGATGTTTTATGTGTATGCGTCAGAGAGAGAGGGACACACACACACACACACACACACACACACTCTGAATGTGTGTATAAGTATTTTAATATTCTGTATTATTCTATGTAGCATTCTATAGTGTGTGACTCTATAGTATTTTTATTTTACACTGCTATTTCAAGTTTATGTTATCCACAAATATTTATTTATTTATTTGTCACACATGTGCAAGATAACAATTATAAGTATGAACATAAACAAGAACAAAGGAAGTAAATACAGGTAAATGGGGACAGAAAGACAGGGACAATAGGCTTATGCACGCTGTATATGTGCTTATGCACGCTGTATATGTGTAATCTAATCAAGCCTTTCAGTATATTTCGATCTAGGTAGGTTATGTTGTCTTTTAGCTGAATGTTTTTGTCTAAGTTACCTTAACTATCGTGACTTTGTCAATGTAGTTTTGAATATTTGGAATGCTTGCGTATCAATTCTCTTGGGCTGGTTAATAACCGTAATAAAGTGCAGTAAGATTTTTTTTTCACACATTGCAGCAAAAGCAGACATTATGAACTTGGTGGATTTTTTCCCCATTACAATGCATTGATCATTAGATAAGAAACAGATTAACAGAGTTGAAGGGACCTTGTAGGTCATCTAGTCCAACCCCCCGCCCAAGCAGGAGACCCTACACCATTTCTGACAATTGGCACCCTGCAGTGAAGCTCCCACAACTTCCAAAGGCAACTTCTGTTCCATTGGTTGATGGTTCTCACTGTCAGGAAATTCCTCCTTGTTTCCAGGTTGAATCTCTCCTTGATCAATTTCCATCCATTATTCCTTGTCTGGCCTTTGGGTGCCTTAGAGAATAGCTTGACCCCTTCCTCGTCTCTGTGGCAGCCCCTCAGATATTGGAAGAAGGCTATCCTGTCTCCTCTTCACTGGACTAGCCAGGCCCAGTTCCTGCAACCGTTCATCGTATGTTTCAGCCTCCAGTCCCCTCATCATCCCGGTTACTCTTCTCTGCACTTTTTCTAGAGTCTCAACATCTTTTTTATAGTGTGGTGACCAAAACTGGATGCAGTATTCTAGGTGTGGTCTTACTAAGGTTTTATATCTACAGTAGCTGGTGCAGTTTAGAAATTACCGCGATGCCATCGCTCATGACACAAGACTGATGAATAAACCTTGAGTGAATTAAAAGACTAGGGATTTCTCTTCACCTCAGAATACTTTCCTTCTCTCTCTCTCCTTTGCTATATTTCTAAAAAAAAAGACCCTTAGCATCTTGTAAAGGATAATACAGTTAAAACATCCACTGTATAGTCTAAAAGCAGAACAATCATAAGTACAAATAATAATAATGAATAGCAATAATGAAAAATAATTGTCAGGCATGGAAAAAACAGATATGTGTAGAGTTCAGACTAACTACTTTATTGTTCTCTGGCTATAATACAGGAACCTCCCCAGACTGGTAGCTTTCACCTGGGAAAGATCAGATAAGGCTCAAAGGCATTTTTTAAGGGGACGGGGAATGGGGTGAGATCGTGCCCGCTTGTGTTTATATAATAGGTCCAGGCCCAACCCAAATTCCCTTCTTGAGCCCTGAGTGGGACAGCTGCTCTCCACCACTAATGCTACAAACATAGAACATAAAAGTGGCCACACAAAGTGGAAAGTGGCCTTCCTGGTATGATCGGAGCAATCAATGTTGACTTTATCAGAGGGATTGTTGCAATTTGACAGTAGAGCTTTTGCTCACTAAATCAAATGTTATCTCTCTTCACTCTGTTCTTCACATGTGTGCATCTCACACTGGGCACCTCACAGATACTGTGGGTGCTTTATTGGTTGTCTTGTTTGTTTTATACCCTGTTGGTCATTTTCTGGAGTTCTAAGAAGTGGGCTTTGTTGAGGAACAGCAGAACAGGAAATGAATCTTATCCTCTCTGCCCACTGAAAAAAAGAATAACTGTTCTGGAATTCTGCACTCCATCTTGAGACAGGAAAGACAGATGTCCTCCAATTGACTTAGAGCAACATCTCAATAGTTATACACAAAGCTTAGCCGCTCCTGCTGGAGCCATGCTGCAATTAAAGCACTTGCATTCAAGCTCTGCCAGTAAGGCAAAAGAGAGCCGTTGTGATAGAACTGGAGTTTCTGGGTTGTTTGCCATGTTTAATCCCTTTTGCTGCTGATATTAGCTGCTGTCATGTGTACCTACCAGGCTCTGTTTGTTTGTTTGTGTGTTTGCAATTACTAAACATATTCTCCGCTTCTCATGATAATGTTAAGCTAGCTTAGCCTTTTAATTTCACTGCACACCTGATGAAACCAGTTTCTGGCAATGGAGAAATAAGCTCACCTTTACGCAGATAAAGTTGTCAAGCCCTTGGAATCACAGTGATTTACAAAGCGTTAAAGCTATCTAAAGGTTGTACAGGAGTGTCAGGTGCCTTTCTTTTGTCACAGATAAAGACAATTCCTTCAACTCTTATACTGTGGTCAGTGAGAGTTAGGAGATCTCCCTCCCTCCCTCCCTCTCCCTCTCTCCCTCTCTCTGTTTAAATCTGTCTATCATCTATCTATCTATCTATCTATCTATCTCTTAATCATGCAAGAAGTAGATCAAGAGAGAAGCAGCTATAATGTGATTTAATAAAGCACTTCATCCTGGTAGAATCTACACTGTTTATTTGATCGGACTGACCTTGTTGTCACAGGCCTTCATGCTACTTCAGTGGGGTTCTCCAACACTGCCAGTAGCCCCCAAAAGCTTTCTGGGCTTAACAGCCCACTGGAAATGCTGAAAAAGGCTTCTGTACAGCTTTAGAAACCAATTCCTGCTAGTACAAGTGCTGAGGAAGGCCACTGGGCATAACCCAAAGCAATGGCGGAAATTTGGTGCCATTTGTTCAAAGAGTCAGAGGAAGAAGAGGCAAGCAAAAGAGAGATTGATGTTGCATTCTTGAGGTGAAGCTCATAGTTAAAGTTTTCTACAGGTGTGTGTGTGTGTGTGTGTGTGTGAGAGAGAGAGAGAGAGAGAGAGAGAGAGAGAGAGAGAGAGAGAACGTGTGGGTGTTAGGAGGAAAGAGGGGAAAAGTTGGAATGGAATGGAATATTGGCCAAGTGTGATTGGACACAGAAGTAATTTGTCTCTAGTGCAGAAGGTCTCAGTGTACATACAAGCAACCAAGTGATAAATCACAAGTCATCAGTCATAAGACGCAATCATCACTCATAAGATACAACCAATGAAGTGACAAGTCACATAAGATACCAATAGTTTTTTAAAAAATCCTATTTTCAAAAGAGTTTTATTTTATTTTTTAAAAATCATGTCAAATCAAGACAAAATAATTGCTCCATATGTAAAACAGATGTGGATCACAAATAGATTAGGACAGCTTCTACGAACCCCAATTATCCTTTCTGACCACCAGGGAAATCACCTTCTACAAAATCAAGGAGTGCATCATGGTTCCTGTATTTCATGACCACCATTGTGAAGTGTCGGCGTTGATGGTGGAATATAGTTCCATCTTATCTTGCTTATGGTGTAGACATCCTATTAAAAAAAATCTGCTGTAGCTACAGAACCAGAGCTTTCTATTGATCCTGCTCGCTTTTCGCCTTCTCTCTTCAGAGCAGCTCCAAACTTGCACGTGTAAAACGCTGATGGCAGCACACCGTTGATTGTTCTTTCTGCCTGTCTCTCTCTTTCTCTCAAAATAGCAGCGACCTAACTCACCCCTGATGTATGTACTTGCATTAGACCAATTTGCAAAATTTATTGGTCAGAAATGCTCAGCGTTCCAAGATGGGCAGCATACCAAAGCCTCTTTTGGCCAGCATAAAACTTTGTGAGTAGAACAGATGGGATCTGTTTGGAATTTGCTTGTTTGTTTCTGCCTTTTTGAAAGGATAAGCAGCTGCTTTTGGGACTTAAAAAATATGTACAATATCATTTGCCCTGGTGTCTCCTATCCGTGTTTTGTTTTTAAAAGGTTAAATAAAACAGAAGTTTCAAAAACCCCTAAAATAATAATAATAATGAGGAGGAGGAGGAAAAGAGGAAGAAGAAGAGGAAAGAAGAAGAAGAAGAAGAAGAAGAAGAAGAAGAAGAAGAAGAAGAAGAAGAAGAAGAAGAAGAAGAAGAAGAAGAAGAAGAAGAGGTAGAATTTATTGATGTTGCAGTACCAGGAGATGCCAGAGTCGAAGAAAAGGAACTGGAAAAAAATCATGAAATATTGCTACCTGGCCATTGAAACTACATGATTATGGAGGAAACATGTAACAGTGATACCCATTTTCATTGGGGCACTTGGTACCATGTCCAAGAATTTTATAAAGTACATCAAGAAATTGCAGCTTCCTGCAATAACACCAGCAGAACTGCAAAAAATTGTGCTACTTGGAACATCGTACATCTTAAGAAGATACTTGGTTGATACCGAGGATGCTGGCAGCAACCCATATCAACCATTAGCACCAGTCACTGGTATTTGTGATACATTTTTGAATGTTCAGTTGACTGAGTTTCATGTTTAATGAATAAAGTATATTATTATTATCATTATTGTTGTTGTTGTTGTTGTTGTTATTATTATTATTATTATTATTATTATTATTATTATTATTATACACAAAAAATGACCGTGTACACAGCAAATGAGATAACTATGATGGGTTTTGTATCACAAATCACTAGTCAAACACTTCCTGAACGTTTAGGTCTGCAATATGTATTGGCGGATTATGCAAGCAGATCCCAGTAAGGTGGCCTTCTGCAGCTGACCAATGGTGATCTTGTCAGTGCCAATTGTTTCTAAGTGCTTGCCTAGTGTGCTGAGTACCACTGGAACCACCTGCACTGGTTTATGCCAGAGTCTCTGCAGTTCGATTCTCAAGACCTGATATCTGGTGATTTTTTTCAAGTTGTTTCTTGTCAATTCTGCTGTCACCAGGCAATGTCGATGATCCACACTATAATAATAATAATAATAATAATAATAATAATAATAATAATAATTGTTGTTGTTATTATTGTTATTGTTGTTGTTGTTGTTGTTATTATTATTATTATTATTATTATTATTATTTTAAGGGGAAAGAGAACTCTAAAATTCTTCATTGAAGGGTATGGTTCTCTTTATTGATGGAACAGCAGTCTGAATGTAAAAACTCCACATGGAAGAGTCTTTCTAAGGATTCCCTTCATAGCAAAAATGCAAATGATTGAGTAAGAGGATATTGTAATGAAAAGCAGGACATTTTTTTTCAAATAAATTTAGTTTATTTATGTATTAGAAAAATACATAAAGGGGAAGGGGTGAGAAAAGGGGGAATAAGAAAGAAAAGGCATTGACTTGTGACTCCTTTTGGTGCAGTAGAATAACATAATAACATTAAACCTCACCTTATTACTTTTATGTAGTAGTATAAACTAGCCATTTCTATAACAACAAACCTATCTAATTGGTAAAACCCAAAGTCGAAGTCTCATTTTTTGCTCCACCTTGAGCACAAAGTCCAGAAGCGGTTTCCAAGTAGAAACAAAAGCAATTGTGTGGTTTTTTTTTTCTTTAATCAAAGCAGTCAATTTAGCCATCGCTACTAACGCCATCAACTTCTGCGGCTGAAAAGCAGGACATTGATCTGCAGCCCTTGGTCACCTCATCTCTCAGGGGTGTGAGAACATCACTCAGCACTCCTGAGAATTTCTCTGAAATCTTTCTCCTTTGAAAGAAGTGCTGAAGATTTGTATTTCTCCCCATCGCATACTGATTGAGTACTACTTGGAAAAAAAAGTAAGTTTTGAGATCGAATTTGGGTTGATCGTCGGGACCAGAAATTTATTCTTCTGAGCTTTCGGATTCGTTCTGGAGTCCATCTCCAGGAAATTTCTCTCTACTGAAATATATGCTTTGTGCTATTCTGTGAGTCTTCCTATTGGTTGATTGGTGTGTTGATGGCTGGCAATTGGCTGTTGTTTCCTTGTGATGCCAAGCCGTCGGCCCCTAAGTATTTGATAAACTGGTGGTAATTCAGCCCTCCTGTTAACTGATGAGGGGCCAGTTTCCCAGACTTCAATCATTTTCCTGGCTGTTTTTGTGCCTGCTCATCCAACAACCTTAGTTGCTGCGAAATTAAATGTGTGTCCTTGTTCATTGCAGTGTGAGGCTTCTAATGAGTTTGGGTCTCCTTGTCTGACAGCTTACTTGAGTTCTTGCAATCTGGTGGTTAACTTCCTCCCTGTTTATCCTACAGAGTTACAGGGACAATCCACATGCTTAGTTATTTTATCTTATAACATAGGATATGATTAGAAGCCTCGATGGCACAGTGGTTAGAGTGCTGTACTGAAGGCCACTTCTGCTGATTACTGGCTGCCTGCAATTTGGCAGTTCAAATCCCACCAGTCAAGGTTGACTCAGCCTTCCATCCTTCTGAGATTAGTAAAATGAGGACCCAGATTGTTGGGGACAAGAGGCTGACTCTGTAAAACCCCTTAGAGAGGGGTGTGAAGCATTATAAAGTGGTATATAAGACTAAATGCTATTGCTATTGCTATAGGTCTAGTAAGTGTTCTTGGATAAAGATGTGGCTGCTTTTGATGGATTGCTGAGAAATGAAGGATGGTTCTATGCCAACTTCAAGATACCTTTTCAGGACAGCATTTGAAGCCTTCCATAGATTACACGTTTTACTTTTATTTTATTCCCTTTTGTTTTATTCCCTTTGTTTTCAATGTTGGTGTTCCTTTCCCTTTCCCTTTGATTCCAGTGGCACAGACTGTTTTCAGATTCTTCTAATTACTGCTTTTCCAGTACAGTTGGTGTGATTGTTCCTTCCTTGCCTTTGCAAAGATGGAAGTGTGGTTTGTCCTAATCACAGTCTACTCTCCTCTGACTAAAGAAGAGGATAGCAGACTAGGCTGTTTTCAGGATTCTGGCAATTGCCCTAATTAAATCATGAGCCTCGAGCCAAACTTCAAAAGAATTCAAAAGATTTATTAGGAGCAACATGTCAGCATTATCCCAGTTGAAACCAACTCTGACACACATAATTCATGGTCACCTGTGACCCTGCTTCTCCCTCCCCCTTGGGTGTGTCATACATCAAATTCTCCAATGAAGCACGTTCATGGGCTGGGTGTCATCAATCACACTCTCCAATGAAGGATTTTTGCAGGTAGAAGATCTGGTAGCCTAGCTACAATCTTTGTAAGATAAGTGTGGAATGTACTTCTGGTCCCCCCCCCCACTTATGGTAATTTGGATAGAGGCATGCTTTGAGTTGACAGCTATGACACTAGAATGCCAATATCTCCTGTGGATTCCTGGATGGTCCTTTGAGGCATGTTGAAAGGTCCAGAGATAGAAGCCACAAGGTCCCATTTCAAATGTTATCCTCTTTCCTACAATTCCCAATTGGGATTTAATTGTGTGTCCTCTTGCAGATATTGGTTATGATAGAAGAGAATATTTGTGTACTCTTCTCTGACAAGAAAGGCTAAAAGCCAAGCAAGGTTAAAGTTGGGTTTGAATTTGCTCCCTTTCCTTTTATTACCATTATCATGAGATACATCCCATCACACCCAGACCTATACCCAGTTCTAATGGCCATGCCTAACCCATTATCCCTAAATGCTATTAAACCTATAACATGTCTACATCCCTACCCTATTCTCACCCTCACTAACTGATCCCCACCTGGTGCCACCTTCACCATGTTTTAACCTATGTCTTAATTACCACCTATATGTGCCCCAACCCCCTTTAACAATATGCACACATCAATACAGCCCCACAGTTGCTTCAGAATCCATCCTGCAGCTCCACAGTTGTTGTAGAATCCATCCTCAGCTCTTCTGAGTCATTCCAAAGTCATTGGCCAGCACACAAACAGAAATACAGATCCTGCAGCAGCAGAGATAAGGTGACATGGCCAGCTGACTTGCTGCGAGGCATATTCGGAGCTGATGGGCTCTGAGTGAACTTAGAGCCTGACAATTTGTAGCTCAGGGTTGTGGGATACATGGTGCTCTCTGAGCTCGATTGTTTTCCTGAAGATGTTTCATGACCCAACTCATCAATGCTAGAAAGGAGTGGAGCTTGCTCTCTGTTTATATATGAACTAAAGATAAATTTTCTGACAATGAAAGCAATTAACCAATGGAACAGCTTTCCTTCAGAAATTGTGGGTGCTCCATCACTGGAGGCTTTTAAGAAGAGACTGGACAGCCACCTGTCTGGCATGGTATATGGTCTCCTGCTTGATCAGAGGATTGGACTAGAAGACCTCCAAGGTCCCTTCCAACTCTGATGATGTTCTATCTTCTGTGTTCTATGCTTGCCCTGTAAGTATTGGTGGAAATGTTCTTGATGGTTTCTTTCATTAGGCTGTTTACTGTTAGCTTGCTGGTCTGAGTTGGTAGTTCCTTGATTGGGGTGTTTTTTAACAGCTTGATTATTGTCTTGGTGTTCACCAAACAATACCCCAATCAAGGAACTACCAACTCAGAGAAACAAACAGTAAACCACAGCCTGTATGCTCCCACAGACAGGGCCTCCTTGGGATACCGTCGGCCAGACATTGTCGGCTGGCGGTACCCAGGGGTAGGGCCTTCTCTGTGGGGGCACCCACCCTGTGGAATCAACTCCCCTTGGACCTTTGCTTGGCTCCAGATCTCCGCTCCTTCCGCCAGGACCTGAAGACTTGGTTTTTTCAGCAGGCTGGCCTGGACTGAACCAAGGGGTGGGGGGGCTTTTTTATAATAATTTTAATAGTTTTAATGTTTAATATTAGGCTTGTACTGTTTAATTATTTTTAGTTAATTTATTGTATTTTATTTTTTTATTCTGTGAGCTGCCCTGAGTCCTTAGGGAGAGAGGGCGGCATACAAGTCAAATAAATAAATAAATAAATAAATAAATAAATAAATAAATAAATAAATAAATAATCAAGGAACTATCGAGGAAGAAACAGCAGTCCCACCAACACAAGGGCAAGCCACTTGCGTATAAATCGAGAGCGAATCCTTCTCCCTTCTAGCACTGATGATGTTATCCAGTAGGGTAATGGAACATCTGCAAGAAAGCCACCAATTTCAAAGACCACCAAGGACCACACACAGTGTTGGTGATGGTTTAAGGAAAAAGCTTGGGTGCTACTGAAGCAGAAACCTCTCATCGTTTCACAATTTCTGGAGCTTTTCCTGCGAGAGAAAATTACAGTGGATGGAGACTATTCTACAAGCATCGCCAGGAAGGTGAAAAATGATAAGGAAACAAACTGCCAGTGTGAGGCCTGACGAGATGGAGAGGAGAGCGAAGCATATTTCATCGCTGTGTGACTTTTTTTAAAAGAGCAGGTTGTCAGTTTAACATATTAGAGTTTGTCTTGAGCATCAAATGAGCAATAGTTAACATAACAGGCTCTACCTTTCTGTGTTCAAGATCATCCATCTATGTACTGAGAATATGCATCCAAAGAAGCGTTGAGCGCAAGGAAAATAGCTAGCGGTATGTCACTCTTCTGCAGAAGCATGAAAAGCAGCCCATGAAAGGATGTGAAGAAAGTGAGAAGTATATTTAGGGGATATATTATATAATAGTTCTTAGGTTGCCATCTGTGCAATGCTGTCGTACAGGGATCTCCAAACCTGACAACTTGAAGACTTGTAGACTTCAACTCCCATAATTCCCCAGCCATCATGGGAGTTGAAGTCCACAATTCTTCCAAGTTTGGAGATCACTGTTGTAATAGAATCTTCTGAAATGAAAGATTTACTGTTGTCAAACTCACCAACATATTATCTCCAGGTTTAAATATTCTGAATGATGTTTGCAAACTTAGAAAGGGTGTGGGATATTTAAAGTGTCATTGTCTTATCCTAGCAATCTCTCCCCAAATAGTCACACGTGGCAGAATTGATCTCATACTAGTTTGACTTTCATGAAATCCCAATTCAGGAAACAGGATAGAGAGATAAAAAGGGCAACATCCAAATTGTAGTATGTTTGACTTAAATTAGGTAAATCCTCTCATTTTCTTAAAAAAAGGTTTGTATGTAACAAGGCTAGGAAATAGCTCATTCTTTTCTGAGACCAAATGCTGAATGATTTGACCAGTATTTCCATCTAGGATATGACAGCTTCAATCATTTATAATGTAGTGGATCTGCATGTACATACCCGTTTCCTTAATTTTGGACTGTAATTTAGATTAGTCAGCAGGAAATCAATTGAAGCTCTTGAACTGATGATAAGAGGTCAAACATATGATGAACTGAGTATGTCTAGTCCAGCCGTGGGCAAACTACGGCCCGGGGGCTGGATCCAGCCCGTTCGGCTGTTCTATCCGGCCCGTGGAGCCGAAAGAGCGGAGGGTTCTCTTGCTCTCCCAGAAGGCTACATGGAGTAATCTAACTTTGAATTTATATTAGTTCACACAAACACTCCATCCATGCTTTTGTTCCGGCCCTCCGGTCCAGTTTAAGAACCCATTGTGGCCCTCGAGTTTGCCCACCCCTGTTCTAGTCTAATGAAGAGAAGGTCTAGGGGTGACATGATAGTAGTCTTCCAATATTGAGAGGGTCTCACAGAGAAGAGGGGGTGGTCTTTTTAGCTGCCAGAAAAAGGGAGTGGGGGAAAAACAAGGCATTCTTGAAATGCCTAGATAATCACCTCGGTAGCCCAAAGTTGTCGGAGCCTAAGAAGGTTATTGGAGAGCATGATGGATGACTCTTGGAGATGGATGTGTCCCATTGGAGAAGTCACATCCAGGGGATGGGGGGAAGACCAGGGTCAAAGGGGAAAAGTATGATGTAATTTCGTATTGGCTGCACCCAGCCATGGGCCAACATGGCAACCTCTAATAAATCAATTTTCTTTTTTTTTGAGATGTGGTTAGAGACTTTTGATTTGAATGAGGGTGGATTTGTTGGAGCCCTGACAGGGCTTATTCTCCAAAGCACCTGAAGGCAGGACAAGAAGCAACAGGTGGAAGATCATTGAAGAGAGATCCAATCTAGAACGAAGGAGAAATTTCCCAACAGTGAAAACAGTTAAATCAGTGGAATGATTTATTTCCAGAAATTGTGGGTGCTCCATCACTGAAGATTTTTTAAAGAAGAGACTGGACAACCATTTGTCCAAAATGGTGCAGGGTTGGACTAGAAGACCTCCAAGGTCCCTTCCAAATCTATCATTCTGCATTCTATTCCAACTCCTGAATGTGGCTAAGCTTGGAGGATATAAGACCTCAGTGAATCCGTTTCTGAGACCTCAGTGAATCCATCAACTCTTCACTATGGATAAGCCACATTCCTCAAATAATCCAATCGATTAAAAATTGATTTTAGTTTTGTTTAGTTCTTAGAGCTCTGGTGGTAATGCAGTGGCAAGTCCGTGAATGTCTTATCAACCAAGCTCCCATCAGGTAAGTGATACTTAGATGATCTTGTGTCATGGGACCCAGCAATGCTATGCATGATCGCTGCTGCCGAAGAAGTTAAATTGAAGTGTCAGATACCAGAATTGCATTTTATTTCTAATATGTTGGGCTGCCAGCTTGGGAAAAGCAATGGGAAGTGTGTGATAGAAAGGAACAGAACTGCTAAATCAAGCCAAGCTGAACTGAGCTTGTTGAGGGAGGAGGGGAGACCTTAAACAAGACCCCCAAGTATTTGAATCCTTGGGGGTAAATACATCTAAAGTAGTCTTCAACTGACATTTTTGTTGAAAAAAGAGTAGACACGAATGTCTGGATTCTTCCATCAACCCAGACCAAGGAATGACAGGTGAAACATTCCAGACCAAGGAATGACAGGATATAAATGTAAGAATATAAGGATATAAAGAAGAAGAAGAAAAAAAAACCCACCAAAAAAAGGATAAATAATATGAAATAGGCTTCTGAATAACTGCAAAAATAGGTTAGAACAGGGGTGTCAAACTCAAGGCCCCTGGGTTGCTTAGATCTGGCCTATGGTGCCTCCTCTAGCAAAAGTGGAGCTCGGGAGGGCTAAGCACACACCCCTTGAGCTCTGTTTTTTCTGGAAGAGGGTTGCAAGAGGCTGTCCCAGCCGAAAATGGAGCTCGCAAGGGCTACATGCAGCATTTTCTCTGGCAGAGGGTTGCAGGAGGCCATCCCAGCCGAAAACGGAGTTTGGGAGCCCGTTCCACTAGCAGAGAGCTCAGGTCACCACAGCGCCCTGACATGAGTGACATCAAACTGTCCACTCCCACCCTGGCAATGCTACACACACACACACACACACACACACACACACGAAGTCAAACACAACTCTGATGCAGCTCTCAATGAAATTGAGTTTGACACCCCTGGACTGGAAGAACAGAAATAGCATGGTGCCTGTGAGGGAATGTAGAGAGGAGTTGAGTCCCCAGGAGAAAGGGGATGCAGTTCAGAAGAGTAAGAGGCAACTCAGTCAGGATATCCTGTGTGAGAGAAAGAGGGTGAAGACAGCCTCTTCCTAATAGTTCCCAGAGTGTATGGTAGATGCAGATAGTAAAGTGTTCAATCTGGCAAGATTGATGTCAGGCCAAACACCAAGAATGAAATGTGGGTGATTCTTCCAAGCCGAATTCTTTATTGTTTAATGCTTATGGTCAAACTGAGGACTCGACTGCATGAATAGTGAAAATTCACTGGACATCACACAATGGAATTGAGGATAGACAAATCCAGAGTTCTTGACTTAAAACCTTTGATTTTTTTTCCCTCTACTTGGCTTGGTCATAGGATATGGGGAAAAAAGAGATTAGAGAGCATTTGGGACTGAAGACTGTAGGTGTTCAAAAATAGACTGGACAACTAGCTTGGAATTCTACACCTTTTGCAATTTTATAATGATGTTTTGCATTTTTTAAAAAAATAACAAATCATTTGGTTTTAATGCTTTATTATATTGATTAAATTGTATACTACTCAGAGTCCCTCTTTTAATAGAAACGGGCAGTTAAGAAGTTTGATACATAAATATAAATAAAATTTGATCAGGATGATACAAGGATGTCTTGAGTAGACGGTTGCACTGAAAGATCTCCTAGGACTCTTGTAGTCCTATGGTTCTATGTACTATATGCCTTCAGTATGATACGGCTGTTAAAAGACTGTTTTTTTAAAAGCTGGGTCAATAGAAGTATAGCTTCCAAATTGCAAGCCATAAAAGTTCTGCTTTCTCTATTGTTCACCTCATTTGGCTTTCTGCAACTAGCTATACCTTATGAAGGTTTAGGGTGAAGCATTTTATTTTTTCCTTTCTTTTAGGCAGTGTATCTGGCAATCTTTGTCAGAATATGCTAGGGCAGTTCTATCTAAGATCAAATAGGGATCAGTACTAATTGTTGACTGTGTTTCATAGTAATAATTTACAGTTCAGTTTCTCCATGAATGGCATGGAGAGAACATAAAATGTGCAGCATTTTTCAGGGGGTTTACAGTGGCTTTGCAAGCATGGTTTTCTCCAAGCGAACATATCTTATGTAATAATTTTATGTAGTTAACATATCCGACGTAATACATTTTTGTAGTGGAGGGTTGTTCTCAGCATGAGCTTACCAAAATTTGCAGATTTCTGCATAGATATGTTGAAAACATCTTGGGTTCCTCTGATGGAATGGAACGTGTGTGGCAGAAATATTTATCCATTGATTCATCCTTCTTTGGTGGAAACTGTACAATACATCTAAGGCCACATTTCCCCCATTGTTTATTGAGATAAATCTTGATATAGCTAAGTAGGAAAAAGTGAGGTTGATGATTGATTGAGTTGCATTTTGTACAAAACTATTGATCATGGTGTAGACATACTTCAAATAATTATTTTTCTTCAAATTTCTTCTAAACTCCAGAACGTTTTTAATGAACTGTCACCTTTTCCATCCTTCAGTGTATATTAATAATCTGGGATTACTATACTATCAGGGATACAAATTTAACACTGTGTGATGCTTAATGTTATTATTGTTAGATTGACTTTTCAATCCTGTCTCTTTAAGCAATTAGTCTTTTTTTTTCATTCACAGAAGTTTAGATTAGGTGATCCAGAATTCCTGATATTAATACTCCCTCCATGTTTTTGTTCTAGAGATTGGTAACATATCTGAGCCACACTGGTGTCTGTAAATATTGTAGAGAATTTTGACAGATGATTTAGTCTCAGCTTTGTTTTCCTTTTTCTTTTTTTAATTGGCAAAGTGGCTCTCGGAGCAACTCACAAAACACCCAAACTGTACAAGTTTTTCCATGATCTGAAACTTCCCATCTACAATTAACAAGAGAATTAACAGAATAACAGAATTGGGAGCAACCTTAGAGATCTACTAGTGCAACCCTTCCTCAAGCAGGAGACTGCATATCATTTTGGATAAATGGTTGTCCAGTCCCTTCTTGAAAGCCTCCAGTGATGGAGCACCTACAACTTCTGAAGGCAAGTTGTTCTGTTGGTTGATTGTTCTCAGTGTGAGGAAATTTCTTCTTAGTCATATGTTGCTTCTCTCCTTGATTTGTTTCCACCCATTACTTCTTGTCCTGCCTTCAGGTGCTTTGGAGCATAGCTTGACTCCCTCTTCTTTGTAGGAGCCCCTCAAATATTGGAACACTGCTATCATGTCTCCCCTGGTCCTTTTCTTCACTAGACTAGACATACCCAATTCTTGCAACTGTTCTTCGTATGTTTTAGTCTCCAGCCCCCTAATCATCTTGGTTGCTCTTCTCTGCACTCTTTCCAGAGTCTCAACATATTTTTGTGTCATGGTGACCAAAACTGGATGCATTATTCCAATTATGATCTTAGCAAAGCCTTATAAAGCAGTACCGACATTTAATGTGAACTTGATTCTATTGCTCTGTTAATATGGGGTTTTTTTGATAACTTTTTTTGTGTGTGTGTTAATTTTGTTAACACAAAATCCAAAGAGAAGCCAAGAGGAAGAGCAACATCTTCAGAGCCATTCTTAAAATTGAGTAGTTTTTTTCTTGGAATTATAATTTAACAATTGAAACGGTTAAGGAAGACAAAACCCTGGGAAGATAGATAGATAGATAGATAGATAGATGATAGATAGATAGATAGATAGATAGATAGATAGATAGATAGATGATAGATAGATATAGATAGATAGATAGATAGATAGATAGATAGATAGATATTCAAGTAATAGTGATTGAATCACTATTGCTATAGCTGTAATTATATTTTACATCCACCAGGTGCTGCCAAAGAATATCCAACTTAAGCTACACATACACCTACACAATCTTGTGTTGCAAGTGCATCTGTTCACACTTTAGTCTAAACTCTGATTATGTAAGTCTTCTGGCAGAATCTCCTATCCAGACCAGGGAGGTGATATCCAACTGTGGCTGTTCATTACGACTTTACAATGAACTTTATAAATAGAGAGGAGAGTGTTGGTGTTTTAAAACACCCAGAAAACCGTTTTTTCCCCTTGTCTAGATAGCAACCCAGAAATCACAACTTTGCACTCTAGATCAGACCTACGTAGACAGGGGATTACAAGGCAATTCTAGGATTGCAGGCTAGATTGGGAAATTTAAAAAAGATTATGCAGGTGGAAGACAAAACACTTCCATGGAAAAAAGCTAGGAGAACTAAATGCAGATAGTGCCTTGACTTGTGAGCATAATTGAAACCAAAATTTCCATTGTCAAGAAAGACGGTTGTGAAGTGAGTTTTGCCCCATTTTACAACCTTTCTTGCCATGGTTGGTAAGGGAATCACGGTGATTGTTAAGTGAGCAATATAGTTGTGAAGTGAATTTGGCTTCCCCATTGACTTTGCTTGTCAGAAGGTCTCAAAAAGCCATTCCTTGACTGTCGAAACTACATGCAATTGCCAAGCCTTTGAATTTTGATCATGTGGATGATGGACCATGAGGATGCTGCTGCCATGTTTACAATGGTGGTAAGTCCCTTTTTTCAGTCTCATGGTATCTTCAAACAGTCATTAAATGAATGGTTGTGGGAGCTTCATCACTGGAGGCTTTCAAGAAGAGATTGGACTGCCATTTGTCAGAAATGGTGAAGGGTCTTTCCTGCTTGGAGAGTGGGGATTGGACTAGATGACCTACAAGACCCCTTCCGACTCTGTTCATCTGTCATTGGAACAGCTTGCCTTCGGAAGTTGTGGGTTGTAAGTTGAGGACACTCCCTAGTTTTGTCCAATTAAGTCATCAGGAGTTGTTAGCCCTGCAAGAAACTTAGTACCAATTGTAAAGAGAATCTGAAGCGATTGTAGCCAAGAAAGATTGGCACATGCAGCCATTAAGTTAGAAATATACAGTGATGATAAATTGGATGGGATGTGCATAGACCCTAATTTGAAAAATAGTATTTGGCACTTTGGTTCTGCCGATTGTTGTTTCTGAAATAATTGGGGGAATAGAAGCACCCACATTTTCATATGCCTGCAGGGGGTAGCTTGTCCATGTTCAACAACAATTATTTATCATAGCTGTAGCAAAACTGAAATTATCAATATTTAGAGTATAATGAATAGTAATTTCTCTGGAGGTGTCTTGTTTCCAGAGTCTATTGCTGAGAGGCACACTGTCTCTGATTTTGGAATATAGCCATGTAGGTAGTTCTTGACTTACAGCCATTCATTGAGTGACCGCTTGAAGTTACAACGGCACTAGAAGAAGTGGTACATGACTGTTTTTTACATGTACAACTGTTGGCTGCATTCCCATGATCACAGGATCATAATTCAGATGCTTGGCCATTGGTTCACAGTTATGATGGTTGCAGTGTCCCAGGGTCACGTGATACCTCTTTTTGTGACTTTCTGACAGGCAAAGTCAACGGGGAAAGCCAGATTCACTTAACAACCATTACAAAGCCAAAGAAGAGCCAGTTCTGTCCGAAGACGTCTCCAAGGTCAGGTGGCTGGCATGGCTAAATGCCGAAGGTGCATGGAACACTGTTACCTTCCCACCAAAGGGGTCCCTATTTTTCTACTTGCATTTTTACCTGCTTTCGAACTGCTAGGTTGGCAGAAACTGGGACAAGTAACGGCAGCTCACTCCGTTACGCAGCGCTAGGGATTCGAACTGCCGAACTGCCAACCTTTCTGATCAACAAGTTCAGTATCTTAGCCACTGAGCCACCATGTCCCTATACTGCATCTTCTTTCTAGGGGAAAAATAAAATCAGAATTATTTCCCAGCCTATGCTGAAAAATGATACGACATAAAAACCCCATCAAATAATTCTGAGAAGTGGTAGCAGCAGCAGCAGCAGCAGCAAATGCTTCAATTTTAATTTTTAACATGGTGCAAATATCACTAAAGATAACCCATTCCTATTGACGCTCTTTTGGGGTCCTCCACAATTTTTAACTGCTGAATAGCTAAGATGCTGAGCCTGTGGATCAGAAAGGTCGGCAGTTCGGTGGTTCGAATCCCTAGCACCACATAACAGAGTGAGCTCCCATTACTTGCACCAGCTTCTCCCAACCTAGCAGTTCGAAAGCATGTAAAAATACAAGTAGAAAAATAGGAACCCCTTTGGTGGGAAGGTAACAGCATTCTGTGTGCCTTCGGTGTTTAGTCCTGCCGGCCACATGACCACAGAGATGTCTTCGGACAATGCTGGCTCTTCGGCTTTGTAACAGAGATGAGCACTGCCCCTAGAGCCGGAAACCATGAGCACGTACATGTGAGGGGAACCTTTACCTTTATACAATTTTTAAAAGTGGGAAGGTGCTATGAGAAGGGGGGGAGTTTAAGAAAAACCGATTATGAAGAAAAAGTCCAACCATTCGAACATTTAATATAGTTCATCTAGGGGGATTCCGGCTCACCCCGTTCTATTCTCATCATCCACGTTCCCCTTTTTAAAAAGAGCACTGTGTGACCCAGTCCACAAGCAAAAAGCATTCAGACTGGATCATTTTGGACATATTAGGAAGTGAAGTCTTGCATGATATGAGCAGAGGATCTGTTTTCCAATTTCCAAGGCTTGCCAGCGAAAATTCCTCTCAGGGTATAATGCAAGTTTAATTATCTATTGCTGCCGGGCACAGTTGTCAGAATACACCAGAGGAAGCTGAAGGGGAAAAGAGGGCAGTGTCTGAAGTGCAGCCCTTCCATTCTTGGAGAATGTGGTGTTGTGGCTTAAAGCTTGATAAGGGTAATGGGGATGGTTTGATCAATCCCAAGTTCCTCTCAGTCACAGCGCTGCTAATCAAAAGGGAGCCATTGATAGAGTGGTTTGCCTTGATGTAGCTGATCAGTCGGGTTCCATGTAAATCTCCCCCCCCCCACCCTTTGGCTTTGTCCAATCTGCTTGTAAGCTTTGCTGGAAATGTTTCCGGAGCTGTTCCTTGAAAGAGAAAGAGCTTTGACTTTTCTAAACCTGCTTGTGTTATTTTATTATTCATATTTATATCCCGCCCTTCTCTGGAGACTCAGGGCGGCTCACAGTTTTTGGGATACAACCCAATGCGCTCAGCAATAGCCTTCATTCCATTCTTTATGCCTGCTTATTACTAAGCGGCATTTTTACAAAGTCAGCTTATTGCCCCCAACAATCTTGGGTCCTCAATTTACCTACCCCGAGAGGATGGAAGGCTGAGTCAACCTTGAGCCTGGTGGGATTCGAGCCTGCAATAATTACAGGCAGCTGGAGCTAAGTGCTAGGCTATTAACAGCCTGCACCACCAAGGCTGCTGCTGCTTTTTTTTCTTGGTAAAGAGATGGAATGTAAGAAGAATTAGTTATTCATTCATTCATTCATTCATTCATTCATTCATTCATAGATTCAGGAAATTGCAGGAAAGCCATTCTCTCCCATGCTACACTTCTTCCTTAAGATTCTTGTGTGTGTTGGAATCTGACTTATATCTTTAAAGGGAGAATGGGGAGGGAGGGAGGAAGGAAGGAAGGAAGGAAATTGAGATGATATAGGAGGAGAGAGAGAAGGAGGAAGGAGGGAAGGAAGGAAGGAAGGAAGGAAGGAAGGAAGGAAGGAAGGAAGGAAGGAAGGAAATTGAGATGATACGGGAGGGAGGACAGAAGGAAAGGAAAGGAGGAAGGGAGGAAATTGATATGATATAGGAGAGAAAGAGAGGGAGGGAGGGAGGGAGGGAGGGAGGGAGGAAGGAAGGAAGGAAGGAAGGAAGGAAGGAAGGAAGGAAGGAAGGATTAAAAAAAAACAAAAGGTCACCTCTGCATATTCTTTGGTCCTATTACCATGAAAGCAAACACTATTGTTCTTTACAAAGTTATTTGTGCAACATTTGGGGAACTTATTTTGAAAAGTGTCCTTTAATACTGAATCAAAAATGCTTATATTAATAATTCTTAGCCTACTCGCAGGCATGTTCACACAGATTACATTTAAGACATTTATTCCCCTCGGTTAATCGTTTCGGCTTCTCTCAGCTGCTTTCTCAGCCAACTATCTGAGGCTTAACTCGAAGATATGCAAACCATGGTCCTGCATCCTGACCCCAGGGCTCCAAAAGAAGAAGCTCCTCCATCCTATCAGTTCTTCTTCTTTTCCACCACCCACCTGCTCCACTTCCTTTGATAATCCTCCCATTCAAGAGCCTGGGTTATTTTCTTTAAAAAGCTCCAGTGATACCAAAGGCTAAAACATATGAAGAACGGTTACAAAAATTGGGTACATCTAGCTTAAAGGAAAGAAGGAGTGGGGGTGGCATGATAGGAGTCTTTCAATATTTGAGGGGCTGCCACAAAGAAGATGGAGTCAACCTATTATCCAAAGCACCTGAAGGCAGGAGAGGAAGCCATGGATGGAAACTAATCAAGGAGAGAAGCAACCTAGAACTAAGGAGAAATTTCCTGACAGTGAGAACAATTAATCAGTGGAACATCTTGCCACCAGAAATCGTGGGTGCTCCATCACTGGAGGTTTTCAAGAAGAGACTGGACAGACACTTGCCTGAAATGGTATAGGGTCTCCTGCTTGAGCAGGGGGTTGGCTTAGAAGACCTCCAAGGTCCCTTCCAACTCAACAAAATTATAGCTTCGAAATGCCTCTTTCGTATGGAAAGAGGGATGCCCAGTGCAAAGGCACACTTTCACGTGGCTTCTGGAAGTGCCTCAACCTACCACTCTTCTTCCTTTTCCTGCAAGATCCATGAGGAAGTAGGACATGGTCATATGAAAGGTGAGGAGGACATCCTTGGACTTGTTCTGTCACCTGGAAACAAAATTATTCTTGTTTCAACTCTGCTCATGGGAGTTTTCAAATGTTCCACCAACCAATCTTCAAGAAGTTTGGGTCTCAGGTGAAATTTGGCAGAGAGGGGCGGTTACTCTTTCTGCCCAGGAAAAAACCAGAAGGCAAGTATGAGATGCTACTCCAGCTTGTCCTTTCCATCTGCAATGATCTCGAGAACAATGTGCCCAAGAGGAAAACATGCTTGAGGGTCAGTTACGAGACTCAGCCAGATGTCCGGTACAGATAGTCCTCACAACACTTTGTTTAGTGATTGTTCAAAGTTGCAGCGGCATGGGAAAACATAACTTGTGATTGTTTTTCACATTTATGACCTTTGCAGCATGCCCGTGATCATGTGATTAAAATCCAAATGCTTGATAACTGGTTCATATTTATGAAGGTTGCTGTGTCCCATGGTCCCATGAAGGTTTTGTGACCTTCCGACAAACAAATTCAGCGAGGAAGCCAGATTCACTTAACAACCAGGTTATGTGATGATCCAGGGTGAATACAAAACAAACACAGTCACAGAAAACAGGTGAAGCCCCTTTTACTCCTTCACTTTGCTTCCAAGCTCCAAATATTCTTGACAGAAGCCAAAAAATTCCCACACAAACAGTTACAAGAAGAAGGGAAAAAGCAACACAAACCAGGCAAGATAAGGGCTGGAGGACGTCCACAGATAACGCACACTGGGAAGGACACCAAACTCAGAGATAGAGATATTTCCATGCTTTGTTTCCAGCATTTGCCCATACGCATGTCCATCCTTTTATTCAGTTGTCACAGCTGCAGCCCATGAAGAGGATCAAGGCCCTCTCCTCCCCAGTAGACCATGTCTCTCCCTTATCCTCTCCTCCCTGCATGCCCTAGGATGGAGAGGGGATGGGCCTGGGTCCTCCTCTGACTGCCCAGCTGGCCTCTGCCCTTCCCCAGCCTCCTCCACAACCTCCGGAGCCATACTTCCACTGCCTGTTGGCTGTTCCTCCTCTCCCTCAGAGTCAGTCTCCACCAGGGGCATGACAGGTTACTTACTTATCTACTGCAGCAATTCACTTAACAACAATGGAAAGAAAGGTTTATTAAATGGGCAGAAAAAAACACCTCAATTACCAAGTGTCTCCCTTTACAACAGAAATGTTGGCCTCAAATTTGGCCATAAGCTGAAGATTACCTGCAATGCCTTTTGTGCACACACTACTTTTGTTCAAAACTTCATGTTTCTGTTCAGTCACAGTTACCGCCACGAGATACCACCACATCATAATCGCCAGCCAGTTAATTTAGTTTTCACCTTGATTGACCATCTGCGTTTGCCGGATATCAGACTGAATCTGTTCCACTTCTGAAGCTCTTGCTGCATTGCGTTTTTTTTTCCTGAACCTTCCGAGTCCAGAAGCATGAAATTTCTCTTTAGTCCCTCCGATTTGATATGGTAGTTGCCTAGCAATCAAGGGAATTGGAAGTGTGGGTTAACATTGGTAAAAATGGCGGGGTATTAAAAATTAAAGGGCTGAACCATTCAATCATCCTTTTAGATAATAGGGATGCTGAAGCCAAGCTGACCTTTTATTCTGAAGGGCTGGAATTATTTGCTGTGTGCAGAAAAAAAAAAGGAAATGGGAGGCACACAAAGTTGGGCAGCCAGACTTCAAAGTAGCCGAGTTTTAATCCTCCCCAGTTAATCAAAAGAAACTTACATGCAAGTGCTATCTTTTGCAGTGCTGGGCCTCCTCATGAATAGAATAGAATAGAATAGAATAGAATAGAATAGAATAGAATAGAATAGAATAGAATAGAATAGAATAGAAAGGGACCTTGGAGGTCTTCTAGTCCAACTCCCTGTTTAGGCAGGAAACCTTACAACACTTCAGATAAATGGTTAGACCATCTTTTCCTAAAAATTTCCAGTGTTGGAACATTCACTTACTTTTGGAAGCAAGTTGTTCCGCTGATTAATTACTCTAACTGTCAAGAAATTTCTCCTTAGTTTTAAATTGCTTCTCTCCTTGATTAATTTCCACCTGTTGCTTCTTGTCCTGCCTTCTGGTGCTTTGGAGAATAGCTTGACTCCCTCTTCTTTGTGGCAGCCCCTGAGATATTGGAACAGTGCTATCATGTCATAGTAGCTGTGACCATCAAGAGAGCTCTCAGCTATGACCCCAGGCTTTAAAAATTATGACACTAAGATCACCCCCATCTCAAGCAACTCACTTATAAAATCTAATCTTTTTCTCCACTGCTACCTGTCATTAGGTGTCAAAAAGTTGGTACTTCTGGCAGCAATGTCTTAACCTGAAGCCTATAATGTCACTTAGATTTTAAGGGAGATTTGCATGCGACTGCCAGACATTTTTTTTTGTATGCAAACCATCTTGCAAAGAGATATTACTATTTTTAACCAGGGACATCCGACCTTGGCAACTTTAAGACTTGAGGACTTCAACTCCCAGAATTTTCCAGCCGGGCAGTCATCCATGCTGACCAGGGAATCCTGGGACTTGAAGTCCTCAAGTTTTAAAGTTGTCAAGGTTGGAGATCCCTGACTTAGATTATCTAGGTCAGGGGTGTCAAACTCAAGGCCCGGGGGCTGGATCTGGCCCACAGGGTGTTTAGATCCGGCCCATGGGGACATTCTGGAAACAGCAGACTAGCCCATGGTGCCTCTGCCAGCAAAAATGGAGCTCAGGAGGGTTGCATGGAGCTCTGTTTTCACTGGCAGAGTGCTGCTGGAGGCTGTCACAGCCAAAAGCGGGGCATGGGGGGTGGGCATGGGCAGCCCACCCAAGCTCTGTTTTTGTGGACAGAGAGCTACAGGAAGCTGTTGCAGCCAAAAACGGAGATTGGGAGCCTGTTTTTGCTGGCAGATTGCTCAGGCCACCAGAGGTGGCCCCGACATGAATGATGACAAGCTGGCCAGGCCCACCCTGGCCACGTCCACCCTGGCCCCCAAGGTCAAACACAATCTTGATGCAGCCCTCAATGAAATTGAGTTTGACACTCCTAATCTAGGTGAAGGAAATGCATGTGCCAGTTTCAAACAGAAATGTTAATACAAGAAGAATGTTAATCTGTGATAATCTGGCATGAGGTCTAGATATAGCAGTTTCTACTGAATATACTTAAGGAACTTTCTGATAATTTTTGATGGTATTTTTCTTGACTTTTTGCTTAATTGAAGGTGTAGTTTGTCATTAGTCCAAACCATTTCATTCTCTCCTTTCCTTCAAAGCTCTGATGCCCAATTAGTCTCCTATTTAAATCAGAGACATCAGCAGAGAAAGCTGGAGATGGGTGATTTAAGGACTTCTCCTCTTCTTCAGTCACAGACAAATAACCACAACTTTATCTCTCAGCTTTTTGACACTCAGGAATATTTTTAGTAGAGTTGCAAAGTCCCTGTGAAGGATGGACAAATATCTGCAGAGGCTCCAAAATATGCAAGATCTCACTAAACATGGGGAAAAGAAAACATGTACTTTTTCATAACCATAACTTGCCATACCATTGAGTATCAGAGGAGATTTAAAAAAATTGAGGGACAAGCGGCACATTTAGTAGAAGGAATATTTTTCCATTATTTTTTTTTCTAATTCAGTAAGCTGTTGTCTTCTCTACCAGGAGAAGTAACTGTACTTCTGTTTTCACTTCTTTATCATATTTGTGTTGTCACTGGGTCACAGAAGCACTCTTAGTGATGCCTAGGGCTGGCATGTTAGTTGCCATCAATCTAACTTTGTGCGTATGTTTGTGTGCATGTAATTAAAAATCCCTCAAACATAAACTATAATCATATACTATGGCAGATATTAAAGACATACACCACATAGGTGCCATGGAGAGTATTTAGACCATGGTATCTGTCTTGAGGTGGGCAGTTTTGTGATCCAAGACATTTCAAAGAAAGCTCTCAATTCTGCCCATGAATGTTGTCATTCAGTTTCTCTTTACCTCTTCCCAAGAAGTTGTTCAAAAGAAGCAATAAGAGAATTGCTTCCATGACATTAAAATATTTTCTTTCCAAGTTCCACCTTTAATTAGCAAACTTTATATTTCCCTTCTGAGCCTTTGCTTGCAAACAAACCCTGCTCTGTTTTCAATGGTGTAAATCCCTATTTGCCTGACAATAAAAATCTTATTCCATAGCCTGGAACAGACACCTAGAACTAAAGAGAAATTTCCTGATAGTGAGAGCAACCAATCAATAGAACGGCTTATCGCCAGAAGTTGTGAAAGTTCCAACACTGTAAGTTTTTAAGAAGCGATTGGGCAACCATTTGTCCAGAATGGTTTAAGATCTTCTACCATGGTCTAGGGATTGGACTAGAAGGCTTCCAAGGTCCCTTCCAACCTTCTCATCTTCTCATCTTAATTTAATTTAATTTAATAATTGGACTTGTATGCCGCCCCTCTCCAAAAGGACTCGGGGCAGCTCACAACTAAAAATACAACAATAAATACTTTAAAAACAAATTAAACCCAACAAGCCCAAATAAAATCAATTTAAACCCCCCCCCCCAAGAGGTCAGTCCAGCTCAGCCTGTTCAAACAGCCAAGTTTTCAGATCAGGAGCTGCTACAGAGTAGGCCCTTCCCTGGGGCACTGCCAGCCAACACTGTCTTGCGGACAGCACCCCGAGAAGTCCCAGTCTGTGCACTCGCACAGGGCGATTGGCATTCGATGTCGGCAGGAGACGCTCCCGCAAATACCCTGGTCCCAAGCCATGAAGGACTTTGAATGTTAATACCAACACCTTGAATCTCACTCAGAGAGCAACTGGCAACCAATGCAGCTTGCACAGGAGGGGCATAACATGGGAGTACCAGGAAACTCCCATCACAACCCACGCAGCCACATTCTGCACCAGTTGAAACCTCTGGATGGTATGCAAGGGCAGTCCTAAATAGAGAGTGTTGCAGTAGTCGAGTCGGGACGTGACAAGTGCATGAGTGACTGTGCAAAGGGCATCTCGGTCCAGGTGCGGGCGTAGCTGGCGAACCAGCCGAACCTGGGCAAAGGCCCCCCTGGTCATGGCCCCCACCTGCTCCTCCAAACCGAGCTGTGAATCCAGGAAGACACCCAGGTTTCATGCCCTATCCACAGCGGGCAACACCTCTCCACCTATGACCAAAGATGGAATTTTTCTCATCTTCTCATCTTTCCTACTATCTTCTCCTATTGGTATCTTATGATTTATCACTTGTTGTTTGTATCTTATGATTTATGATTCTATTTATGATCTATAACTTACCACTTTGCTGCATATATGTACAATGAAAGCTTCTGCACTGCAGACAAATTTCTTGTGCCCAATCACACTTGGCCAATAAAGAATATTCTCTTCTCTTCTATTATTTTATGTTCTATCTAAGACATGATGTCATTATTAAAGGAAAACTCTGTATTCCTATACAAAGCTGTTATGTCTTTTTATCTCTTTGTCCCTTTTATAGTTTTAAGAGGTTTTAACATTAGCAATATTAATTTGCATATTAATATTAATTTGTATATATTGTTTTAACTTTTCTGTAAGCCACCCAAAGTCACATGATTGTGAAATGGGCATCTGTATAACTTACAATGACTAAATATAGAAATCAAACCACCAGAAATCATGTGACACAGAACTATAGCTCTCTGCTCAGAAACATTCCTAATTTTTGTTTGTTTGTTGAGCCTTGTCAAGCTAATTTGATTAGAAAGGAGATTTTTTTTTAATCTATTGGGTTACTTGAGAAATCAATATAGTTGGTCAAGCTTTGGGAACTATTTTCTTTCTTTGACTTTGGAAAGGGACCAAACTCAAAAGTGTTATTGTATTTGTTTTGCAAAATGTTTATGCATTTTCAGTCTGACTGCCTCTAAATGATGCATCTTATTAGTGATAATCATATATACTCATGCTTTAGTGTTTCCAATACTAAATGTCAGCATATTTCCCATTTAAGATTTAGTTTCAGACTGGGGAATCAGTCGTGCAGTTCCAGGAATGAATGTTCATCTGAAATCTAACATTAGGTGGCCTTCCATGGTGACAGTGTTTTACAGCAGGTGTACTTGTTAAATTGCAAATTACAATAAAAAAGACAAACTTGCAGTAATAACTAGCCTAGAAGTCTGTTAATAGCTTGAATAGAATTGCAGAATCGTATTAGTAAAGGTGTGAGCGTTAATCAGATTAGCCAACCAAGCTTTTGTTGATAATTGAATAAAGCTGATCAATTTTGTTTAGTTGATTGATTAAGAAAGTTAAAACGAGAAGACATCTCTGATCATTTTTTTAGCTTATTCTGGGTCTCCTGTCTGTGACAATAAAAGGGGAATGCAAATACTCGTCTTTGTTTCAATCAGTGTGTAGCAATCTTTTTGTCTTTTCCCCAGTCCTGTTGGCATCTCAGCTAGACAGTTAATATCCTGTGGTTTTAGCAACATCAACATTTAAATGAAATTGATTAATCAATTAAAGGTGAATGAATAATCAATCAAAAAATAAATTAATAGGCTGTTCTCAGTTATTAGTATCCCTTTGACTAGCAGTTATTAGCCAAAATATTTCTTTATTCTTTTCCCCCCCTCTCTTTTTTAATGGTGGCACATTTTCAGTGACACAATTTTATTCCGTTCCTCTCTCTTTTTTTAAATCACAAATTGCTCTGGTCTGGATATATGCACTGTATATACATGCTCATACATTTGGGGCATGGAATTGCTCACTTCACGCAGCATCCCGCTTTGCTTTCCCAGATCAAGGCAGCTAAATTAAGCATCCAATTCTGTTTATGTAAATGTTAATCTGTGAGGTCCTCCAACTCATCTCTCTGCCCTCGGTGAAGTTAATTTGGCATCCTTTATGTAGGCAGATCATAGATTCTTCTTTGCAGGGTGATGTGGCTTTTGTTGAATCTTGTGTTTGAATAATACATTTGATTGCTATCGTGAATGTTGTGTGTTTGCACCCACCTCGGAGAAGTGCCTAATTAACAAGGATGGTAACGAGGCCCTTTCTCTCTTCTTAAACAATTGTGTACATGGCAGTTTCTTTCATCCTTTTTTTTTTCAAAATTGGTTTGTTCCCCTGACCCCACTGCCTCTCTTGTGTTATATGTTTACCCATGTGATGGCTCAGCCAAGCTGCTAATTTTCTGCAGTGCTTCCTTTCTGCTTGTAATTAACACATCCAGCGCTGAACCAATTCTTTAGCATTCAGATGTTGAATGGAGATTTTGGTTTTCTCCCAGTAATTATGTCGTTTGGCTTTCTTTTCTAGATATTTGCATTGACCTACAAGGATTCCAAACTTCTCTTTCTTGTTTTTTTTTCTTATTGTACAGTAACAGTGTGCTGTTAGGTATATAGACAGAGACTGAATGGGGGTGGGATATATAATCTTGACATGATGTAAAATGTATTTATTATTTTGTGAAGAAGAGGCTTTTACTAATATTTGGGGAAAGAAGTATAGTGTATAGTGTTTGGGAGGAAAAAAGTGTTACTACCCTTGTTGGGATTGGCTACAAGATCAGAAAGCAAATTGTTCTTCTGTAGAAATTAGGTTTACTTCATCCCTTCTTCTGTATTCAGAGAAGAGATTTCCATGTTCAATCACTATCTTTTGTCAATGATCAGAACTAGATTTTTAATTTTGGAAATCCTTGTTTCTCACAGATACAAGGTGAAGGGAGCTATCTTAGGTATTTCTATACATTTAAAGAGACCTTTACATGGAATAATTTTGGATTCTTTTCTATTGCCACCAGGAATTAAATGGGTAGCAATAAAACATCTGAACAGCAGCATCCAAAATTATTACCTGTAATGGTCTCTTTAAATGCATAGAAATACCTAAGATATTCCTTTCAAAGATTCCTTTGCCAATGAGGAACAAGGTTTCCAAAATTAAAAATCTAGTTCTGAACATTGACAAAAGATAGTGATTGAATGTGGAAATCTCTTCTCTGAATATAGAAGAAGGGATGAAGTAAACATAACTTTCACAAAAGAACAATTTACTTTCTGATCTTGTAAGCCAATCCCAACAAGGGCTGTAACATTTTCCTACCACACACTATATATTTAAAGTGTCAGAATCAATCAATCAATCTGTCATATTTTATCCAGAAATTTTACTTTTCTAGTAATGCAGGGCTTCTCCCCAACCCAAAATGGGAACTGAATTGTAATTCTGATATGTGTCTGCTGAAAATGTAGCATAGACATTCCTTGAAGAACATCTGCATGAGTTTGGGATGTCATTTTAGATATGATAAATTGTCATATGTTTGCAATGCAGACAATTCTGAGACATTTTGACAGATTTATTGAACTGTTTATATTCCTTGGGATTTTGTTAGACTTTTTTGCTTTAAGGAAGTATTTTCAAGTGTGTTTTTGGGATTTCATTTACAGTTTGCACGGAATTATGCTTGAAGTCCCAATTTTAAGATTTTCTTGGCAGTTCTCACCATTTCTGGGATCATGTATTAAAGAGGTACCTAAATTTGCTTAAACTGCCCATTTTGAACAATATTTTGATAATCTAACAGTCTTTTAATTTACAATTATGCAAAATACCAAACCTTCTGCAGTAGGAAAGGAAGACTTAATAGCAAACTATTCAGTAACCAATGGCTAGTTCATAAACGTTAAATGGCTTTCACACACAGATCTAAGAGTTCACTAGAAGAACCAACAACAATTTGGTGAAATTCTAAAACAAAGTTTAAAATGTGGTGGCATTTGTCTGCCTCTGCATCTATATTTAAAACATCAAACTTAAGATTTAAGCCATAATTAGCAGCTGGTCAGTAGTTACAGTGATCAATACCCGCCCCCCCCAAAAAGGAATATATATATATTCTTCTAGGATTGGTCTGGAATAGTAATGATACAATTGTCTAAATCGATATCTCTCTTGTCAGCTCTCTGTCTGATGTTTGAAATCAGGCAGCTCTTTCCTAGTACAGCTTTTCTGAGGAATAGTGAATTATTTATTATTTGTATCTTTTTTTCCCCCATCCTTAGCTTTCTGATGACTTCTCCCTAACTCCCCCACCTTAATAAAATGTGTGTGTGTGTTTCTGCATGCACGCTTTATGTTGCCAGATCAGAGTCGCTTCTGCTTTGATAAATACCAGTAATTGGGTACCTTGCACAAGTCACAAGAAAGGATGGATTCAGTTACATCTACAACCTTTCCTTCCTCCCCGACCTGCGTATATTGATCTCTTTCCTTTCATATGTAGCATCTTTCTTCCTTGTCTGCCGTGCTGAGGGTCCTTTCTTGAACAACCACAACAACAATCATGTAAATAATGGCTCCATGTTGGCATAGGAAGTGTGGACATTGACAACCTGATCTCTTTGCACTAAAAGAAAAACAGTGTTACTGATCAGTTCTGACTCAAAAAGAAGTTTGAAAAATTGCATACTACAGGAACCAGGAGCACCACACAGGTGACCCTGAGGATACAGATAAACCTCCAAGTGGCCTCAATGACCCTCTAAAAGGATGCAAATGACCAGCTGTCTGCAAGGAGTATAAATCCTTCCATTCCCCACCATCCAGTCAGAGCTGAAGAAGCTTCTTGGATGAGAGTGAAACGTCTTCAAAAGAAAAAAACAAGAAAGTCCAGTTGCCTGCAGAAAAGAGCATCTTTGTCACAACCATGATCTGGTTGACTGAGAATCTCTACAGACCAGAGGTGGGATTCAGCCGGTTCTGACCAGTTCTGGAGAACCGGTAGCAGAAATTTTGAGTAGTTTGGAGAACCGGCAAATACCACCTCTGACTGGAGATTTTACAATATCCTTCCCCTGCCATGCCCACCAAGCCACGCCCACAGAACCGGTAGTAAAATTTTTGAATCCCACCACTGCTACAGACTTTGAAAAATTGACTCAAATGTGGGTGAGATTAAGAAAGAAAAATATATTCCTGTTGTATTCCAAATCAATGTCAAGTCCTCAAACTTAAAAAAAATCAATTCTCTCTCTCTCTCTGTTGGTTTCTTCCAAGCAGGGTAATGAAATGGAAAGAGACTAGCCAATTAAGGCTCCCCATTAATTGTTTTAAATGTAAATGAGATGGGGGTGAGAAGAGTCCCTTTTGTAAGATTGAATTTATCTCCCTGGTCTTTTTTGTTTTCCTTGTTGCAAACTAAGCTTTGAAACTGGTTTGTCCCACAGGCGAGAGAGCAGCTGATGGTGGACCGGTTTTGGTGACAGAAGAAGGAATTGAGTTTCTCTTTTTAGTGTGCTTTTTGCTGAAATCCATAGGTTGGTTCATCCCTGTTTCCACTTAGATGCCATTTCCTGTGCAGGAGAATATTTCTACTTAGAGCAGAGATGGGGAATGGTGGTCCCATTATGACTTTTGGACCTCAGCTCCCAGAATGGAGAATTCCATGCTGGCTCAGGAATTCTGGAAGTTGAAGTCCACAAGTCATAAAAAGGCCATAGTTCCCCACCACTGATCTAGAACATCCTCCTGGTCTCTGGGATTACAAACCCCAGTGATGTACCAAAAGGATCTGCACTGTGCCAAAGAGAGACAGTTATTTGATTCTGATTTTATTTGATATTTATTTATTTATCTGATTTGTCAATCGCTTACAAGATAGCAGGTATAAGAATAAACATGAGTATGAATACAGGAAATAGGTACCAATAAATGGGGACAATAGGACAGGGACGGTAGGCACAATTGTGCACTTATGCAGACCTTTTAGGAATGGGGTGAGGTCAATAGTAGATAGTTAAAGGAGTGGGGTTTAGAGGATGTAACAACAGTCAGATAGTGCATTCCAAGCATTGACCACTCTGTTGCTGAATTCATACTTTCTGCAATCCAGTTTGAAGCGGTTTACATTGAGTTTGTATCTGTTGTGTGTTCTTGTATTGTTGCAGTTGAAGCTGAAGTAGTCATTGACTGGTAGGACATTGTAGCAGATAATTTTGTGTACTACGCTTATGTCCAACCGTAGGCGGCATAGTTCTAGGCTGTCGAAGCCCAAAATTTCAAGCCTGGTGGTATAGGATATTCTGTTGCAAGCAGAGGAGTGGAGTACTCTTCTCATGAAATACTTCTGGACTCACTCAATTGTATTAATGTCTGATATACAGTGCAGATTCCAGACAGATGAGCTGTATTCAAATATTGACCTAGCAAAGGTTTTGTTTTCATCCAGTGTTGACCATCCTCATTGAGATAGTAAAGGGACATTTTCAATTTCCACAGGGAGTTTTCTTTCAATTTCCACAGTTAGGGGGCACTTCTTTTCCTCATGATGAGCATTTTTAACCTTTCATGAGAGAACTCAAGAGTCCAATTTAAGTTAGATAGGTTTGTGTGAAGGAATCCCATTGAGGTGCCAGCATTCCCCTTCACGCCCCCCTCCAAAAAAGGCTGATCAGAACTGGATTTCATTAATACTTGGATGAAACACCACCAGGAATCTGTAGGTCTAACTAGGGTGTAAAACTAAACAGGAAAGAAAGGGAAGGTGAGACACTGTCAACCCTATTAACAATAAAAGTTCATAAATCAGGAGTTAAACATGAACTGAAGGAGGGGTGGGTTCCACACATGCCCTCCAACTTCCCCCACCCAATTCCTCCTCCCCCATGGAAGGACTAAAGCTCTTTTGTCAGATATATTAAGGACATTATCCATTGGTCGAAATAAAATGTAGCCCTTACATCCAGAGGAATAGAATTAGAAGATATTAAGAGCAGGATCAAAGGCACTTTGATACGTTTCCCCCTTTTTATGTGGAAAGTGAAAATCAGTCTAATCCACTTCTAAGCAGTCGAATTGTTCGCCGCAACAAAATGTAACATCTAAAGAATAAATTCTGTCTGCACTGGACCTTGCTAAGCATGTTTGAGACCAAATTCAACTGTGGCAAACTTTAAAAGGAAATGTCTATGGAGATTCTCAGTCATCCAGGTTGTCCCAAAGGTGAGGAGTCCTTGGTGTTTCCTCAGCCTGTTTCTTTTCTTGCAAACATTTCATTGCCAAAACTCGTTAACATAATTGGCCCTGGTGATGTTACCTATTTTGGGTAATGAAACATCTGCAAGAAAACAAGCAACTCAGAGAGCATCAAGGACCCCTCATTTCAACCCTGAGCTACAAATATTCTCCTTTATTGTCCCAAAGGTGTTTCCACACCCCTCAAAAAGCAACTGGGCTTAGTTTTTCCTTGAAGATGTTTTGCTTCTCATCCAAGAAGCTTCTTCAGTTCTCAGTTCAGTTCGGTTAAAAACGAGATGACTAAACTTTGAGGAGGTTGTTTCATGGGGAGGACCTGAGGTTGATAAGTTTGATAAGTGGACAGGTTTGTATCTTAGGTGTTGTGTCTCCAACAAGTAGAAAAGCTATTTGAGATGAAATACGTCCATATTTTCCGTGATGGTGGAAGCGTATGCTTGAGTACATTCTAGATAGAGTTCCTTTCTGCTGAAACAAAATCCATTTGAGACAGAGGTGAAGAAGAGCATTGACAAATAGGTTTTCCAAAAAACTTAGGACAGTTTTCTGAAATGCCACACAAAAGGTGTAGGACATGTCTCCTTCCTCTCCCACACTTATAATAAACCCATAATGTCTCTTCTATATGTTTCCTCACTCTCTTTTAACCATAAAGGTGTTTTTAGAGACTTTTTGATGATAACTGAAGCAAGGTTGTTGTATGCCCAACAATGGAAGAATAATGAAATCTCCACACTGGAGGAATGGATGGTAAAAGCACCACAATTTGCAGAAATGGCAAAACTGGCAAGAGAAGAAAAACAATAACAAAATATTTTCTGAAAGACTGGAAACCTTACATGGACTTTTTGCTGAAACAGGAAAGAATGATATGGATGATATGACTAGAGGAGACATGATAGCTGTTCTCCAATATTTGAAGGGCTGCCACAAAGAAGGTCAACCTACTTTCCAAAGCACCTGAAGGCAGGACAAGAAACAATGATGGAGTCTAATCAAGGAGAGAAGCAACCGAGAACTAAGGAGAAAATTCCTGATGGTGAGAACGATCAACCAGTGGGATGGCTTGCCTTCAGAAGTTGTGAGTGCTCCATCACTGTAGGCTTGTAAGGAGATACTGGACCATGTCTGAAATGGAATAGGGCCTCCTGCTTAAACAGTGGTTGAACTAAAAGACCTCCAAGCTTCCTTCTAACTCTGATATTCTATGTTCTATATATGGATCTGAAGGTTCAGAAAGATGTTCATTAAATGAGGGGCTGAAGGGACTTTTATTTATGCTTGTCTTTATTTAAGTTGATTTCAATAGCCACCCAGCTCAAAATCTAGATCTGGCAGTGACTGGGAGGCTTCCAGAAGTGAGAGATTCAGCATCCTGCAAAATCAGATGTCCCCGACTAGCCCTACCCTTGAGAACATAGAACATAAAAGAATAGGACTTTGGAGGTCTTCTAATTCAACCCTCTGGTCAAGCAGGAGACTATACTGGGCAAATCACTTCAGGAATGAAGGCAAATATACGAGTCCTGGATAATGTTGCAGGATCTAATCTGAGTTGGTCACCAGGACCAGAAGTGTAGTCTTCCAAGCTTTCAGACTTGTGTTGGAGCCCATCCTCAGGGAACGTTTCTCTACCAAAAGGTAGAGAGAGAATTCATTTTGGTAGAGAGATGTTCTCTGAGGATGGACTCCAGCATGAGTCCAAAGCTCGGAAGACTAAACCTCTGGTCCTGGTGATCGTCCCAGATTGGATCCTGCAAGATCAATTCAGGATTCAAGTTTTCTGCCCGTAAACCCTTGCCATCTTGCATGTCTGCTTTATAGTGCCTAAGGCAGAAAAGTTCTCCAGAGGAATAGATTTTCCAATGATGGCTACAGGTCCATCATTCTGAACTGCTTCTGAAGAACACATTTTGAGGTGACTGTAGAATCTGCTTGGGCAACCAACCTCAGCAACCAGCTTTGAAAACACTGCAGCTAGTTGGTAGGGGGTACGTTGGAGCACTCAACTTGAGAAGGAGGACAGACAGACTGTGGTGAGTCCTCTTCCTGCCTCAGAGAATAAGTCAAGTCTTCCCTTGATCAAACAACTATGTTTTCCATGGCTCTCAAGTTCTCGATGCTATTATATCATATCTAGTCATGCTGGAAGCCAGTGACCTGAAGATATCTCTTGAAATGCTAATGCTTGCTACAGTGGGAGTTTTACTTTAGTCTCTTCTCTCTTAGTTCTAATTTTATTCTCCAAGGGAGAAACCAGGAGGACTCACGCTAAGGATCCACATGTCTTTCACCATGGAACAGCTCTTTAGAGACAATTCCAAAAAAAAGTATTCGATTAAAACACCTGTCTGAAACCCTTTGAAAGGAATGTCTCTTTCCCCAGACTCTGTTGACAGCTAGAGGGAAAGAAAGATGTGGCTGCTTTAAAATATTGCAAATTGGGATGCTACAGTCATGTTCACGAGGTGCATGAAGAACTTTATCAGAATTATTTCTCAAATGTGGCACAGCTGTAATAATTTCTCTATACTACCCTGGCAAGTAAGTGTTCCTTCTAGGCATTGAGAGGTTGCAAGATCATGGGCATTCACACCTAAAGCAGGAGATTTCCTGAAGAAGTGAAGATCATGAGTTTGGAGATATATGCTATAGCAGAATAGCAGAGTTGGAAGGGACCAGGGGTGTCAAACTTGTGTTGTCACTGAGTCATCAAGTATTGTGAAGTATTCCCTCTCCCTTCATTTTGCTTCCTATCAAATCAGATTTGCATTTACTGTTGCACATATTTTCTTTGTTTTCAAGAGTTAAATATTTAGGCAATCTAGACTGTAAACACACATGCACACACACACACAACACTATAGAAGAAGCAACCTAAGTCACATACAAAGTAAATTCCCAACAACACTCCTAGCCCTGTTACACTGATATTGCACATCAAAAGCCCTTCATCAGGCTATAGTATCTATCAATCTCTGTATTGCTTCTCATTTCAGCAACCCTCAGTTAACCAAAGGTGGGAGATTATTAATGGTAATTTATGATCTTATTTAAACATGCTTGCCTAGTAATTGGCATTGGTTTGGGGCTATCTCTTTAATTAAAATGTTCGTCTGTTGTTCAGCCACTCGGTGTTTGGGCAAGGATCATGTCTGACTCACGTGATATCAGCTGGACTGTTTTTCCCTGATTAAGGAATTCAGGATTTGGTCCAAGAAACTGTAATTGGGAAGTTCACTGCATGAGCAAATGAATCTTGTATTTCTAAGGGAGCTGTCAGCCTGCTTTCCAATCTGTCAGCTGGCGTATTTTGAGGCTACTGCTACATTAGTAACACTCGCCCTTTATTTATTAGACCTTGAATTTAGCTTTGCCAGGTGCCAAATTTCTTCAGCAAGGACATTGGGAGATGGGATCCTCATTCTCTATTTTGCATGTTTTCCATTGGTTGCAGGAACCTATCTGAGGGAGCAAGTCATACAAAATAAGGAGCGGGGCGGTGGTTAGAATGCAGTATTGCAGGCTAATTCTGCCGACTGCCAAGTGTTCGGCTCAAGTGTGACTCAGCCTTCCATCCTTCCAAGGTCGGTAAAATGAGGACCCAGATTGTTGGGAGTAAGAGGCTGACTCTGTAAAACTGCTTAGAGAGGGCTGTGAAGCACTGTGAAGCAATATGTAAGTCTAAGTGCCCTTCCTTCTTTCCTTCCTTCCTTCCTTCCTTCCTTCCTTCCTTCCTTCCTTCCTTCCTTCCTTCCTTCCTTCCTTCCTTCCTTCCTATTAGAATGCACTATTGCAGGCTAATTCTGCTGACTGCCAGGAGTTTGATCTTGACCAGCTCAAGGTTGACTCAGCCTTCCATCCTTCCATCCTTCTTGTCCTAGCAAAACTTTTTTTTCTCTTTTGCAATGCTTGAAAATAATGCAGACATTTCTAACAAGTTGGAAGAGACACTACTTCTTAAAAACCAGTTTTCCTGTCCTGCATCTGGTTAGGTCTTGTGAGAGATTAATCTCTATTAATCTTAGACTAATTAGGCTTTTGGTCTGAACAATTCATGTTAGAATCATAGGTTGTTCGTTTGTATTCCTTTCACCCAATATTACTTATTGATTTTTCCCCTTTGGGGTGTAATCCAGATCTAATTGGGGAAAGCCTCACAATTAAACCTAGAGAATGGAACTTGGTAGAAGAGAATATGTGTAGCTGAAGGTTGAACTGTGTTGCTCTCTGAGCTTAGTGGTTTTCTTGCAGACGTTTCATTACCAACTAGGTAATATCATCAGTGCTAGAAGGAAGGGAGGTTTGGTCCCTGTTTATATGCTGCCTGTCAGGGCAAGCCACTTGCAATTTGTGTAATTGCAATTGTAATTAAAGAGCACCTTCTAGCACTGATGATGTTACCTAGTTGGGTAATGAAATGTCCACAAGAAAACCACCAGGCTCAGAGAGCACCAAGGACCTTACAGAATAGAACTTCTAAATTTCACTCTTTTTTCCACCTCTTTTTAAATTTCAGTTGTTTTGTAAAATCATCCAAATACTCCCAAGGTAGCAGAAGTTCCATCCACTTTCAGACAACCCATTCAAATGGATTTTGTTCAAGGGACAATTTTCTGTTGCTGTAGCTCCTTATTCCTCTCCAACACAGGCAGTGGCATTTTTATTTGTATTTATTTTGCTGAATCACCTGCAAAGTTCATTCAAATCATCCAATCATTGGTGATGCAGCAGCTAATCCACGGAATATCAAACAGAGGATTTGTTTTTCATTTTTTTTGGGGGGGGGAGGAGTGGAGGAGGGGAAGTGAGGAGTGGAGCCAAGAATTTTCAGCTGGAAACTCAAAAACTGCCGGAATTTCTTTCCTACGTGGTCAGAGAGTCCGTGTTGGGACTGCAGAGGTGAGAATATCTGCTTTGACCCCCTTCCATCCTGATTCTACATCTGGCTTCAGGAGCCTCCTGTTGTGCCTCTGTCCTTGGCCTAAGATAGAACCAGAAGCACATCTCTCTAAAGGGAGTAGTGCTTTCCAGAGTGCAAAGCTAACTTTGGCTGATAGAGGGAAAAATATTGGAAACATCTTTGCTAAGAAACATAGAATGCAATTGGTGAAATTCTTCCTCTCCTCCTTCCTTTTTCCTTCTCTTCCTCCACCCTTCTCCTCCTTTCTCCTTTCTCCTCCTTTCTCTCTTACCACTTCGAAGTATCAAGGGAGATAACGAAGTTCTGTTTCTTGCTCTTCTGGTGATCTCAACCATTGTTGTAGTGTGCCTTTGACGTTGTGTCTCCATGAAATCTCTTGATTTTGTTATGTTTTGCATTATATGGAACCCACATTTATGACTGCAAACCAATCTAATATTCCTTCGTTCTCCCATTTTCCCCACAACCATCACCCAGTGAGGTGAGTTTGGCTGAGAGGGAGGGACTGATCCAAAGTCACCCAGCCAGCTTTCATAGTAGTCAAAATCTTTCAGCTCATCAATTACATCCTCACCCAGGGTCTCCAAACTTGACAGCTTTAAGACTTGTGGACTTCAACTCCCAGAATTCCTCCTCCAGTCACGTTAGCTCAGGGATTCGGGGAGTTGAAGTCCACAAGTCTTAAACTTGCCAAGTTTGAAGATCCTTCTTCTCTACTGCTGCTGAAAATTTGGCAAATCCAGAAAGAGTTGGTGTGATAGCACTTATTATAAGCCAAGATAATTCTTCTTGTGCCAGAGTAATTTATAACCTGCTAGAAGAGATCATGGAAGAGCTAGTGGTTTAAGTGTTGAATTAGCACCAGGAATCTCAAGCGAGTCCACCCTTCAGCCATTGAAACTCACCATGTGGCTATGGATCTGTTCCTTTCTCTCAGCCCAGCCTACCTCCCAGGGTGGTTGTTGACATGAGGATAATTGGGAGGGAGTTCTCCTTGTTAGCCACCTTGGGCTGTGAAGAGACTATAGATGTGGGGACCAATTAAACCAGAAGCATTCCCATCCCTTGTAGCATCTTCAGAACTCAGCAAAAACGCAACAAGCAGCAAAGTACAAATGCAGCTATAAGGCAACAATTTATTTTGCATCCTGGTTTACTGAAAAGCTGAGCCTATCCAAGAAGGGAAACCCAGCTTTGTTTTAAATCCCATTATTCCCATTCTCAGATTTATTACATTATACACAGCTCAAGAGAAAAAAAAACCTACGACCCTTAATAAAGTCAGTTGGGAAAGGAAAGCTACCAGATTCCTTGGGTTTTCTTTTGCTTCCCTAGACAGACCCACAGCTCTGAAAGCATGGACCTGCCAGCATGTGGGTAATTTTCCAGCTGGCATTCCACAGGTAAAGCTTGGGGGAACTTCCTCTAAAAGAATAGAAGAATAGATAGAATAGAATTCTTTATTGGCCAAGTGTGATTGAACACACAAGGAATTTGTCTTGATACAAATGCTCTCAGTGTACATAAAAGAAAAGATACAGTTGTCAAGAGTCAAGAATCATCAGGTACAACACTTAATGATAGTCATAGGGTACAATAAGCAATCAAATCATACTAGGAAACAGTCAATAATAGTAAGGATGCAAGTGACAAAGTTACAGTCATAGAGTCACAAGTGGGAGGAGATGGGTGATAAGGAGTGATGAGAAGGTTAATAGTAATAGTAGTGCAGACTTTGTAAATAGTTTGGCAGTGTTGAGGGAATTATTTGTTTAGCAGAGTGATGGTGTTCGGGGGAAAAAATGTCCTTGTGTCTAGTTGTACTGATGTGCAGTGCTCTATAGCATCGTTTTGAGGGTAGGAGTTGAAACAGTTTATGTCCGGGATGTGAGGGGTCTGTAAATATTTTCACAGCCCTCTTTTTGACTCGTGCAGTATACAGGTCCTCGACTGAAGGCAGGTGGGTAGCCATTGTTTTTTCTGCAGTCCTAATTACTCTCTGGAGTCTGTGTCTGTCCTGTTGGGTTGCAGAACCAAACCAGACAGTTATAGAGGTGCAGATGACAGACAACAAAAGTTTTGCCGGGCTCCATTCCTTGGGTTGCAGGCAGGAGTTGATAGCTGGCTGAGTAGCGAATCTGGCTCCAGCTTGGCTTTTTTGCGCCTCTCTCCTTCAATTAATCCATCAATCCGAATTTAACGTGAGGCTGAGACTTCCCTCCCCTCTCTGAGAATCCAGAGCTCCGCGTTAGGACCCCGTCCCCCCCACACCCCCGCATCCCCCCCCAACTCCCATTGTCTCAAGATTGTCTTGCCTATCGTGTAGGTGTCTGCCAAACACCCACACAAGAAAGCCACCAAGTGAGGTGTGAAATATATTCATTGTTGAGTTCCGGGAGATGGAGGCGAGCAATTGGCAGTAATAATGTAAGACAGCCGGAAAGGAGGGGAAGCCAAACGCGGGCGGCGTTATTCGGGTGGCCTTTTTTTCATTACCAGGCTGCGGAAATAAAGCAGCGATTTGATTAGGGCTTGTTGGGGGCTTGGGGAGGGACGCGGGGGCTGGAATTGCTTGCCGTGCGTGACCCCTTTCCACGGGGGATCAGATGGCGAGTCGGCTCGAATAAAGTTTGGAACGGATTAAGCGGACGGAGAATCGCCTGGCCGGGGAAGGCGATTTTCCTCCCCCATGCATTCTTTTCCTCCCTCTTGCCAAGATTGGGCTGGCGCTGCTCGGATCTATTTGTACCTTAAGGCGAAAGAAAGAGAAGGAGGGGGGGAAGGGGGAGGAATAATAATAATAATAAAAAAGAGGGATTGGCTACGATGTGTAGGAATGAGTCACCGCAACCAATGGAAGTTTTTCTCCACCTCTCCCGTAATCGCATCTCGGCTTCTATCTGGCTCCTAAAAGGGGCGCTGTGATTAATAACACTGGGGAAACCTGTCTTTTGGATTATTAATTTCCCGTCTCGCCCACCCACTCACCCCCCACAGCCGCGTTTGCACAGTATCCCCGATGCTTTGCCTTTAAAAAGAGAACGAGAGAGAGACAGAGAGAGAGAAAGGGGAGGGGGGAGATGACTATTTCTTTTTTGCATTTTCATTTATTTATATATATATATATTGTTTTTAAATTGTGACTTGGAGCGCGCTCTTCGCCGCTCGCCCAATTGGGGAGGGGGCTCTCCTGTCCCTCCTGGCCAAGGACAGAGGGGTGAGTGCGGGGCTTCCCTTTTGGGGGGAGACACACAGAGGTGAAGAAGGCCACCCCCAAGGAGAAAGAGGCGGGGGGGCCTGGGGGAGGGGCGGGCAGAGGAAATGGAAGGCGGAAAGCTAAGCGGGAACCAGATTCGGGCTCTTCCTAGGTAGTTTATAGCCCTTAACTCCCACAACTCGGCTCCGGGCAGGGAAGGGGTGGGCGAAGAGGGGGGTCGCTCGGTGGGAAACGTGCGCGTGCGTGTGTGTGTATCCACATGGGTCGGTGGGTGTGCACCTGGCTGATGCCCAACCATCTCCGGGTTGACGGGCCCCTTGGATGGGTCGCCTTTGCCTACCGGGGTTTGCCAAGGGATGGTTAAAGAGAAGCGGAGAAGCCGGGGACGGCTTTGATTTCCCTCTTTTCCTCCTCCTCCCCCTCCTCCTTGTCAGCCTCAGCCGAAGGAGTCCTGGGTGGGTGTGTGGAGGGTTCTTGGCGAGGGCGAACCGGCCGGGCGTCCCACCACGGCGGCGGCTGAATGACGCTTGGAGGCGTGGAGGGGGGAAATTCAGCCCCGGGACGTGGAACTGGACGCCGTCTGGTCAGCCCACGCGGATAAACGGGGCTGCCTTCCCTCCCTTGATTCGTTGACCGGGTCATGTGTCCAGTTGGTAAAAGAGAAAGAGTGGCGGGGGGAAAGGAGGTGGGGTGGACGAGGCGTTAACAGCATCTCCCTTGAGACTAACCAACAGCATTTCTTTCGTCGAGATTTCGGAGAGATTTTTTTGCCCTTATCGCATCCGCGTTCAGTGGACGTGACTTGCTCTTCACTCTCTTCCTAAAAGTCTTGGGCAAAAAAAAAGTGGCATCATTTAATATATATATATATATATATATGTGTGTGTGTGTATAAATCGAAAGTTTAGAACTCGGGAGTTTGCACAGAGCGCTACATCGTTGTAAACTAACAGAAAGAAAGAGAAACAATAAATAAATAAATAAAGCGCTCTTCGTGGTTTGGGGTTAAGGGACGCGCGCTGGCCGGCCGTGAGCGAGAAAGTGAAGGTGAAGGAGAAAGTGATACCTTTGCCTTGCAAGGAAGCCGAGCCAATACTGAGGGCCGCGTCAAAAATCAGGAGGGACAGGAGTAAGGATGCTTTCCGCGCCCCCAGCCCCTCCCCTTTTCAAAGTTGGATGGTGATGTTGGCGATGATGGTGGTGGTGGTGGTTTCCCCCTGGCGCATTGTGGCCTGGCAATTTAAAACATGCATTCAGAAGAAATGGACACTTTCTCAGTCTTTGAGCCCTGGTGTATAAGCGACAGGCACCCCCAGGTAAATTATAACCGGCGTCCGTTTGTCGTGCTGCTTTTTTTTAAGGGAACAACTGCCCTATAGAAAACTTGAGGCTTTCTTTCTTTCTTTCTTTCTTTCTTTCTTTCTTTCTTTCTTTCTCTTTCTTTCTTTCTTTCTTTCGTTCTTTCCTTCCTTCTTTCTTTCCTTTCTTTCTTTCCTTTCTTTCTTTCCTTCCTTCCTTCCCTTTCTTTCTTTCTTTCTCTTTCTTTCTTTCTCTTCCTTCCTTCCTTTCCATTTCTTCCTTTTCCTTCCTTCCTTCCTTCCTTCCTTCCTTCCTTCCTTCCTTCCTTCCTTCCTTCCCTCCCTCCCTCCCTCCTCCCTCCTCCTCCTCCCTCCTTTCTTTCTTTCTTTCTTTCTTTCTTTCTTTCTTTCTTTCTTTCTTTCTTTCCTTGAGACAAATTCTATAGTATATCATTTAAAGTCCGGTTCCTCCCTGCTTGTTGGAAGTGTTCCCTTGTAAACGAGAAGGGCTTTGCCAGGCTAAGAGAGGGATGTGGGTTAATTTCAATTAAACATTCGGGAAGGTGTTTGTCTCGGGAGTGTGACGCGAGTTTGAGATCCCCTAAAAACTATTCCCGTTACTTTCCGGGGTGGAAAAAACAAAACAAAACAAAACATTAGTTGTAATGCCGTTAGCTAGGCAGTTTTTGGCAAGTCTCTGGTTTGGAAAGAAAAAGAAAAAAACATTAGATGGTTTCAATATTTCTCCAGTTTTTTTTTAATTCTGGGCGCATTGTTAGAAAAGATTTTGTCATTGACTGATTGCAGAGCAGTGGTGGTGCTTCCTGTTCCTTCTCCCCGTCCTCCCCTCCCCGGTCCCTCTCTTTTGAAACCCCAACAAATATTAACGAAATAGCATGGTGATATCTGAGAATAAAGCCCTGCTTTCCCCCTCCTTTCTCCCTAGGCTTAAATGGAACAATTGGGATGTTCTTTACGGGGAGCGCGAGCGTGAGCAGACCAATGCTTTTGACGTGTTTTTTGTTTACCTAAAATTTTGCTGTTAAGTCTGGAGGATTTAATTGTTCTGCCACAATGACAAAATATATTTGTGCAGGGAGAAAAAAAGAACACCTGCTTTTCTCCTTCCGTTGAGTGCATTTTTAAAATCTGCTCTTGTTCCGTAATCAATGGTGGATGTGTAGCAAAACGATACTATTGTGACAATTAGATGGCATAATTCAGACTTGAAAAGTTGCTTGTAGCTGAAAGGGCATTCTTTGATTTTAAGCACAGTTAAAAGAGTCATTTACTCTCCGTTTTTTTCTTCTTCTTCTTCTTTCTTTTCCCGTAGTAAAATATTAATTCCCACGGAATTGCAGAATCTAATGATTTGCTGTCTTTTCTATAACCCGTTTTTTTTAAACTGCATAGGGGTTTGTTTAATGACTTTTGGAGGGAGAGATAAAACGATGCTCTCTGGCTTCACAAATTGGATCGTTGCTATAGCCTTTCCTGTCTGGTGTCAGATTTATTAAATGATATGCACAATCTAGATTGAGACTTCAAAGCTAATTCATTGAGGGGGGGAATTCAATTAGTTTGTCCATCTGAAAAAAAAAATGAAAAGAATGAAGCTGAAATTGTTGATGAGCAGATCTACTTATTGAATTTCTTATTCAGGTTTTTCTTGGCTGAAATTTGAGTGTTTGCCATTTTATCATTTTTTCCTTGTCGTGTGAATGTCTAACCCATTTTTAAAAAATTATCGTAAATAAAAGATTCCATTAAAAATATAGTCTGTTATATTGTTATGCTACGAGGCATAAAACATCCGTTCAAGGATTTGTTGATAGAGTGATTTATATGTTGTTTTTTTTTGAAAGATTTGTTTAGTTCATGTTTAATTAATTGAAATGTCACAAGGGGTGAGTCTATGATACTTAATCCAGCCATTTTTAATTCTTTAATCTTACATGAGGCTGCCAGTATGTAGGATGCAAATAATAACAGCAGATGCATAGACAAAGATCAATAGGTAGATAATGATAGACACACATTGAAGCTTTTTCTATTGCATTTACTGCTACATCTGTCCAGATTCCCAAGATGGGAACTTTTGCTAAATCCAGAACATTAGTTGATCTGCTTGATAGGAAAGCGGAGCTTCAGCAATTAAATTTTGTCTTTCCCATCTTTTTTTTTAACTTTGAAGCTAGTCAATTCACTTGGGATTTTGAAAGTGTGTTATGGAAGTGTTCACAAAATGTTTATGTGGGATGTTTGACCATTTAGGGATTATTGTGAGGAGACTTTCCAACCCTGTCTCAAATCTCTGGAAACTCCCTATCGTGTTGATGGGTTCTTGGTGTATTTTTCTTAGAGATGTGGAGGAACCTCATGAGAAAAACCTGGGATAAAGTTATAGTAGTTCATTTTTCCCCCTTTCTTTCTAAGTCTACCCGTTAAGTACAAAGGCATTCTTAATGACACTGAAGTCGGTTATTTTATTTAATTTATCTTTCCCCATTAAATTCATAAAAATGAAGGTTGAGGAAGAAACGTGATAGATAACAAGGACATCCTTCCTTGACCATTGATGTTCATCTTGAAAGACCTGACTCTGATATCGATCGCATCTAGCAGGGCATTGTGTGATACTTAAATTTTGCCCTCTTTTGCACAATTCAGAATAATTCTACAGGGACCCCTCCTCGACTTGCAACTGCAATCAAGTCCAACACTTTTTTTGTTGTGAAGTGATAATATTGGTTTAAAAATTGGGCCCATTTTGTGATCTTTCTTGCCCGAGGAAGATCACTGCAGTGGTTAAGTTACTGACACCATTGCTAAGTGAATCTGGCTCCCCCATTGACTTGGCTTGTCAGAAGGTGGCCAAAGGGGAGGGCGTGACCCTGGGACACTGCAACCATCATAAATATGAGTCAGTTGCCAAGTGTCTGAATGTTGATGATGCGACCATGGGGATACTGCAAAGGTTGTAACTGAAAAACAGTCTTAAGTCACTTTTTTCAATGTCATTGTAAACAGGCTATCCATCATACTCTCCAACTTTCAGATAACATCCTGGCCTTTTCGGGATTGGATTCCTGTCCTCCCAAAATGATTTCTGAAGTTCTCAAGCAGTTTCTGCTTTTAGTTCTTAGGTATCATATTAACTTCCTTCAGTTTATGAGTAATTCTCAAAGTAATCAGACAAAAAAACAGCAAATGTTAATAGTAAAGTTGGGAGAAATATGGTTCAGTTCCAAGCTGGGAGAAAGACCCTGGAAACATGGAGGCTGATTGGAAAGGGGGTTTAATGATGAAGCAGAACCACCAAGCATATGGTTCTCTGGTGCAGCTGAACACATGGAGTTGAGAGTGAGGGGTATTTATACCTTCTCTTGGGCTTTGAACTTGAGCTTCGTGTTCCTATGCAAGAACATGCATTCTATAGGCTGTTGCCAGACTTCCGTGGGCCATGTATAAATCCTAGGAGTTTGTCTGAGTTAAGTTTGGTTGAGGTTCGGCTGATGCAATGAAGGGGCTTGTTGGGCAATTCCTATTATGGCTGAGGGCTAATCCTACCTTTGTTCAGATCTTGCTGCAGGGAATTTGCTTATGAATAGAGCTAGCAATCTCTTTATTTCTTAAGTGCTGACATCTGCTGTGGGCTATTAAGAAAGGTGGGGGCTGCTTTCCAAGAGCATATTTCTCCATTTGTCATCCAGGGAAATATAATATTCTGCCTTTTAAAAGTATTTGTCAAAATATTTCATTCTTCCAGGAGAGGGGTGGGTGCTAACTTTCTCCAGTATCCTGAATGAAAACAACTGAATCCATAAAGCTGAATGCTAGCCACCATGGAATCCACTTTGGATGATGGGGCAGTGAAGGAATTGCCAAAGCCTGAAAGACAAGAGCTAGACTTTTAATTAATGCAGAAAACTAACAAGTTTCTATAATGGGATCAATGAACTGAGAAGTTTTGTAAATTGGGAGGTGTGTGGAAAATGGCCTCTCAGGTCACCTAGGAAGACAATTTCCATACTGTTCAATCAATACAATTTATTATGGCCATTGACCAGTAATGAATGCAATTTCCAAACACTTTTTTTCGTTGAAGCTTGAGTTCACATAGGTATCTTTGGTTTTTTTTAGGAACACTCAGCCCCAGAGACATCGAGCAGTTCCATTTAGAATTCTTTATTGGCCAAGTGTGGTTGGACACACAAGGAATTTGTCTTGGTGCAAATACACTCAGTATACATAAAAGAAAAGATACATTCGTCAAGAATCAGAAGGTATAACATTTAATGATAGTCATAGGGTACAATAAGCAATCAAATCATACAAGGACACAGTGATTTGCATGGAATATATGCATCTACATATAATTTTTATTAAAATTTCTCATAAAATAAAAGATGAAAACCAAGGTCATAAGGGAATGGGGAAAAAGTGGAAAGGGTGCCAGGTTAAGAAGGAAGAAAACAAGCAGTGACTTCCAACTTTTTTCAGTGCAGTAGAATATAAGATAGAGTTACAAACTCAATGTTTTGCTTTATATATTTAGTGTGCTAGCTCTTTCTATAACATGGAAGTTAATTCAATCATTTAAACCTAAAATCAAAGTTTCATTTCTTTCTGTTTTGAGCATAAAGTCCAGAAAGGGAAACAAAATTGAAAGAGGCTTGTTGATCAGAAAGGTCAGCAGTCCAGCAGTTCGAACCCTTATGCCGCACATTTCTCCCAGTTTCTGCCAACCTAGCAGTTCGAAAGCATGTAAAAAAAATGCAAGTAGAAAAATAGGAACCACTTTGGTAGAAGGTAACAGCGCCCGCAGCACCTTTGGCATTTAGTCATGCTGGCCACATGACCATGAAGACGTCTTCAGACAGCACTGGCTCTTTGGCTTTGTAACGGAGATGAGCACTGGCCCCTAGAGCTGGAAACGACTAGCATGGATTTGCAAGGGGAACATTTACCTTTATAGGAATAGGTGAAAGTTATAATGAAGTACACGTAGTCTTTGACTTATGATCACAATTCAGTCCAAAATTTCCATTGCTCAGTGAAACATTTGTTCAGTGAGTTCTGCCCCATTTATGACCTCTCTTGCAACAGTTGTTAAGTGAATCTGACTTCTCCATTGTCTTTGCTTGTCAGAAGACTGCAGAAGGGGATCACATGACCCCGGGACACTGCAACTGTCATAAATACAAGTCAGTTGCAAGGCATATGAATTTTGATCACAGGAATATGAGGATGCTACAACAGTTGTGTGAAAAACCATCATAAGCTACTCTTTCAGGGCTGTTGTAACTTCAAGTTACAAACAAACAAGTTACACCAAACAAAGTGTAACATTGATATTTACAGATAGGGAAGGGACCTTGTAGGTCATCTAGTCCAACCCCCCCTACCTGCCTAAGCAGGAAACCCTACACCATTTCTGACAAATGGCAGTCCAGTCTCTTCTTGAAAGCCTCCAGTGCTGAAGCTCCCACAACTTCCGAAGGCAGCTTCTGTTACATGGGTTGATTGGTCTCACTGTCAGAAAATTTCTCCTTATTTCCAGTTTCTGCCAACCTCAGTTCAAAATCCATTATTCCTTGTCTGGCCTTTGTGCTTTGGAAAATAGCTTGACCCTTCCTCTCTGTAGGCAGCCCTCACATAGACTGCCTTCATGCACTGGTCCTTTGGCTTTGTTAACTAGACTAGCCATGCCCAATTACTGCAACTGTTCATCGTATGTTTTAGCCTCCAGTCCCCTAATCATCCTGGTTGTTCTTCTCTGTACTTTTTCTAGAGTCTCAATAGATCACCTAGTCCAAACCCCCACCCAAGCAGGAGACCCTACACCATTTCTGACAGATGCCAGTCCAGTCTGTTCTTGAAAGCCTCCAGTGATGAAGCTCCCACAACTTCCTGAAGGCAACTTCTGTTCTATTGGTTGATTGTTCTCACTGTCAGAAAATGTCTCCTTATTTCCAGGTTAAATATTTCCTTGATCAGTTTCCATCCATTGTTCCTTGTGTGGCCTTCAGGTGCCTTGGAAAATAGCTTGATCCCTTCCTCCTCTCTGTGGCAGCCCCTCAAATATTGGACGATTGCTATCCTGTCTCCCCTGGTCCTTCTCTTCACTAGACTAGCCAGGCCCAGTTCCTGAAATCGTTCATCATATGTTTTAACCTCCAGTCCCCTAATCATCCTGGTTGCTCTTCTCTGCGCTCTTTCTAGAGCCTCAACATCTTTTCTATAGTGTGATGACGAAAACTGAATGCAGTACTCTAGGTGTAGTCTTACTAAGGCTTTATAGAGTGGTATTAGTACCTCCTTTAATCTCGATTGTATCCCTCTGTTAATGCAATTTAGGATTGTCAGTGTTGTAAGTCAAAGGCTGCCTGTATCAGAATACCTAGAGGACTGATAAATTTCTGCTCCATTCAAATAAACCAGGTGTCATCTTTCACACCCATATCTAAAATGGTGGCCACATTTTTCCATAGTTGTTCAAAATTACAGCACTGGAGAGAGATTTGTGCTTAAAATGCATTTGCATTCACGCAGAGAAAGATCCAAATACATCACTTCCACATTTTGAATGTAATTTAAAATCTCTCTACGGGGTAATGGTGTACTTTCAGAAAGCCACATAATTAAATTTTAGAATTAAAGCAAATACCATCTTTCTGCCTTCTCAGCCAGGCTACCACGAAGACCTCAATCTGCGGGCAGGTGAGCTGGCTCAATTCTATAGAAATGTTCCATTTTGGCTACTGTTTTGTCAATTATTGAATGAGAATGTCTTCCCTGGATCCATAATTAAGTTGCAGAAGTCATCACAATTTATGGTGATCACTGCTGCCATAGGTGGGTTCAAGGTAATCTTGCACTAAATCAGGGATCTGTTACCATAACTGGGGCCACTCTTCATGCGCGGTGGTAGCATTCCTGGAAATATAGGGCCCTGGAGGGCAATGAAAGAAAATGTGTAGGGGCCACATTTGGAAAACAACATTGTGCTTTAACTCCAGAAGCCAACATAATCCAAGTTGCAGTGGATTAACAGAGTTGGAAGGGATCTTGTAGGTCATCTAGTCCAACCCCCACCCAAGCAGAAGACCTATACTATTTCTGACAGATGGAAGTCCAGTCTCTTCTTGAAAGCCTCCAGTGATGAAGCTCCCAAAACTTTTGAAGGCAACTTCTGTTCCATTGGTTGTCAGAAAATTTCTCCTTATTTCTATGTTGAATCTCTTCTTGATCAGTTTCCATCCATTATTCCTTGTCCGGCCTTCAGGTGCCTTGGAAAATAGCTTGATGCCCTCCTCTCTGTGGCAGCCCCTCAAATATTGGAAGGCTGCTCTCATGTCTCCACTGGTCCTTCCCTTCACTAGACTAGCCCTGCCCAGTTCCTGTAACTGTTCTTCATATGTTTTAGCCTCCAGTTCCCTCATCAACCTGGTTGCTCTTCTCTGCACTCTTTCTAGAGTCTCAACATCTTTTTTACAGTGCTACTTGACCTTTGTGTTCTTAAGGCACCCGAAACACTTCATAGACATAGTCGTAGTAGCATAGGTCTGGAAGGGACTGTGTAGGTTTTCTAATTCAACCTTTTGCTCATGCAGGAGACCATTTTGCATATCAGACAAATGGTTGTCTAGTCTTTTCTTGATAACCTCCATAGATGGAGCACTCACAACTTCAGAAAGCAAGCTTTTCCAAGCATTAATTGTTCTCGCTGTCCAGACATTTTCCCAGGTTGGATTTCTCTTGATTAAATTTCCATCCATTACTTCTTCTCCTGCCCTCAGATGCTTTGGAGAATAAGTCAACCCCTTGTTCCATGTTGCAGCCTTCTCTTCATTAGGCTAAACAAATTAGTTCCTTAACCATTTATCACATGGTTTAGCCTCCAGACCCTGTAACATCTTGGTCCCGTTTTCTTTTTTTAAGAGGCAACTGGACTTTCTTGTTCTTTCTTTGAAGACATTTTGCTTCTCATCCAAGAAGCGAAATGTCTTCAAGGAAAAAACAAGGAATGTCCAGTTGGCTTTCAAAGAAAAAAACAAAGCACCTTTGGGATAACCATGACCTGGATGACCAAGAACCTCCTTTTCATGGACTCCTTTTCATCTTTATTACTTTTCTCTGCACTTTTCATAGCTCTAGTGTGTCTTTTGTATTGCAACCAAAATCCAGTATACTAATATACTGGATTCCAGTATTCTAATAAAATAATTAAAGGAATGCATCTATTTTAATGATACATACATCATGCAAGTCAGACCAGGAAAAATTGAAAACCTCCATATATTGTTGAATTTCTCACTGGTGGTGACTGGCTGGAAACACTGAAAGTGAAAATCCACACACACACACACATACACCCAGGGTTAAATTTCAGTTCCCTGCTATAAATCATTCTTGGTTTAAATTTTCCAGTTGCATAAGTTTCAATTCAATTTTGGCAGGGGATTCCAAGACCCCTTCGCTCTGTTGCAATTCTGGAATCCCCTCCCATGCATTGCAATATCTAGTTTTCCAGAGGGATGGCTGAGTTGAATTGAAATAGTGTCCAAATTCAACAAACATTAAAAGTAAATTCTTAACTTATCTACTATTTCATTTTTTAATTAATAATTAGAGTCATGCCTACAATTTATTACCAGCATTATCCTCTTTTTTCTCTCTTTAGCATGCACATGCAGGAGACTTAAATAAACCTGGTTTGCATTTTATGACAGCTTACCTAATAAAACACCACATGGACTAAACTCGGCTATTGCTTGAAATGTGCATTGCTTCAGACATCCCAGGACAGTCCTTGCAAATCCCATGATCAACTAAAAACTTACTAAGCCTATATTTTAAAGGAGAATATAGGCAAACTAGAGCATGCCAGAAAAATAAAAATAACAGTATACATTGTCCTGGAAATCAGAACACCATGCAAATACATCTACAGTACAGTGTTGGAAGAAATATCCATCTCGTTCAGTTCCAAGCTATGAGAAAGACACTGGAAAAATGGAGGCTATATTGTATAGGCCTATTGAAAATGATGGTGTACTAACAGTGTATTATACCACCCTGTATAAATACTAGAATCCAGTTTCAGTATCCTTTATCAAAAATGTAGACAAGAAGCAAACCAAAATGTAAGCAAATGATTAGACAGAATTATGGCACTTATCTTGAGTTTATTTCTCACTCCTTTTCCTTCCCAGGCCAAGATGACATTTATTTAAAGTTCTTTCATTCCTTCTTCAAGGTTGTCTTTGCTATATATGTATATCTTTATTTATAACTTTTAGATATCCATAAAGATTTTATGTGTTCTCTGTCAAGTGTATGTTCATCTTTGATTATAAAATTTATTAAATAAAATATATTACCACTTGATTCATTAAAAGAAAAAGAAAAATGGAGCTGGTTAGAAAGAAAGTTTAATGATGAACAGAATCAACAGCAGTCCTGGATCGTCTGGAGCTGAGAGTGGAGTGTTTTTATACCTTCTCTTGGGCTTTGCACTTGAGCTTCCTGTTCCTGTGCAAGAACATGTATTCTATTGGCTGTTGTCAGACTCCCATGGGGCCATGTACAAATCCTAGTCTGAGCTAAGTTTGGTTGAAGTTTGGTGATGCAATGAAGCGGCTTGTTGGGCAATTCCTATTATGGCTGAGGGCTAATTCTACCTTTGTTCAGACCTTGCTGCAGGGAATTTACTTATGACTAGAACTACCTATCTGTTTATCTCTTAACTGATGACATCTGCTGAGGGCTATTAAGGAAGGTGGGGCTGCTTTCCAAAAAAATGTTTCTCCATTTCTCATCCAGCGAAATATAATATTCTGCCTTTTTAATATTTCTCAAAATATTTCATTCTTCTAGGAGGAGGGTGGGTGCTAACTTTCTACAGCAGAAAGATACATATAAATGTATGTCACACAAATGTATACTCCTTGAGAACATTTCAAAATAATAACTTTTGAGAGTTGACAGTTTCTCCCTCCCAATGCCATCACTCTGCTAAACAACTAATTCCCACAACACTGTCAGTTTATTTACTAAGACTGTATTACTATTATTCCTCTACTACTAGAGTATAATAACCTATCTCTTCCCACTTATGACTATAACCGTGTTGCTTGTATCTTTACAATTTATATTGTTTTATTTGTTCCCTAGTATGATTTGATTGCTTATTAGTAACCTATGACTATCACTAAGTGTTGTATCTTATGATTCTTGATGAATGTATTTTATTTTCCTTTATATACACTGAGAGCATATGCACCAAAGACAAATCCCTCGTGTGACCAATCACACTTGGCAAATAAATAATTCTATTCTATTTCTATTTCTATTTCTATATTATTTTCTCTATTCTATTTCTCTATTTTATTCTATTCTATTCTATATTATTTTCTCTACTCTGTTCTATTCTTTTCCTATTTCTATTTCTATTCCCTATTCTATTCTATTCTAAAAGCATTAAGGGGAACAGGCAAGAAAGGGACTTATCCCTCATCACTAGAGTGCATATGGCAGAATAAGTTAGCTTAAATTTTCACCTTTGCTTTAGGGAAGATGGAGGAAGAGAGTGTAGGGATATTGGAGGTATATGTTCACCTTGTACTGAAGAGCCAACTCACCTTTTGGGATGGAACAAACTTTGGCTTGTGAGGTGGTGGGGGAAGGAATGTTATCAAAAGCAAAACAGCCTTGTCTGTCTTTGGGCAGAGATTATGTACAAGGCTGTTTTAAGCTTCCCCGGGACCTCTCCGTACTGTAAATATGCTGCGTCTGGCTGCACTTAGGAATTTCTGAAGCTTTGAAAGAAGCAATTACAGTCATGATCGCTCACAAATGGAGCCTTTTTTCTGCTTGACACTGATCCTGTGATACTCTCCCCACTTAATCCACCCTGGCAATTTGCGTATAGTAGCTGCTAACAGGAAGTGATTAGAGGAGAGTTTTCTCATTGCCTTTCCTCCCCATGCCCCCCCCCCTTTGTAACTGGTGTGTTCCAGGCTTCAGAATCAAAGCTGTTTCCCTATTAACTTAACACCTCCTGATGTGCTCGCCTCACTTTGATCTAATAAAAGTGCTCCGCTTCTAACATTATTTTAATGTTATCTGTTGGACCATTTGCAATGCCCGTATGAACATTAACAAAGAGAAAGGAGAGAGAGACACACACACACAACAGAGAGAGAGAAAAAAACACACACACACAGAGGGAGAGAACACAGAGAGAAAAAAACACACAGCGAGAGAAACACAGAGAAACACACAGAGAGAGAAAACAGAGAGAGACACACAGAGAAACAGAGAGCGCGGGAGGGAGGAATAAAAATGAATGCAAAGCAGTAATTCTGCAGCTGTTTGCAGTGTTGTGAGGTTGAGAAAGGACACAGAGGAGATTCTTTCCACTTGAAATGCTCTAACCCACAAATAGAGTCCACCTAATGCCACACGAAACCTATTATCCACTTTCCTCTCCATAAAACTGAAAAATTTAACCTCCGCTGCCCATAAAAGATGCATCGAAGGAGAGGACAGGCTTCTGAGAGTTGTACTAAAGAGCTAAAAACAAAGAGATTATAATGGGAAAATTTATGTAACTGAGGTTGAAAGGTGAAGGAAGTTACCTTTTAAAAACAAAAGGGAATCTGTAAACAATTTTGATGTTTTGTCATCATTAAAAAAAATCACATTCAATACACAGGTAACACACACATAGAAACACAGGCATATCCAAGCCATTGAACACAGCTTCATGACAGATGTTATTCTTTGCAAAAAATAAAATAAAATGCCCAGGATGCACAATGCTAGTATGATGTAGTGGTTGTGACACTGGACTGGGAAGATCAGGTTCAACCCTTTACTGGACCACATTATCAAAGAAGTAATCTTCAATTACTGTATCACAATCTTAGCATCCTGAAGATATGTGGACTTCAACAGCTGGAATTCCCCACCTAGCAAACCCATGCTGGCTAGAGAATTCCAGGAGTTGAAGTCCATGCATCTTCACGATTGCCAACCAAGGTTGAGATACCCTAGACCACTTTCTCCAACTTCTTCATCCTGACAAAAAGGCAAAGTTGCATTGAAGTTGCAGAGCCTTGGTGGCTCAGGTTGTTAATTGCCTGCACTTAAGTTCCAGCTGTCTACAACTGCTGTAGGCTCGAATCCCACCAGGCTCAAGGTTGACTCAGCCTTCCATCCCCTCGGGGTAGGTAAATTGAGGACCCAAGATTGTTGGGGGCAATTAGCTGACCTTGTAAAAATGCCGCTTAGTAATAAGCAGGCATATACAATGGAATGAAGGCTATTGCTGAGCACACTGGGTTGCATCCCAAAAATTGTAAGCCGCCCTGAGTCTCCGGAGAAGGACGGCATATAAATGTAATTTAAAAAGAAAAACTTGATTCTTGATGATCTGTTGAAGAGTTTCAACTTCCTAACAGTGAGAACAATCAACCAGTGGAATAGCTTGCCTTCAGAGGTTGTATGTGCATCATCACTGGAGGTTTTTAAGAAAAAAAAACAGACAACAACCTATCTGAAATGGGTCTCAAGCTTGAGCAGGGTTTGGACTAGAAGACCTCCAAAGTCCCTTCCACCTCTATTCTGATTAACTGATATAAGTCCCAGTGCTACATCTATCTATCTATCTATCTATCTATCTATCTATCTATCTATCCATCCATCCATCCATCCATCCATCCATCCACCCACCCACCTATTGAGAAGGACAAAGTCACTGGAATGACGAGAGTGTATTAAAAAAATGACTTTTGCAAAACCCAGCAAGTAATTTTGGCTCAATCTTGCCACTGTATTTCTTCTGTATTATAAATATGTTCATTGTTTGCCGAAGGAAAAAGAAACCAGCATTCTATAGTAAGTCATGAGTTGTATTCATGTAGAGAAGTGAAATAGGGCCCTTAGGATAAAACAGATACTTTCTGGCCAGGATGATTGAATGCTAGGTTGACTGCAAAGGTTTGTTTGACAGGGTGGGCTTGTCACCAAACATAAATGAGAATCAGTCAGCCCTCTGAGAAATGAACCTTCCTGGTGATTTTCTTTTCCTCCTGCTGTTTCACTTACTTTTTCCTTTATTACTCCTCTTCCTCCTCCTCCTCCTCCTCCTCCTCCTCCTCCTCCTCCTCCCCCTCCTCCTCTCTGTTTTGTTCAGCAACCAAGTTTTTGCCTGGTAAAGTGTTCAATAAATAGGAAGTCTTGTCCATTTCAAATGTATAGATTATAGAATTTGTGTGAAGCTTTTCTTCACTGGATGGCTTGAAGGTAGTCAAATTTAATCTCTGAATTGAATTGGCCTTCTGGATAAAATGGATAATGGGAGTCCAATGTAAGAGCCAAGTTAGCCTAGTGGTGAAGGCTAGAAAGCAGAAGGCTGCGAGTTCAAGTCCTTCCTTAGCCACAACAGCCAGCTGGGTGACTTTGGGCCCATCGCCAGGAGACTGGGAGTTCTAGTTCCACCTTAGCCATGAAAGCCAGTTTGGTGACTTTTGGGCCAATCACCAAGAATAGTCCTGCCTCAGTCATGAAAATCAGCTGGGTGACTTTAGGCCAGTCATTCTCTCTCAAGCCCAACCCATGTCACACAGTTGTTATTGTTGTGGGGAAAATGGGAGGCGGAAGGTGTGTTGGAGATGTCCGCTGCCTTGAGGTATTTTTAAAAATAATAAAGGTGGAATACAAACAAACTAATAAACGAGATCCTTTCTTTTCCCCCAAATTAAATAGATTCAGTTTGATGACTGTGAACGCAAAGTTTGGTGTAGTGTAGTGGTTAAGGCACCAGACTGGAGATCGTAAGTTCTACCTTAGGCAGAAAGCCAAGTGGTGATAGAATAGAATAGAATAGAATGGAATGGAATGGAATGGAATGGAATAGAATAGAATAGAATAGAATAGAATAGAATAGAATAGAATAGAATAGAACAACAGAGTTGGAAGGGACCTTGGAGGTCTTCTAGTCCAACCCCCCGCTTAGGCAGGAAACCCTACACCATTTCAGACAAATGGTTATCCAATCTCTTATTTAAAACTTCCAGTGTCGGAGCATTTACAGCTTCTGGAGGCAAGTCGTTCCACTGATTAATTGTTCTGTCAGGAAACTTTTCATTAGTTCTAGGTTGGTTCTCTCTTTGATTATCAATATCAATCAGAATCTTAGGCCAGTCATATTTTCTTAGCCCTAGAAAGGTGGCAATGATAAACCACTTCTAATATCTTGCCAATGAAACTTCTGGGACTTGTCTAGACAGTCAGCAGGAATAACAGTGACTTCAAGGAACTCCTTCCCTCAAAATTGATGAATATGTTACAACAATATATAGGGAATAGTGGATGGAAACTGATCAAGGAGAGATTCAACCTGGAAATAAGGAGAAATTTCCTGACAGTGAGAACAAACAACCAATGGAACAGAAGTTGCCTTTGGAAGTTGTGGAAGCTTCATCACTGGAGGCTTTCAAGAAGAGACTGGACCAGTGGTGGGATTCAATTTTTTTTTACTACCAGTTCTGTGAGTGTGATCTCCATTCCCTCCCCACTCCTAGGGGAGGGTTATTGCAAAATCCCATTCCCCCCCCACCTCACTAACCTGCTTTCCAGCTCCGTTCTCCTGTGGAGGGCAACCAAAGAAGACCCAGCCGATCAGCTGGGACTCAATGGGAGGCAGAGAAGAGGTGGGGGTAAGGCCAGTCAGAGGTGGGATTGGCTGGTTTTCCAAACTACTCAAAATTTCCGCTATCAGTTCTCCAGAACTGGTCAGAACCTGCTGAATGCCACCTCTGGACTGGACTGCCATTTGTCAGAAATGGTGTAGGATTTCCTGCTGATGATCTACAAGGTCCCTTCCAACTCTCTTTAAAAGCTTTTCAATCTATCAAGTCTGCATATCTCAGTAAACAATTTTACAGGTCACTAGTCATCAGGTTATTTTTATAAACCCTTTTAAAAAAATAAAAATAAAAACATGGTTTCTGTCTATAGCAACTGAATCCTTATACTCAGGTAAACTAGTTTTGTATGAGGACAGCAGAAACAAACTCTATTTTTATTACTGTAATTATAGGGATGTTATGAATTCACTGACTGCATAAATTACAAAACTCTGCATGTGATTTCTTTAACAAAAAGGGACTTTTTTTCCTCCCCCCTTAATTGATCAAGAAAGAAAACACACTATTCAAATATAAAAATGGAATTTGTGATATAAAACAATAAAAATATATTATTAATTAAAAAAAAAACTTTTAAAAAAAGAATGGAGAAGCTCTGTACAATATGAAATTCCAAGGTTTAGAAGGGGAACAATACTTTGTGCCATCTTAAAGGGAAAGAGTGTTATGTGTGAGATTTAAAGTCTTGTGTTTGAAAATATCTTTGCGGCAGGATTTCTCTTCCCCCCTTATCTTCATCATTTGCATCTCTGTTTCATTTTTTTTTTAATGAAGGAACCAATTCTCATGGACATCTTTGTGGAATCATATGATTCCGTAATAAAATTCTGTAATAGGATAAATTTTCTATAGCAGAATTTTACATGTCAACATGGTTTGTGGGTAGTAAATATGAAGCTGTGAAGGTTTTCTGAACTAAATCAAGCCAACAATACTTACATGATGTTTCGCTGAAAACATTAACTGCTAGTTCTAAACTGGAGCTAAACAGTTCAAAAATCTCTCTCTGATTAAAACTTATGTTATAACCAGTGAGCAGGGGCAAAACTGTATGATTCTTTATGTCTTTTCCTTTGGCCATTATCTGCAAAAAGCAAGAAAATTAAATGTGTCAGAAGGAAAATACATCTGCGAAAAGTAATTAGAAGTCAGAATGTTAGCACTGTGTAGAAATAACTATTTCAGTTAATTTTCTAAAGCTTTGGGAAATGCATGAGGTTGCAGTTTTTTATCCACTCAGGTTATAAAACTAGACAGATGGTTTCTGCAGGCTCCCAGCTTTATAAGCAAAAGAGAGAGAGAGAGAGAAAAAAAAAAAAAGGGAAAAAAAGGAAGGAAGGAAGGAAGGAAGGAAGGAAGGAAGGAAGGGAAAAAAGAAAGGAGAAAGGCAAAAGAAAGAAAGAGGGAGAGAGAATGAAAGAAAAAGAATGAAAGAAAAGAGATAATAAAACAAAAAGAGAAAGAAAGAGAAAATGTAAGAAAGGGAGAGAGAATGAAAAAAGAGAGAGAATGAAAGAAAAGAGAAGAGAATAAAAGAAAGAGAAAAAAGAAAAAGAGGGAGAGAATGAAGAAAGGGAGACAGAATGAAAGAAAGAGAATGAAAAAAGATGAAGAAAAAAAAAAAAAAAAAAAAGAAAAAAGAAAAGAAATGTGTGTGTGTGAGAGAGAGAAATTATTAATAAAACCTTTTAAACTCACTGTGTTAAGCATTTTTCAAATAGTCTTTAAAAAGAGCAGGAGTGATGCTTATTGATGGTTTCTATTTTATTCACTCCTTGAAGGTTAACGCCTCACCATGCCAAAAGCGAAGATCCTTGTACCACAAACTAAAGGTCAATGTAAATTTGTTCAGATAATGGAATATCTTGCTCAGATTATAGAACTGCAAGGCATATGAAGGTGCTTCCCAGAGACAGCTCCATCACTGGATTTTGACATACCTGATTATCAGACACAAGCGATACGGCTGCTGAACGAAGCTATGGGTGACAATGAGCAGAGATCTTGGGATAACTTGCAGGACGTAGAGCTTAGAGCATCACTGATTTTCCAAAAAGCTTGATCAGTGAGCCAAGGGACCACGAATGGAAGTGGAGCCAGTCTACTGGCTGACTTGATTATATTGTTACTGTTATGAGACAGGTGGGGTGGGATTTTTAATGGTTTTATTATTATATAAATAAGTAAATATTTAATAATATTTAATAAGGTAATATATAAATAAGTAAATAAATAAGTAACAATGAGCTGCAGTGGCGCAGTGGTTGGAGAGCAGTACTGCAGGCTACTTCTCCTGACTGCCAGCTGACTGCAATTTGGCAGTTCAAATCTCACCAGGCTCAAGGTTGACTCAGCAATCCATCCTTCCAAGGTGGGTCAAATGAGGACCCTGATTGTGGTGGGCAATATGCTGACTCTGTAAACCGCTTAGAGTGGGCTCTAAAGCACTGTGAAGCAGTATATAATTCTAAGTGCTATTGTTATAGGAACTGTGGTGGTGCAGTGGTTATAATGCAGTATTGCAGGCTAACTCAGCTCAAGGTTGACTCAGCCTTCCGTCCTTCCAAGGTGGGTAAAATGAGGACCCAGATTGTTGGGGGCGATATGCTGACTCTGTAAACCGCTTAGACAGGGCTGCAAAGCACTGTAAAGTGTTATATAAGTCTAAGGGCTATATGATGGGTCTTCTATTTTTTTAAATGTTGTAAGATGCCCAAAGCCACGTATATCTCAGTGGTGGGCAGCTGTATAGATTATATGGTGGTCCAGTCTCTTCTTGAAAGCTTCCAGTGATGGAGCTCCCACAACTTCTGAAGGCCAGCTGTTCCACTGGTTGATTGCTCTCACCGTTAGGAAATTTCTTCTTAGTTCTAGGTTGCTTCTCTCCATGATTAGTTTCTGGTACTTTGGGAAATAGTTTGCCCCCCACCTCTTTGTGGCAGCCCCTCAAATACTGGAAGACTGCTATCATGTCAACCTAGTCCTTCTTTTATCTAGACTAGACACTCCCAATTCCTGCAATCGTTCTTCATATGTTTTATCCTCCAACAAATCATCTTTGTTGATCTTCTCTGCACTCTTTCCAGAGTCTCAACATCTTTTTTGTCTTGTGGTAGTGACCAAATATAATATATTAAACAAATATAAATTTGTTTAATGTACTAAATATATATATATAAATTTGGTTAATTCATAATAAATTCATAAATCAGTTAAAATCCCTTCTAATTCAAATGCCAGAAATTGCTCATGTTCTACTATTTCAGCTGGGAAATGCAAAACAAATGTGGACTTAAATTTAGACTTAGAACAACCTTATTGTCACTTTGAATGTACACTAATCAGCAAACATTAAAATGAAATTTCATTGCATACAGCTCTCAAAGGGTCTCCACCTCCAACATATACTACATAAACATGATAAAATAAATAAATACAAAATTATGCATATAAATGTATTGTAAATCCTTAAATAGGTTTAAATTCTCCAAGTCCAGAAAATATTGGTTCTACCACTTTCCAGTTCTGACCCAATGTATCAGAAGCAGTTAAATGGGAACTTTGTCCTTGCTTGAGAATAAAGTCCTATTGTATAAAAGATAGCTCTGAGTTGGTGGTCATTTGGCTGGACATCCCTTGATAGTTATTCTAAAACAAATGTTTCCTTTCTTTCTTCCTTCCTTCCTTCATCTTTCTCTTCCTTTCTTCCCCTTCCTTCCTTCCTTCCTTCCTTCCTTCCTTCCTTCCTTCCTTCCTTCCTTCTTCAATCATCATCTTAATTTCTGAGAGAATTTCTAGAGAAGGAAATCCAGGTCAGATATCTATGGAGATTCTCCATCATCTAGGTCAGTGTTTGCCAACCAGTGGGCCGGGGATCACTGGTGGGCCGCAAGAAAATTTTGGTGGTCCACAGAGAAATGTTCTCCCCAAAGCAATTAATCCAGCCTGCGTGGAAACACAAGGCTGCACGCCCACATGGCCCACCCACCCACTGCCCCCCACCCTTCAGCCGAGTGCAAACCTTACCAAGCTGGAACTAGAAGGGAAGACCCACGGTGGGAGAGGGAAATCCACCCCAGCGTGGCTTGCTGATGTTGGTGGGAAAGTCGGTCCCATATTCCAGAGCTGCAGTAGTCACAGAACTGGCCCTTTGGTCATCCCGGAGCAGCTCCTCCAGTCCATGGCAGGCCGGTGCACCTGGGTGGAGGAGCAGCTGCTCCAGGATGACCAAAGGGCCAGTTCTGTGATTACTGCAGCTCTGGAATATGGGACTGACTTTCCCACCAATGTCAGCAAGCCACCGTCAGTCAAAATTCATACTAGTGGTCCGCGGGATTTAAAATTATGAGTTTGGTGGTCCCTGAGGTCCAAAAGGTTGGCAACCCCTGATCTAGGTCATGGTTGTCCCAAAGGTGCTTTTCCAAAAAGCAAGTGGACTTCTTCAATTGAAGAAGCTTCCTGGATGAGAAACTAAATGTTGTCACAGAAAAAAAACCAACTTTTTCCAAAAGCACCTTTGGGACTACGGGCCAGGTAGTGCCTCCCAAAAATATCTCAGTGTCACCTGCTCTAAGGAACTGAGCGAGGACTTAGGGCTTCACCCAGCTGTCTATTTCCAGGGGTGAGCCTGATCATGAAAACATTGCAGAAGGCAATGCAAATTCTTCTGACAAAGTGAAGTATTTGTAACAGAGGACAGCTACTGTTTTAATAAGGGGATTGGCTGTTGTGGTCCACTGTCTGCAGATGATTAGCCTAGCTTTGGGAAGTGGAAGGAAATTGTACAGCTCAAGTTGATTTATTTCTCAACCTGCCACTTTGCAAATAAAAAGCAGAGAGTCCAGTTGTTTGGGAACCTGGCTGAATCTCCAGTGAATCTTGGCTCAAAATAAGCCCGGGAGCCAAGAGGCACATCAGAAATGCCAGGGACATTGGGATGCTCTCCCCTAGAGGCAATGCTTCAGGCTGGGCAACTCCAGGATGTCATTCTGATGACCTGTGGAGCTTAAATATCCTTATTTCGAAACTATTATTTATTTGAATCTCTGTATATCTTCAACCCACCAGTTCCATAGTTCCATTTGGAGCCAGAATAAAATATTCTAGACCCAAAAACTCACTGTTTCTCCCCTGGAAAGCATAAATGTGATATTAGAAGTGGTCTACATTTGGATGGAGAGTTGCTGAGTGTGGCCTCCAAGCCTGCTTTGATTTGACTTACAGGCACCTGTCCTGTGCAAACAGCACCTTTAACTAGAGCACTTATGTCCCAAAGGTGCTTTTTTCAGGAGGCAACTGGACTTTCTTGTTTTTTTTTTCTTTTGAAGATGTTTTGCTTCTCATCCAAGAAGCTTCTTCAGCTCTGACAGGATGGTGGGGAATGGAAGGATTTATACTCCTTGCAGACAGCTGGTCATTTGCATTCTTTTTGGAGAGTCATTGAGGCCACTTGGAGGTTTATCTGTGTCCTCAGGGTCACCTGAGTGGTGCAAATGGGTATGGAGCCTTCTTGGAACTGTTGAAAGGACTGTGTTATAGACTGGAGATAGATGATATTGTATCCTCCCACCCCCCCACCCCTTTGTTGAGAGAGGGCTGCTCAATTTTGACATAGATGGCCCCTTTTTCAAACCAGCAATCCTCTCTTTCCAGAATGTGGACTTTGCTGTCTTCAAAAGAGCGGCCTTTGTCTTTTCAATGCAGATGGACTGCTGAATCTAGGCCTGGTAGGTTTGTTCTCGTATGTTGTGCCATGTGTTTATGAAGTGGTTGTTTTGTTTCCCCAATGTACAGATCTGCACATGGCTCACTAGATGGTACAACATATACCAGGTTGCTCAGTTAATGTCTGGGTGTTTTGTCCTTGGAGTGGACAAACTTCTGCCTCAGTTTATTCTTGAGTTTGAAGTGTGCACATATGTTGTGTTGGCTGAAGATCCTTCTGAGATTTTCTGATATTCCTGCAACATATGGAATGACAACGTTGCTTTGTTTATTGTTCTCTTTGTTGTCTGTTATGGAGGAGTTCCTGTAGGGTCTTTTTTGAGATGTGATGAAGGCCCACTTGGGATAGCCCACATGTTCTGGGAACTTCTTTGATGTGTTTTAGTTTTTTTCTTTCCCATCTTTGCTGGTAGGCAGGCAGGCAGGCCTTCAGTTCAGTGGTGTAGGGTTCTGATGACTCCTATTTTGTGCTCCAGTGGATGGTGGGAATACTGCTCTACTTATAAAGCTTAATAAATAATTATTATTGTTACCCCATTAAATAAAATGTTAGTAGATCATTTAACATTTTGTTTGTTAAGAGTGGCCAGGATCCCTTACAGTATGTTCTTCTGATACAAACAGAGGTGGGCTGCTAGGGGTTCGCAGGGGTTCAGGAGAGCCCCTAGCCAAGATTATGTGCAGTTCAGAGAACCCCCAAATCCCACTCCTGGCTGGCCCCGCCCACCCCTCCTCTCCATGTCTCTCCCAGGAGTCCCCACATGGCCCATTTTGGATGCAAGTAAGTGCAGGGCATGCACGGAGGCTCGGGGAGGGTGAAAAACAGGCTTCCCGGAAGTTCAAGAAGGCTGGAAATGGGCTTGTTTCTGGCTTCCAGGGGGCCTCTGGAGCCTGTAGAGGCCATTTTCACCCTCCGCTGTGGTGAAGGAGGCTGACTAGGCCACGCCCACCATGGCCATGCCCACCCAGCAGCCAGGCAGCGAACCCTTTGGTAAAATTTTTGAAGCCCACCCCCTGAATGCAACTATTCCTGTTGGTGGTTTAGTGAGAAATTTATGTGGAAATTAACCTTCTTAAGTAAATGTGGGAGAGATCTAGTTTGTTATTATGATTAAGACATCAGGCTATAAGCTGAGCTCTAGTCCTGCCTTAGGTACTAAGCCAGCTAGCTGGCCTTGAGCCAGTCTCTCTCTTTCAGCCCTAAAAAGGAGGCAATGGCAAACCACCTCTGAAAAACCTTGCCAAGAATATTGCAAAAACTGCAGGAGTCAAGACATGGCTATACCCAGTGTGTGCACACAAACCAGTGTGATGTAGTGGTTAAAGTGGTGAATTAGAACAGTGGGATCCAAGTTTTTGCTTTTTGCTAGGCATAAAACTAGGTGGGTGACTGTAGACCTATCACTGTCTCTAAGCCAGTATGTTGAAAAACATCTACCTACCAACCAACACTGAACCTGGGAGGGTAAATTATGGACCATAACCTTCAGTGAAAAATACTTCATCCTGTAGTGGATTGATTTAGGGTGACAGTAATAATACTAGTAATCCATATCTGAGCCCTAGAAAGGAGGCAATGGAAACATTGGCAAGAAAATTTCAGGAGTTAGTCTATGCAATCTCAAGGAATAAAAAAAACTGACTTGAAAGAGAAAGAAGAAAAAGGAAGGAAGGGAGGGAGGGAGGGAGGGAGAAAGAGAGGAAGAAGGAAAGGGAGAAAGAGGGAGGGAGAGAGGGAGAAAGGAAGGAAGGAAGAAGAGGGGAGGGAGGAGAAGGAGGAAGGGAGATGTAATAAGAACAATTTGTGGGTCCTAAAAAATGGGTGGACATGAAGGAAAGGATTTTGGGTCTGTAAGCTAAGACCTATTGTTCTTGACATATGGGAAGTATCTCAGTAGTCAGTGTTGGGAGCATAATGCTGGAAATGATAAAGATATCCGGAAGTCTTTAAATCATGGTTGGCCAACCATTGTTATTTGCAGCAAGTTAATAGCTTGTGGAATGACAGGTCTTTGATGGGTGGTGCTATTGCTCTCTATGGCATACAGGATCTGTCATCATTGTAGTTTGGTGTGCCACTTATAATCCAATTTGAATATTTTAACTTCATTGGTTCATGTTCTATCAATCTGAAGTTTAGAGAACTGTAGTGTGTTACGGATAGTTTGAGGTGATGGTTAGACCTTGATATTTTCATAATTATATACTTAGCTTTAGTTCAAAGGCTAGGAAGCAATATTTGGTAGATTCTGCCTTTACTAGCTTCATACCATTTTGGGATTGGCAACATGTATCTGAAAATAATTTATTTTCCTATATACTTCTAGGTGGATTTTTGTATTAATTTTGGAGGCCTGGGTACATAAAATCTGATAGTATATTACTTGGATCTTAACCTTTGCAATCATGTTTCCATTGATATGCTTCAGTAAAAGGAACATGTTCAGGATACAATAAGATCTCCTGCCTTAATCAGTAGAACATCTTGCCTCCAGGAGCTGTGGGTGCTCCACCACTAGACGTCTTTAAGAAGAAATTGTACAACCATTTGTCTGGAATTGTATAGGATCTTCTGCTCGATCATGGGGTTGGACTAGAAGACCTTCAAGGTCCCTTCCAACTCTGTTATTCTGTTACTTTGTTATCCTGTCCTCCCTTCAGGTGCTTTGGAGAATAGGTTGAGTGCCTCCTCTTTGTGGCAACCCCAGATAGTGGAAGACTTGCTATCATGTCATGCTGTCATGTTAAATTGATGGGAGGCTGCATTTATTTGCTCCCTCCTATATTGTAATCACCCTGGTTTCATTTTGCTTTTAAAAAGGTAGAGAGAAAATTGTAGCATATGGCGTGTGCATAATGAGAGAATCTACTTTAAATCATCCCTTGCAGAGTCAGAATCTTGTCTTTAATATGCTTATGGCTACTCACTTTTTTAATATTCCCAGATTTCAAGTGTATGTCATAAATATGCATAGAAATGTAATTGTCTTATTTTATCTCTCTCTCTCTCTCTCTCTCTCTCTCTCTCTCTCTCTCTCTCTCTCACACACACACACACACACACAAACTGCCATTGCTTTGTTGCATTGCTGCCTCCAAGGAGGATTACATGTTGAATTTTCACAAATGTAGATCTTACATTCTTCCCCTACCTCTGCTGTTGGAAACACAATGAATATGCACACGGTTCTCTCTTGCTAAAGGTGAACTAGTCTTGTAGTGCAATATATACTGTATATACACGAATTATGTAAAGGTGCAGTGAAAAGACACCTCCATCGTGTTATTAATGTTAAGAGATGGTTGCTGCTTTTCCATGGAGTGTGTTTTTCTAATTAGATGAGAGCTACTGACTTCCATTTCCGTAATCAGCATGGGAACAGAAACTCAGCAAAAAAAGAAAAAGAAATCCAAGTTTTTGCCACCGCTTCTCAGTAACATAAAAATGGCTTTTCTTAACATGAAGGCTGCAATTAGAATAAGTCAAACCAGTTGGCAATGATTAAAGCAAGGACAGAATAATCTTCCTCCTGTGTATTTTGTCTGGAGCTTACTTCTTACAACTACCAAGGTGTAGCTTTGATTCATGTGGAATGCTTGATGTGACAATTGTAATCTTTCCAAAGGCAAATGAACCCACCTTTGGAGACAGCTGCTGAAGTTCGCTTTCTTTCTTTCTTCTTCTTTTTTTAAAATATATATTGTTCTTTGGATAGGAAGGAAAACCTTGATGTGAATTCAGGGAGGGCCGTAACAGCTGTATTGCTGGGGAATTAATTGAATTGAATTGTGATCCTTCATCTGAATTCTTCGTTTCTGCAATCCAAACCACCACCACGTTGATGGAGGCACTTTAGAGGTCCCTGTGGAATAATTTGCCACATGTCACCACGACAAGTTGATGCAAGTCTCATTGTGTTTAAAATTATAGTCCTGAGGTAGGGATTTTCTGCGTGTTACTTCTCTGACATCAGCTATTAAAAAGATACAAGCGAATCTTGGCAGGTATAGATTTAAAGAAGAAAAGAGATTATGTAAGGAAATCAGGAGGGTTTAATATTAATTAGGCTCCAAAGAAAATGGGATATTCATTTGGTGAACCTTCCTTTGTAGGGCTGGTTTCTTCATTCATGGACATCCCATTCTTATCTAATGGCTTTCCTTCTGCTAGGAATGCCTACGGTTCTGTGAAGATTTTCACTTTTTTCACTATTTTTCACTTGCATCTAGATACAGAGATATATGCGTATAATGTGAAGTTATTTGGGGCTTGTATTTTTCCACAATGTTGTCCTTCTGCTGGAGGAAGCCACATGAGAAGGCAAATGAGTAGGTATCTTGATGGAGTAACTCACACCCAAGCTTTAGATCCAGGAATGGAGGGAACCTCTCAGACTAGAGGTTTTCACTCAGTTAAGTGAGAAAGAAAGAAAAAAGAAAGAAAGAAAGAAGGAAGGAAGGAAGGAAGGAAGGAAGGAAGGAAGAAAGAAAGAAAGAAAGAAAGAAAGAAAGAAAGAAAGAAAGAAAGAGAAATATTGCTTGTTTCAAGTCCAGAAAGACATGATGAGTGCAGTATTTTCAGGAATAAGGGCTTATTCATGAACAGAACCCTTTCATATATCGATCAGTTCCCTGAACAAGTGATTTTTATAGACCCTTATTTAAGAACAACTAGTTCTAGGAATAATAGACTGTTTCCTTCCTTGATCTAACCCCCTTATGACTTTTTGGTGTGTTGCATCAACCCAACTTCTCTGTTATGAAGACCCTCGATTATAGTTAGAGAGGTAGCTTAACCCAGCTGAAATAAATCAAGCAATCCATGGTTTAGTATGACATGTGCATTTGGGCAAACTTTTATTACCAGTTTCTGATCATACAGCGACCGTACAGTGGCGCTAGTTTGATCTTGTATCTGAATCTCCCCTTGGTTAGACCTTTCTTAGCTGGTCTCTGCTTTTGGACTCACTGGGTTCATACATCATGTTACTAACTGGGTTTGCACAAGATAAGATGTCTGTAATCACTTACAAACTGCAATAATTGAGATCACACAAAAGGCAAAGTCCAAACTAAAGAAATCACATTATGGTTTGGCATATTGCGTGATCATAGGCATACAGAATACATTTCTTCTTCTTCTTCTTCTTCTTCTTCTTCTTCTTCTTCTTCTTCTTCTTCTTCTTCTTCTTCTTCTTCTTCTTCTTCTTCTTCTCTTCTTCTTCCTCCTCCTCCTCCTCCTCCTCCTCCTCCTCCTCCTCCTCTCCCTCTCCCTCTCCCTCCTTCTCTCTCTCTCTCTCTCTCCCCCTTCCCTCCCTCCCTCCCCAGGCTGGTAGATTATGGAAATCAGATGATTGCATTTAACTGGATTGTGTACATGTGTGAGGCTGTACCTATTTCTTGAATTTAATGTACATGCTTGATTTTATTCTGATCCTGCTGTGAAATGCTGTGAATTACTGTCCAGTAATTGGGTTGTGTATCCAACAGTCTTCCTAGAGATGATCGCATCTGCTTATGCTTAGTCATCAGATTGATGCCCCACCCCCTTCTGTGGCATGAATGCATTTAGTCATAGCAAATGCAATTGTCCCTAATGGATTGCTTTACTGGATTTTAAAGCATCCCATTAAAACTTCTGTAATGTGCTACAGCCAGATTTTGAAAGGATTTCTGTGTCATCTTTATTTTCTCTTTACCATCCACACTCAGAGATGTCAGTAACTGAATAGCTGTGGCCCTCATGGGCCAGACCTTCTCTCAGTCTTGACCCAGAGCCAACACAGCCCAATGAAGTATGAAGTGCTATCAATCTCCAGCTGATCCATTTTTCCATTCTTCCCTGGCTCTTGACACATATCTAGAAATAAGGGAAGTGGGAGAATAAGACAGTGAAAGAGAAAGCCATTTTAGAAGGACTATGCAAACCCCCTCCTTGTTAAGGATCCTTAACAAGATTGCTGGAAGTGACACATGTTGTAGGAGATAACCAAGCTGAACCCAAGGGTGGGGTCAAATGCATCATCAGTTTGGAATCTCTATGCCTCAGTAAGAGACCTAAGTCCACTCTCCATGAATTCTATTGACTCTTATCTGGTGCTCATTCGCCTTCACTGTTAGTAATTCAGATTCTTGTACATAAGTAGCATGAGATAAACTTGTTATATTTTTGAACTCTATCCTGATTCCTCACTTCTAGCATCTAACATGTAAATCTGTACTGATTAATGAGATTATCCATAAAGTACTTTCTCTCCCTCTCCTTCCTTCCTTCCTTCCTTCTTCCTTCCTTCCTTCCTTCCTTCCTTCCTTCCTTCCTTCCTTCCTTCTTTCTCTCTCTCTCTCTCTTTCTCTCTCCTTCCCTCCCTCCCTCCCTCCCCCTCCCTCCCCCTCCTCTCTCTCCAGCTAGCTAGATTATGTCACCTATCTCCCCAACAAGGTGACTCTGGGTGGCTTATGGTTTATGGCTTGTTTATAGCATGCTGAATAAAGCATGATTGAATAAGGCTTCATGTATCCTGTTAAGCCAAGAAAACCTTTTTCGACAATCCAGAATGGTTGGGTTCCATCAAAATCCAAATCTCAACAAACTATATTACAATATCATGTATGATGCAGGTTTGGACCCATGGAGTGAATTCTATGAACTTTTAAGGAACACCAGACCTGGGGTTCTGCAGACTGAACACTGATTTCCTGCTAGGGAAGTACAAAGACTTCTGAACGTGAGCAAGTACCTTAAATCACAGAACTAGATGGGCCTCCTGAGTCATCCTTGAAGTTCTTTCCAAGGTGACTTTCATGAGTATGCATATGTCACCAGTTGGCCTTGATGGTAGTCCCAGTAGAAGGTTGTCTTTTCCATCTTCCCACTTCATTGTCCGCAACTTTCCTGTTGCATATTTACTATCAAAAGTAGAATATATTAATTCTTTTAAACCTTATGAAGAAACAATTAATCTACCCCATGCCACCTGCACCTCTTAACATTCCTAAATGATGTTGGGTTTTTTTTCTAATGGGCTTTATTTGGCATGCATATGGAAGAGCCTAATACTATATTTTTTATGTTTTTGGAAGAGAAAGAATTTAAATAAGACTCCAAAATACCTGCTTGAAAAAAAAATCCCATCAGGGTGGAGGTATAAGTGGGGAGGTAGCATTAAGAAATATTTTCAACATTTTGGTTTACAATGTTAGCATATTAAGCTTCACTCCTGATAAGATTTAATTAGAATTAAAGCTGCCATTTGCATACTTAATGTTACTCCATTGTTTTCCTTTATGACTTATCTTTTATGTTCCTACATCCTTCATAAATGATGTATGTTCTGGATATTTGCTTAAACACTGTTTTGTGGCAAGGAGATTAGGCGTTTCAGAGTTGTTTTTCTTTAAACAAGTACAAAAGAAAACAGAGTGGGTTCTTCACATTATGAATAAGTGGTAGCTTTGTGTGGTTTAAATTAAATAGTCTTATTGGTTAACTTGCCTCTTTGTGGGTCTACTCTACATATGTAATGGTGGAACAAGTAGATCAGTTCTCATAATGTAAGACTGTATTTCTCTGCCCTTAGAACAGGGGTGGGCTTCAAAAATTTTAGCAAAGGGTTCTCTTCCTGGCTGCTGGGTGGGTGTGGCCTAATCAGCCTCCTGCACCATGGCAGGGGAGGGGCATTTTGCCTCCCCTGGCTCAGGAGGCTTTCCTTGAGCCTCTGAGAGGCTGAAGATGGCCTCCCGGGCTCCGGAGGCTCTCTGGAGCCTGGAAACGGGCCCATTTCTGGCCTTCCCAAACTTCCGGGAGACCCAATTTTCACCCTCCATGAGTCTCTGCTCATGCTCTGCACTTACCTGCATCCAAACTGGGCCACATGGGGACTCCTGGGAGGGGAGGGGTGGGGTGGGCAGGCCCAGCCAGGAGTGGGATTTGGGGGTTCTCCAAACTGCACAGAATCTTAGCTAGGGGCTCTCTTGAACCCCTGTGAACCCCCAGCAGCCCACCCCTGCCTTAGAATCTTGAGATAGCATTATAACTTCCAGTTAAAATCTATTTTGCTGTATTGAATTCTCTTGGCAGAATAAGTAGTGAAAAATTGGAAGAGGCTACACTAATAAAGTTAAATGAGAGGGAAGCCAATTAAAAGTATATCTGTCACAAAAACCAGCCTCTAACATCATATTATATGATGAACAATTGAGGGATCTAGGTATGTCTAGTCTAAAGGACATGGTGGCTCAGGGGCTAAGACGCTGAGCTTGCTGATCAGAAAGGTCGGCAATTCAGCGGTTTGAATCCCTAGCGCTGCGTAATGGAGTGAGCTCCCGTTACTTGTCCCAACCTCTGCCAACCTAGCAGTTCAAAAGAACGTAAAAAACGCAAGTAGAAAAATAAGGAGCACTTTGGTGAGAAGGGAACAGCATTTCATGCACCTTCTGGGGTTTAGTCATGCTGGCCACATGACCACGGAGACGTCTTCGGACAGTGCTGGCTCTTTGGCTTTGTAACGGAGATGAGCACCGCCCCTAGAGCTGGAAATGACTAGCATGTGTGTACGAAGAGAACCATTACCTTTTTAGTCTAAGAAAGAGACGGATCAGGGGCAATATGATGGCAGTGTTCTGGTACTTGAGAGGCTATAACAGCAGAGAAGGTCATCTTATTCTACAAAGCATCTGAAAGCAGGACAAGAAGGAATGGGTGTAAGGTCATCAAAGAGAGAGCCAACCTAGAATTAAGGATAAATTTCCTGGCAGCAAGAACAATTAATTAGTGGAAAGATTTCCCTTTGAAAGCTGTGGGTGTTCCATCACTGGAGGTTTTCAAGAAGAGACTGGGACATCCTTTTCTCCAAAATAATATAAGGATCTCCTTCTTAAGCAAGAGATTAGCTGGAAGACCTCCATGGTCTTTTCTACCCCTCTTTTTGTTGCTCTATGTTCCATTTTGAAGAATGCCTCTGGATCTCATATAGTTCTCATATTTTTCCCTCTAAAATAAAAATGGTGGGTGTCCCCAATTGACTTTGGGGTAACAGAAATGTGTGCAGCAACCATATCCATTTCATGATGATTAGTCATGGGTGTCAAACTTTGCACGGAGAGCACTGTTAAAAATAATAATAATCCAAAGCTGATTTCAAATTCCAAATATGTGCATTGGCTCAAAATCTTTTCTCCCCCCTTCAAAAAGGAGAAGCTTATGAGTTGACCTTGAATCTTGGGCACAATCAGAAGTTCTCTTGGAGAAAGTATGGAAATGGTATGTCACTGCCATTTTCCAACATGTTCCTTCTCAGTTTAGCCTACAACCCTGGACTCCTCTGTAAGCTAACAGCTCTGACATTACTTGGCTTTTTGAGAACAGTCAAGATTGGCTAGATGTTTCCACCTAGGGGCATTCCTTATCTGAGCAGACTACATGTCCCATAGACATGCAATTCTATTCTCCCCAGTTCTACAGTTGGTGTTCTGACTTCAAACATGATAAACCCTCTGAATTAATTAGGAGTGCCAGCAGCCCCAGCAAAAAGTTTCTCTCTCAATGCAGGCTGCAAGTCTGTCCAGAGGGAGATGAATGGTTGTCTGCCATATCTATTCATCTCCACCCCTTGCCTTTTATCCCCAGAGCTAGGGTGGGGTTTCGCTAGCAGCAGTGGCTCTTCCGTCCCAAGGACCAGCCCATAGATTTCCACTGCTCTTCTCTCCTCTGCCTTCTGTGCAATCCGTGCATCAGGCACTGGACCAGCTGTTCCTCCTCTTCCTCATCAGCCACCTCCAGACCTAGGGGCTGTTCGACTCTCCATTTGAGGGCTGTTGGTGGCCCAGGCTTGATGCTGGCCCTGACTACCATGCCTCCTCCTCCTCCTCCTTCTGATTTGGCTGCTGGAGGGGCTGGTGGCCAACACACCACAACAGTTGGAATTGTGTGAAGGAGAACACAGAATTAAGGACTAGAGTTCATCTGGGGCCATATTACTCCTCCCAGGTTCTTCCCTCACTCCAAAAGTGACACCAAGAAACCAGTATGACAGTTTCGGTGTGATTCCACAGACGCCATGTTTACAAAGCTCAGATTTCCTCAAACATCTCTCCGTAAGCAGCAGCTTGATATGTGGGAATCAGCAGGAGGAAGGTTTTCATGGCAAAGCAATAAGCGCTTTCGCTTACAGATCAAGACAGTATTTTAAGTCGGAGCTGCAGGAGTTTCTAGAACACTTAGCAATCCCATTCATATCATGCACCATGCAGTTGAAAACCCAAGGATACATTTCATCCCGTTGTGTCTCTTACGAGAGGTCAAGCATATCTGTATCAAAAGCTTCTTCTTTTTCATTTGAATCGCCTTCTACAACCCGTGATTTAATCAGGTCTTGTGAATAAGGGCTTCCCCCCTTTCCTCCTTTTTCTAAAAAAAAAATAAAACTAAAAAAAAAAGGATTAGCCTGGGAACCCACTGAGGCATCCTCTCTAATCTCCTTCTCTCTTTGAGGGCCAAATCATCACAGGTTTCCTGACATGAAAATGACATTAGAGTTGACAGACATAAGGACTTACATTTTGTCAAATCCTGAGCTGTGTCTCTAAGTTGCGGGGAGGATGGGGGGCAATCCAGAGGCTTCCATCTTTCTCAATTGCAACAGAAGAGGCTCCGTGCAACAGACAAGTTCCCCCCCACCGCACGTCAGGTGTAAGGGAAAAGTGAATAAAGATGAGCCCAGGCTCACAAACTGCTTTCGCTCCAGGGTTGGTTTTAATGAGCTATTCCCTAATGACTTGTCCCTGCAACTAGCTTTAGGCCTAAACAGATGAGGCAGGGGTCCTGCTAAATTTTTGATGGGGTTTGCTTGGGTTTTTATGAGCGAGCGAGCAGCCAGAAAGCACGGGGTTATGCCATGAATCTTTTACGAGAGCTTGATTGTTGTTCAACTTGTCAACAAGGTTTTGTAAGACCTGATTTCTACTCGAAGAGGCTGGCACCTTGTTGTAAGTGGGATTGACAAAGGGAGCGAAGAGAAGAAGCAGGCATCACCATGGAGGGATTTTATTCTTTCAGGAACAGGGAGAGACAAAGCCCGAACGACTTTCTTAATGATTACACAAAATCAACAGTGAGATGCAACACTATCAATGGACGAGGGGTTTTTTTATTCTCAAAATAGCATGCACACAAATGCAAATACATAAATACTTTTTTTTTCTCTCCCAGAACTATTCCATAGGTACAGGTAGAGTTAAAATAATATAGTTAATGGCTTTAGAAAACAAGTTTTTGGAAATATTTCTGATCCTATGAAAAAGAAAAGGTAAATTCATGTCTGTGATAGCAAGTTAACATGTTCTGTAGGTTGAAGAAATGTATAGGTATTCCTTGACTTATGACCACAATTGAACCCAACATTTATGTTGCTAAGTGAGACATTTGTTAAATGAATCCCCCCTATTGTATGACCTTTCTTCCCACATTTGTTAAGTGAATCACTTAACTATGAAAAACAGCCATAAGTCACTTTTTTCAGTGCCATTGTAACTTTGAATGGTCACTAAATGAACTGTTATAAATCGAGACTATCTGTATATCAGATATTCACAGTGTTGCTTATCAGATCAGGGTGATAATTATTAAACTTCAAAGATAGGCAGCTTCCAGTTTGATGTGCTGTGGTTCCTAGCCTCAGAAGTTCCCTATATATAAACATTTATCACTTATTTGATGTGTATATGAGAGATAGATGGGTCCAAAATGACTGAATTCCTAGTTTAACAGATTAACAGACTTGGAAGGGACCTTGGAGGTCATCTAATCCAACCCCCCGCCCAAGCAGGAGACCCTACACCATTTCTGACAGGTGACAGTCCAGTCTCTTCATGAAAGCCTCCGGTGATGAAGCTCCCAAAACTTCTGAAGGCAACTTCTGTTCCATGGGTTGATTGTCAGAAAATTCCTCCTTATTTCCAGGTTGAATCTCTCCTTCATCAGTTTCCATCCATTATTCCTTGTTTGGCCTTCAGGGGCTTTGGAGAATAGCTTGACCCCTTCCTCTCTGTGGCAGCCCCTCAAATCTTGGAAGACTGATATCCTGGTCCTTCTCTTCACATGCCCAGTTCCTGCAACCATTTATTGTATGTTTTAGCCTCCAGTCAGAAAATTTTCTCCTTATTTCCAGGTTGAATCTCTCCTTCATCAGTTTCTATCCATTACTCCTTGTCTGGCCTTTGGGTGCTTTGGAAAATAGCTTGACCCCAGTAGTGGTATGCTACTGGTTCAACCCAGTTCAACCGAACCAGTAGTAAAACATCACTACCGGTTCATAACTGTAGCATCTCCTGCTTGGGAGGAGGGGTGGACTAGATGACCTACAAGGTCCATTCCAACTCTGTTAATCTAATCTAATCTCTTGGAGGTATAGGAAGAAATAAAATCTGCAGGCTTGGAATGACACAAAATCGAAAAGGAGTTGTTTGCACAGTCCTATTCTTAAATCCTAATGATTGAATTAAGTGCCTGCTTTCAATCCTAGCTTCAGAAACAGGTGGGAAAATACTTGTTCTTTTAATGTGAGGGGGTTAGAGAAGGATTTTCCAGTGATGAAGCTGCACAACTTCCCAATGCAATTTCTGTTCCAGGGGTTGATTGTTCTCACTCTCAGAACATTCCTCCTTATTTCCAGGTTGAATCTCTCCTTGGTCAGTTTCCATCCATTGTTCCTTGTCTGGCCTTTGGGTGCCTTGGAGAATAGCTTGACCCCCTCCTCTCTGTGGCAGCCCCTCAAATATTGGAAGACTGGTCTCATGTCTCCCCTGGTCCTTCTCTTCCCTAGACTAGCCAGGCCCAGTTTCTGCAACCATTCTTTGTACGTTTTAGCTTCCAGTCCCCTAATCATCCTGGTTATTCTTCTCTGCACTTTTTCTAAAGTCTCAACGTCTTTTTTCTAGTGTGGTGACCAAAACTGGATGCAGTATTCTAGGTGTGGTCTTACATCACTTCCGCATTTTGAATGTAATTTAAAATCTTTCTACGGGGTAATGGTGTACTTTCAGAAAGCCACATAATTAAATTTTAGAATTAAAGCAAATACCATCTTTCTGCCTTAATGTGAGGGGGTAAGGGAAGGATTTTGGGGTGACCATGTTTGTGGAGGTTGAGATGGTTTATGGTTCCAAATGGTGGGAATAGCACGGGTAGGAAGAGTCTAATAATAGGACAAACTGTAATACAAAGATACTACAGTTTGTATTATGGTTACAGGAATGGGTCTAGTCTAATGAAAAGAAGGACTGTGGGAGGGACATGAAAGCACTGTTCCAAGATTTAAGGGCTTCCTACAAAGATGAGGAGGTTAAACTATTTTCCAAAGAGCCAAAAGACAAGATGAGAAACAATGGTTGGATAGTAACCAAGAAGAGAACTAACTAATGAGAAATTTCCTAACAGTGAGAACAATCAACTAATGGAATAGCTTCCCTCCAGAAGTTGTGGGTGTCCCATCACTGAAAACTTTGAAAAAGAGACTGGACAACCACTTGTCTGAAATGATATAGGGTCTCCTGCTCAAGGAGGGGGTTGGACTAGACAGCCTCCCAGGTCCCTTCCAACTCTATTGTTCTATGTTCTCTGTACAGTTTGCCAATTACACAGTTTGATAAAAGCTGTGCTTTTATCTCCTCTCCGAAAAGAACTTCCAAGTCAGAGCCCATAAACGTTCCGGACCCTGGGTTGCTCTTAAATTAACACAGAAGGGTCCATTCACAAGCTTAATCTCTCTGCTGGGGTTAACCCTGAAAGGGGTCTGGCTCAGACGAATCCCACTCCCCTTTCATACGCCATTTGTTCCTCTTAATTACATAGATTGTCTTTCCAGCTTATCAATTCTCCCCAAGCTTGCGGTCTGGAAAAAAAAAATATGCATGTTCAGCAGTCTGGAATGCATTTTCGGGAAACTGCCCGCATGCATATTTAACAAATTTAATAAGCCTTTCACTGCTTCAGTTGCTTCCTATAGGTTTCTTGCATCCCTCCCTGACAGCCGCCCACTGGACTGGAAATCTGGTGTTGAAGGGAGGGAAGCAAAATCAATGGCTTCTCCTCCCCTCCCCTCCCACTGGCCGGGTTCCTCTCATTCATGAGAAGTGACATTTATGTAACATGGGTGTCCGTGCATTTGTATATCACTCCTTTCTCCCCAGTTGAAGCAACTGGGGAACAGGCAAGAGGAAAAGGGAAAAACCAGGGTGCTGATAACTGCCAGTCATTTTCTTTTTTGCTTTTTGCTTTTTAATCCCATTTCATACCCCAGCGAAATTTGTAGTTGCCTTTTTTAAAAAAAAGCGGTCACAGCCATGCTGTTTCCATCCTTATCTCACATGTGCTTTTCATCAAAAGCGTTAAATTAATTAAGCGCCCAAGGAGGCTTTCCCTCCCCCCCCTCCATCCCCATCAAAAAAAGGAGCAGCCTATATATGTGCAGTGGTTAGTTTGTAGAAGGCGGAGAAATAAAGTCTGCTTTTGTTCAAAGCAAAATTGTTTGCTTTGAATCGTTTCCTTTTCATCCCTGCGCAAATTTAACATTAATTAACATCCCCCCTTAAAGAGGTAGGGTAATGTTGTGTATTATTTAAAGTGCCAGCTGGTTTGACTATTGTCAAATCAGTTCTGATATGAAAGAAGATAGGTGAGCTGTTTTCTTTTAATACTTCTTTAACCAGAAAGTACCTGTGTGCTTGAGAATGCTAGTAAAAGCTGCAAAGGGAGTAAAAGAAATTTTTTAGAAACCTATTGGCTGAGTTTATCTATCATGCTAGGCCATGATTTATGGAATTGTTAGCCATTATTAAATAAGCCATGGTGGTCTGGATCACACATAATCCTGAACATCATAATTACAGCTTTAAAAGCCCAAATGGCTGCGTTCATGGTTTGTGGGAAATTAAACCCAACAAATCAGATTACATGGCTGAATGAAAAATATGTCAAGGGGTGGGATTCTACCAGTTCGCACCTATTCGCTAGAACCAGTTAACATTCTAAGCAGTTCAGAGAACTGGTTGTTAGAAGAAATTGCTGGCCTAATCCTGTAAGGAAGGCAGGAAGGAAACATTCTGATGTTGCTTACAGAAACTGCCTCTCCATTAACCCTTATTACATTCTTGGCAGGACTAGACTTCCTGTCTCAGGAACTTCTCTGGAGTTTTTTTCCCCTCCTTTGCTGGTACTTTGCTTGTGTGGAGTGACCATTCAGAATTACAATAGCACTGAAAAAAGTGACTTATGACCATTTTTCACACTTATGACTGTTGCAGCATCCCGACAGTCATGAGAGGCCAGGTGAGGAGATGCGTGCCTCGATGTGAGTGATATTGAGTTGGCCACACCCAGCCAATAACATGACCACCAAGTCATGTCCACCCAGTCACATGACCACCAAGCTACGCCTACCACCTAAGCCACACCCACAGAGCCGGTTGTTAAAATTTTTGAATCCCACCCCTGAATATGTTGATATATTCAATGTGGCAGGGTTAATTTATGGAACTGAGGACCACATTGTGGGATGACGGGCCATTGCTTGATAAAGTCATGGTGTAATTGTACATTTTGTGATCAAAAGAGATTTAGAGCAGCAATTTGGTTAGGAGAATACCCAAGAAGGCTTTCAGAAAGCTGAGAACATATTAAGAATCAGACTGCATAAGACCAGGAACATCTTTTCTGGGTTGGGTCTCTTTGGCAATGAACCGAAATCCGCGATCGTGCATGGTTTTGATCCGTGCTTGCCGCCCGAGCGCCCCAAACCAGCTGGATTCAGGGCTAAGCCACCCTATAGAGGTGAGGAGAGGGGGAGACCGCCAGCAGGGTCAAGGAGAGCTGCATCTCTCCTCCCCAGCTGGTCTTTACTCCCTTTCCCGAAGTCAGTTGCAGCAGTGGTCAGAAATGGCCACCTCAAAGAAGAACCCAACTGGACAAGATTGTGCAGGAGGAAGTTTAAAGGAGAAAGTTTTGCTGACCAGGTTGAATGCAGAAAACATCCACTTAAGGTACCTGGAACTTGAATTATAAAGACTATTGTTATTCCTAAAAAAAGAGTTTTAAAGCGGCGAAAGAGAAAGAGAAAGGAAGAAGAACCGTTTTTTTCTCTCTCTCACATTGACAGTTTTAATTGACTTGGAACGTTAAGAAGAAGGGACTTGAATTAAAAAATTGATACTAATCCACTTTGACATTAATAGTCTATTCCTAGATGAAAATAAAGTGTCAAAGGGATAAAGATTCTTGGATAATTTAAAAATTTCTAAAAAGAAAGAAAGCAGAGGAGGAAAAAACAAAAAGAGGGTGGAATCTGGAAAAATGGAGGAGGCTAACCTGGAACTAAAAAGAATTGAGAGTGGAATTTTAATAAGATCTGAAAAGGACACATTGTAGCTGAAACTTTGCTACAAGACAATAAAGCCCCTGGAAAGAGAAAGTGAGAAGAGAAGCAAGATGCAGCTTTGGATTATTGGGTGATTCCTGGATTTTCTGGATGGTGGATCCTAATGAAATGAAATAAAATCAATTGCTGTCTCCTTGCTCTCATACAGAAAATACTGTTTCGGTTTCCAAACAGCCCTCAACTCTCTAACACACTGACAGGACGCTAGCTAGATGAATACCAATGGATGCTGGTAGGCAATGGCAGAATTTTCCCCCCCTTATTTTCCTCCCCAAAAACTAAGCCCGACCACATAGTTTTGTAGGAAAGCATGGTTATCAAGCTAGTGAAGAACTATTTCCTTTGACCTCTCTTCAGTCTTTTTCTGCTGAGCATCTTCAGATAACTCTTGGTTTTATGAGATGTTAATCATTTTTGTCTATATTGTGCATGCCTACAGAAAGTTTGAGGTTTCTCCTGTTGGTTACCTTTTAGGTGAAAGATCAGATTCATTCTTGACAGCTAACTTTACTAAAAGCCTGTAACTCTGATCTTTGGTTGTGTTCACAGATCATACTAAGCCAAGGGTCTTCAAACTTGGCAAGTTTAAGACCTGTGGACTTCAACTCCCAGAATTCCTGAGCTAACATGACTGGAGGAGGAATTCTGGGAGTTGAAGTCCACAAGTCTTAAAGCTGTCAAGTTTGAAGACCTCTGTACTAAGCAATCAAAAGTTACATTTGATGAATGGATGGATAAACCTCCGTGGATAAACTTCCAGCCATGGAAATTTATAATATGGTGTTTTATGGTTAGCTTATTGTTTATAATCAAATATCTTGGTCAAGCTATACATTGCATTTCTAGAGCTTTAGTTTATTTAACCTTTTGTGGTGAATTCTTCATGGATACAGTTAAATCTGCTAAACTATCCAACATATTTTAAACTGCACACATATCAATGTATAGCTTACTTCTAATCAGCACATTAATTATAGTAGTGCAAATCATGCCATTTTCATTGAGGAATTTGCATATATTTAAGTTTTCAAGCCTTCCTAGTCCTTCTCTGTCTTATTCACATAGAATAGAATGGAATGGGGAGAATAGAGTAGAGTAGAGTAGGATAGAATAGAATAGAATAGAATAGAATAGAATAGAATAGAATAGAATTCTTTATTGGCCAAGTGTGATTAGACACACAAGGAATTTGTTTTTGGTGCATTAGCTCACGTTTTACATAAAAGATATAAGTGATAAATCATGATCAGAGTCATCAGAAAATACATTCATCATAAATCATAAGATACAACACTTAGTGATAGTCACATGAAGTTTAAAAAGCAACTGATTATAAAATAAATAAGAGCAGGGCTTTTCTTTCACATTAGGTCTGTTCAGTAGAATGCATAAAGCTTTCCAGCTCAAGATTGATAAGTTATGGCTTCTATTCTGCCCAGCAGTGGCAGCTCTTTTCAGACTCCATTTGCACCATCAAAATTGATTTCACTCAACATGGGCTGTGTGGTCCTCACCTCTTGATTCATCTCCCATCCATTGAACGAGGCCATGTCTCCGTAGGCTGTTATTATTCTGTTTGCTCTCTTGCTCTGTTGCTAATGGCTATACTTAAACCCAATCTTTTTTTTCTCCTTTGTGGGTCAAACAGACTCACATGAAGAAAAAAGCGTTGTAGGAACGTGCTTTTTTGACTGAGGGAAGGTAATGATATTCTGGCCTCCATCCCTAGAACAAATGCCTGCATCTTAACTGCCTTTAAGGAAGCACAAAGAAATATACAACTGGGCGAATTAATATTTGAAAATGGCCCTCATCACTGATCTTTCTTCTTCCATATTGTTTTGATCCAGTTTACCCAAGCTGTGAACCAACCACTGTGTTGCTAGGCCTGTGGCACGCATAAGCGCACCAACGTGCCTACCATCCCTGTCCTATTGTTTCTTTTTATTTTTCTTATATGTATCCATTTCATGTATTCATAACTATGTTTATACTTATATCTGTTATCTTATAATTGCTTGACAAAATCAATCAATCAATCAATCAATAAAACAGATATGATGAAGTGTCAGGAGAAAGCAGAGCCATTATAGAAAATAAATTTGATTTCTAAAAGTAGACAGCATGAGCTGGGAACTCAAAACAGTTCCTCCTGGTTTGTGTTAGGTATATGTTGATGTAGACAAAGCTTTGGTAGGCTTTCAAGATTCTATTCTAGTGCTCTAACCATTGTTGGAAGAAATATCCACCTGGTTCAGATCCAAGCCAGGAGAAAGACACTGGAAACATGGAGGCTGATTGGAAAGATGAAGTAGAACCACATGGGTTCTGGGCAGCTGACCACATTGAGTTGAGAGTGAAAGGTTTTTATACCTTCTCTTGGGCTTTGCACTTGAGCTTCCTGTTCCTGTGTAAGAATGTGTATTCTATTGGCTGTTGTCAGACTCCCATGGGGCCATGTAGGGGTCATGTTTGTCTCAGCTAAGTTTGGTTGAAGTTTCTGTGGGTGATGCAATGTCCTTAGGAGATAGGAGATCACTATCTTAGGAGATAGTGAGCTCTGTGCCTTAGTGTGTTAATCGTATTATGTCCTGAAGGGTCATGTCTTAATCCCTTCAGCCTGGAGCTAAAGGTCTTTTGTTTTGTAGATAGGATGGCTCAGTCTTTCTTAATGGGCACAAAATATCTGCTGGGGAGAGGGAGCTGGGGCTCTGAATTTCTGTCTCCCTTAAGATTATTTATTTCTCTTTTAGTGGAAATATGTTATCCTGCCTTTTAAAAATATTCTTCAAAATATTTCATTTTTCTAGGAAGGGGATGGTGGCTTCCCTTGCCATATTCTAAGGCAGTTATTTCTCCCTGGCCTTTCCTCCCTTGAAGGACTGACACAGGGACAGCCACAATAAGAACAAACGGCTATGTGTGAGTTTAGAATCTTCATAGAGTCATAGGGCTAGAAGGTACCCTTGCTCAAGTACAGGGTGTTTTTGCCAGAAAGTGGCAAAAGAATTTTTTTTAAAATGCAGTCATGTTATCCCAGGATCCTGCAAATGGCAGTGAATCCAAGCCAGTTGCCCAAAATGCTATCATATGACCACCAGGCAGTGGTGCATTTCAAAAAAAAAATTACCACCGGTTTGGTGGGCGCACTTTACGCATGCCAAATGTGCACTTTGCACAGGCGCAGAGGCTTTCTGACTCACCTTCTGCAAGCCTGCACTCTCCCGGTTGCTTCAGCAGCAGCTGTGCAGCACTCTGCTATGCCATGCAAAGCAGCTGCACTTCAATAGCAGGACATAAATGTTAGTATGGGGGCCTGGGCAGGCAGGTGGGCCAAACAACATAGCATTGGAGAGAACCGGTTAGGTCTCTGCTGCTCATCGGTGCTACCGGCTCAGCAGAACCAGGCCGAACCGGTAGAATACCGCCACTGCCACCAGGGGTGGATGCAGTGACCCTAACTTTGAAGATTGATTGTAAGTAGCTGTGGGGAGGTCCATCATAACTTCAAATGATTGCTAAGTGACCAGTCATTAAGCAAGGACCACCTGTAGTTGCTGTCTCTTCCAGCTTTTATTGAATAAGAGCATACAGGTTTGGTCCTCTGTGTTGAAGATGTTACATGCTTCCCCTGTTCTATTATACTGTGAAATACAATAGTTGCTAGTGATATCACATAATCCTTCATTTTCCTCTTCCACCACTTTTCTTTTTATCATGAGGTTGGCATGGAACAGGAAATATGATGTCAACTGTTGGAAGAAGGTCTAGTTCTGGGAATGTGTCTCTCTATTTATTATGGATGAGAAAAGCCTTTCTAGATTTGTTGTTCCATTTTGAATAATTCATCATAGTTACACTGTTTTCTGAAGAGATCCCTTCACCTGAACAGGATTGACCGTGGTTAGTACTTGGGTGAGGAATCCCCTGGGAATTCCAGTGCTGTAGGCTGAACCGGGAGGTCAAATAATCTTTCTAGATGAACTTGGCAATGGCCAACCTCCTCATTGGTAGAAGTAGATCAGTTTGGATGTACCCATGTGAGTCACCAGGAGTTGAAGAAGACTTATTTTAAGTCTATAGTGAGCAGATGAAGATAATTTAACAGATAGATAACAGATAATCAGAGTTGGAAGGGACCTTGTAGGTCATCCACCCCACACCCAAGCGGGAGACCTTGCACCATTTCTGACAGATGGGAGTCAAATCTCTTCTTGAAAGTCTCAAGTGATGGTGCTCCCACAACTTCAGAGGGCAAAGTGTTCCATTGGTTGATCGTTCTCACTGTCAGAAAAATTCCTCCTTATTTCCAGGTTGAATCTCTCCTTGTTCAGTTTCCATCCATTATTCCTTGTCTGGCCTACAGGTGCTTTAGAAAATACTGTAGCTTGACCCCCTCCTCCTCTCTGTGGCAGCCTCTGTGGAACACTGCTATCCTGTCTCCCCTGGTCCTTCTCTTCACTAGACTAGCCCTGCCCAATTCCTGCAACCATTCTTCATATGTTTCAGTCTCCAGTCCCCTAATTATCCTGGTTGCTCTTCTCTGTACTTTTTCTAGAGTCTCAACATCTCTAAATACCTCTAATGTATTTATAACATTCTTGCAAGGGAGCATTAAAGCCATTGAGATTGCAATTCCATTTACAGAATACAAAAAAGTTGGAAGGGACCTTGAAGGGCTTCTAGCCCAACCCTCTGCTCAAGCAGCAGACCCTATACTTGTACCAGTCTAGGCAAATGGTTGTCAAGTCCCCTCTTAAAAACCTCCACTGATGGAGCACCCATAACTTTTGGAGGCAAGCTGTTCTGTTGATTAATTGTTCTCATTGGCAGGAATCTTCTCTTTAGTTCTAGGTTGCTTCTTTCCTTGGTTGGTTTCCATCCATTGATTCTTCTCCTGCCTCCAGGTGCTTTGAAAATAGGTTGACCCCCCTCTTCTCTGAGGCAGCCCCTCAAATATTGGAAGGCTGCTATCATGTCACCCCTAGTCCTTCTCTTTGATAGACATTCCCAGTTCCCTCAATCATTCATCATATGGTTTAGTCTCCAATCCCCTTACCATATCTGTTGTTCTTCTCTGCAGTCTTTCTAGAGCAGGGGTGTCAAACTCCAGGCCCACGGGCCGGATCTGGCCCATGGGGTGTTTGATTTGGCCCACACCACCGCCTTGGAAACAGCAAAGGACTGGCCCACAGTGCCTCTGCCAATGAAAACAGAGCTCGGGAGGGCCCTCCTGAGTTCTGTTTTCACTGGCAGAGGGTTGCAGGAGGCCATCACAGCCAAAACGGAGCTTGGGAGGCCATTTTCACTGGTAGACCACTCAGGCCATCCCAGGTGCCCCAGACATGAGTGATGTCGAGGTGGCCATGCCCACCCTGACCACACCCACCCCAGCCCCTTGAGGTCAAACACATCCTTCTATTAAAAATCGAGTTTGACACCCTGTTCTAGAGTCATTACATCTTTTTTTCCTATCATGGTTCCTTTATTGACTTTGCTCATTTGGAAGCTGGCTAGGAATGTCACAAGTGGCCCACATGTGACCCCCCAGGATGCAGCAACCATTTTAAAATATGGGCCAGTTGCCAAGCACCCAAATTTTGATCATGTGACATATGGGGATGCTGCAACCGTTGTGAGTCTTATTACTTGTTCCTAAATCACCTTTTCAGTGCCTTGGTAACTTTGAAGAGTCATCAATGAATGCTGTAAGTTGTGGATCACCTATAACATGGGTGTCAAACTCGATTTCATTGAAGGCCGCATCAGGGTTGTGTTTGACCTCAGGGGGGTGGAGTGGACGTGGCCAGCTCAATGTCACTCATGTCAGGGGCATCTGTGGTGGCCCAAGCACTCTGCCAGCTCCCGAGCTCTATTTTCAGCTGTAATGGCTTCCTGCAACCCTCTTCCAACCCTCTTCCAGTGAAAATGGAGCTTGCACGGCCCTCCCAAGCTTTGCTGGCAGAGGCACCACAGGCTGGTCCACAGCTCTAAGCACCCAGTCTTTGAGTTTGACACCCCAGTCCTAGAAAAGAGAGAATTGGAGCATCAGCCATTGACCTTGCCTCTGTCCTTATTTCCTTGCTGGTCTTCTCCATATATCTGGGATGAAGGTATAAGATGGAGAATCTCTGCTAACTGCTGTGAGATTTGGAAGAAGATCATTGATTTTCTGTATTCAGAAGTATACCTGATGAAGATAAGCTCTTCCATGGCCTGAAAGTTTTAATGAACAGGAGATGCAATCTCCAAAGAAGAAAGAGTCTCTTCCATCCCAGATATATAGTTTGGTGTATCAGTCAAACGGAGTCAAAGAAGAGAGACTGCAAATCAGAGGGCGCTCCAGTTCTAAATTTCTGCTACACTCATGTTGGCATGATAGAAACTCTACGGAGAATTGAAAATACACAATTATTTTGCTTCCCCCACACTTCCCCTTATGCCAAGGTCTTTGTCTTTTTTTCCATTGTTCCAGTTTATGCCTCCATTGTAGTTGCCTGGGAACCTGAGCAGAGGGTGTTACCAAGAGGCCGATTTCAAGCCATAAATGGAGCATTCTTTGTGGCCTCCTGTAAATGGAAATAGCACAGGCTGTGTCAACAGATGGTGGGGAAGGCTCTGTGTGTGTGTGAGAGAGAGGGGGAGGGAGAGGGAGAGAGAGAGAAGGAATGATGGCTCAACATTTAAAGACACTGAGATTGTCAACTGGGAAACTGACAGCCCGGGTTGGAGACCCAAGTTCTACACAGCAGGGTGAGCTCCCATTCCTTGCTCCAGCTCTACCCACCTAGCAGTTCAAAAACATGCAACTGCAAGCAGATTAATAGGTACCACTTTGGTGGGAAGATAACAGTGTTCTGTGTGCCTTTGAGGTATAGCCATGCTGGCCACATGACCATGGAAAGTCTCTAAACAATGTTGGCTCCCTCAGCCAAGAAATGGAGATGATCAGCATGCCCTAAGTTAGATATGACTGACAGGGAAACCTTTATGTGGATACATACACATACACATATATAGCACCTGTGGGTAGGACAAGAAGGGTGGAAACTAATCAAGGAGAGAAGCAACCTAGAACTAAGGAGAAATTTCCTGACAGAACAATTGATCAGTGGAACATCTTGCCTCCAGAAGTTGTAAATACTCCAACACTGGAAGTTTTAAAGAAGAGATTGGATAATAATTTGTCTGAAATGGTATAGAGTTTCCTGCCTAAGCAGGGGGTTGAACTAGAAGACCTCCAAGGTCCTTTCTAACTCTGTTATTCTAAATTTTAAATATACATATACATAGGGTGATTTAACTGTATGATCTCATGAATGTAATGATGTCATAACTAGACTCAGTTTCTACTATCTAAGGGACTTAAACCACAACAATTTTGGGTTCCTATTTAAAATACTTGAAGTCCCATCTGCTAATCCTTTGGCCTAGAATTATCATTTCTTCATTGCAAATGAACAATTTATGGTCAAAACAGAAAGTGAAGTTTTGGCAAAATATGAAAAGGGGAGACAATCACAGATAATGCAGAAAAGCAAATTTGTAAATTATCTGCTAAGTTCACTGGGGTGGAGAAGACCTGCCAAGTAACCCTTCCTTTACTCCTTCTACTTTCAGTCTAAGGGCTAAGTATCAATGGGCAGCTTTCCAGGCATCCATTCCTAGGGTTCATAACGTTGAAGAAAATGCTGGCAATGAGGATAGCAAGCCAAGGGAAGCCATTTTTCTCCATTCTCTCTACTCTTAAAAATAAGCTTCCTCCTCGTTCGATGCCTGAGAATTGGTCAGGTTCACGCAAGGGACATTGGTCAGTTCACGCAATACAGAAGATTAGGCTAATATACATTACTTTCAGGGTTCAGCAGGTTTTGGAAAAGCAAACAAACTTAGTTTACTTTGTGGAATCCTTGGTGCTCTCTGAGTTTGCTCATTTGCTCACAGACATTTCATTACCCAACAAACTAACATCATCAGTGTTAGTTTACCCTGCTGGGCAAAAAACCCACTACCATGTTAGTCTATATAGATTTATTTGTTTTGGTATTGAATGCAATAGGAACATAATGCTTTGCTTTTGTTAAACCTGAATTAGGGTGAACTGAGTCATTATCCAGTTTAACAAGCTTCGACCGCTACTGAGTTGGAACTATCAAATCTCTCCTCTTATAAGGCTAAAGTGAGATCATTCCTGAGCCTCAAGAGGGGAGGGACATTAGATGGAAGAAGGGTTATCACCGAACACATAAAATTATTTTTCTTTTACATTAATGTTGGGAGGAGTTGCCAGAGGGAAACTTTCATAGAATTCTAGAGGTGGAATTGCTGATTCTATTGGAACCACCAAGCCCTATTCAGTGCAAAAATCTCAATTATGCATAGGTCTGTCCAGGTCTTTAACAGATTAACAGAGTTGAAAAGGACCTTGTAGGTCATCTAGTCCAATCCCCTTGCCCAAGTAAGAGACCCTACACCATTTCTGACAAATGGCAGTCCAGTCTCTTCTTGAAAGCCTCCAGTGATGAAGCTCCCACAACTTCTGAAGGCAACTTTTGTTTCATTGGCCGATCATTGTCACTATCAGAAAATTGGTCCTTCTCTTCACTAGACTAGCCGTGCCCAGTTCCTGCAACCATTCATTGTATGTTTTAGCCTGCAGTCTCCTAATCAGCTTGCTTGTTCTTTGCACTTTTTATATAGTGTAGTGACAAAAACTGGATGCAGTACTCTAGGTGTGGTCTTACTAAGGCTTTATAGAGTGTTATTAGTACCTCACTTGATCTTGATTGTATTCCTCTGTTAATGCATTGGCTTTTTTGGCTGCTGCCACACGCTGCTGGCTCATATTTAATTGGTTATTCACTAAGACTCCAAGATCCCTCTCACAGTTACTGCTATTAAGCCCGGTTTTACCCAGTCTTCCTTGAATACCTACAATGAAGCTATCCAGCTATCCTGCAAAATAGTTCAGAATTCTTTCTCAAGTTTCATCCGCAATCTTGCAATCTAAAATTGGAACTTCTACTTCCATCTCCTCCTTCTTTCCCCCTGTGGATGCAAGCAGGCTCCTCTTTTAAATGAAAGCAAAATACCATTTCTTTTTTTATTTTCATTTTTACAAAACTTCAACAACCAGCTGTTGATTTTCAGTCCAGCAGCAAGGTTTCTTTTCCAGGTTTCTTTTTCACGTCTTGTCCTGTTTTTTTTGCTTTTATTTTTCTCCAAGAGTGGGCAGGTGTAGTGGAGAAGGAAGTTGATAAAACCCCAAGAAAATTACCATGACTTCAGAAAGAGTCCAAGCATCCTCTCCGAGCAATTCCTGGGTGATATTATATCCTTATCTGCTTCACTTGAGATCTTTGACCGGGCCTGTGCTGACCTCCCATTTCCCTAATCTAATCTAACTCTGTGCTGTTTATGGGGGTTCATTTAAGCAGTCAAAGATGTGCTTTGTTACGTGTGCCAGCAGCAATTTGTACCATCTGGGTATGGAAAAGGAAAAAGGAAGGAAGGAAAAAATATGCAAGGGGAGAAAGCTACGAGTAATGTAATTCAGGAAGAGTCAGAGAGCAATTGGAAAGGAGGGATGGTCACTTCTTTATCCATGATAAAATGTCAAAGAACATTGAGACAAAGAAAGAGGTAGCGGGAATCTGCAACTTTATGACAGGAGCCAACTTATAAGCAGGTTAATACATATATGAGTAACAGTATGGATGAAATGTCAGACTTACTGTATAGCTGGTTTGGGGAGTCCTGTCTATCATCCTATTTTCCAAAGCACCTGAAGGCAGGACAAAAGGCAACAGATGGAAACTAATCAAGGAGAGAAGCAACCTAGAACTAAGGAGAAATTTCCTGACAGTGAGAACGTTCAATCAGTGGAATGGCTTGCCTCCAGAAGTTGGGAGATGCTCCTTCACTGGAGGCTTTTAAGAAGAGAGTGGACAGCCACTTAGTCTGGAATGATATATATAATGCAGAAGTAGCTGCTGGCCTAGCTGGGTAAGGAATTCTGGGAATTGAAGTCCACAAGTCATAAAAGGGCCATAGTTCCCCACCCCTTGTATAGAGGATCTCCTGCTTGGACTAGAAGACCCCCAAGATCTGTTCCAACTCTTGTTATTCTATCTCTTTGTTGCTGCTGTTTAAAACATTCTGGATTTAGTCCTGAAGGTGCTTTTTCAAGAGGCAACTGGACTTTCTGGTTTGTTTGTTTGTTTCTTTGAGCTGAAGAAGCTTCTTGGATGAGAAGCAAAATGTCTTCAAAGACATTTCGGCCGGGCAATGCCGGCTGGCGGTCCCCCGACGACGTGCCTATTCTGTCGCGTTCCCTGACCTCTGGAATCAACTTCCCTTGGGGCTCCGCCTGGCCCCTGACCTCCGCACCTTCCGCCATGACCTGAAGACCTGGTTGTTTAACCAATCCGGGCTGTGACCCCTGGGAGGGGTGGTTTTAGATTTTGGATTGATTTTAAGTTTGTATTTTGTAATTATGTTGGGACTGTTTAGTTTAATTCTTTTTAAGTATTTATTGTTATTGTTTTTTTAACTGTGAGCCGCCCCGAGTCTTCAGAGATGGGGCGGCATATAAGTCCCACAAATAAATAAATAAATAAATAAATAAATAAATAAATAAATAAATAAATAAATAGCAGAAAGTCCAGTTGCCTCTTGAAAAAGCACCTTTGGCACAACCATGATTGAGAATCTCCATAGACATTCTGGATTTAGCATACCATTTGCTTGGTAGTATAAACACTACGACATATTTATTTACTCACATGCTCCAACCTGCCTCAGTTCATACTGATGTTTGCACCAGATTATGGAAGAATCGTAATTTCATCATATAATTCTCCATCCTGTTTGCAGGCTGTTATCATGACATCCATGACAAAAGGGTTGAGGGGTATGATCCAGTGGCGGGATTCAATTTTTTTTTACTACCGGTTCTGTGGGTGTGGCTTGGTGGGCGTGGTGTGGCTTGATGGCCATGGCTTGGTGGGCATGGCAGGGGAAGAATACTTAAAATCTCCATTCCCTCCCCATCCTTCCCCTGGAGTGGGGAGGGAATGGGGATTTTACAGTATCCTTCCCCTGCCACGCCCACCAAGCCACACTCACAGAACCGGTAGTAAAAAAAATTTGAATCCCACCACTACTTTAAACATCCTTGCCAACCTTACCAGCACTTGTGGTTTTGGGATCTTCTTTCAGGCTGGATGTACAGGTTCTCCTGCCTGCTTCTGCTCAAACCAACATCACCTCCCATTCCTTTTCCATTTTGCTTGTGACTTTGATGGCAGCAGAGCCCCAAACCCCAAAGCTGTAACTCTCTGGATTTTACACACACTCTTCTGAAATTCTGCATAGACAATATGTGTGATTTTCATACAAATTATCAATTTCCTTGACAGAATTGCAAGGGAGGAACAGAAGGTGAATTCTTGGCCTCACAACCACTTAAAAAATACTGAGGATTTCATGTTTCACAAAACCTCAGTCCTTTCCTTTCGGAAAAGATGGATATCTCCATAGAGACAACCATGGTTCCCACTTTCTTTCTAGATGCTTTCTATTTGCTTTAAGTGGAGGATTCCAAGAAGGAGAAACTGCTATTTGCCCCACCAAAAAAACAAGAAAAAAGAAAGAGAGAGGGAAGGAAGGAAGGAGGGAGGGAGGAGGAAGGAAGGAAGGAAGGAAGGAAGGAAGGAAGGAAGGAAGGAAGGAAGGAAGGAAGGAAGGAAGGAAGATTTTAATGGAACTAAGAGCTTTGCTTCACACATCAACATAACTAAAATAGGAAATATATATGTTAAAATAAACTTAACCGTCCATCCATCCATCCATCTACTATTTGTAATCCCTTCTGAATGCCAAAAGACCCTACACAGCATGAGATATTAAGTAAAAAGCATAGTAATATATGTCTATGAAGATCCTCAGTCATCAAGATCATAATTGTATCAAAAGTGTGTTTTTTTAATTTTTGAAATGTCAATTGGACTGATTATTTTTTAAGGAAGAAGAAGAAAAAAAATATTTTGCTTCCTATCCTGGAATCTTCATCAGATCCAATACAAGTGATGAAGCTTTCAGGATAGGAAGCAAAATGTCCTTTTCTTCTTCTCCTTCTTCCTTAAAAAATCAGTCCAGTTTCCCCTTCAATACTAAAAAAACTACTTTTGATACATAGTAATATATAATTTAAATTCAAATCAATACAAAACCCAAAATAATGACACAAAAAATTGAGAATAAAGCCTACATTGGCTATTTCCCCCCCATCAAAATGCAGTACAAATATTTTCACATCTCATCTCCTTGCCAGAGAATACTGTTCTTCAAAACTGTACTTCAAATCTGCAAACAGAAGGAATTATCTTTCACTGATGCATCCATTCCCACTGATACTCACTGGAAGTTTCAGGAACTTACATCTCCCAATGAAAACAAATTTAGGATCCCAAGTTAAATTTAGCAGTGTGGGAGGAAGCTTTGAATAGCCTGAGATAAATTAATTTATCTAATTAATCTCAGGCTATTCAAAGCTTCCTTCCATGCCAAGGGAGTGGAAAAGCACCAAGTCTAATTACCTTTTAGCATCAGATAAACTCTTACCTGTTCTCTCAGGTTCCTCATTTAATCTGCCTTTCTGAATCATGTTTATCTAGTGTGATTTGGCCTTTTTATGATTTTATATCTTTTGAAGACTGTTAATTCCGTACTGTTTTAGCTTTTGAGCCGTGTGGGGTTTCTTTGCACCTCATGTTGAGCTTGCATTGAATGCAGAAGTGGATAAGACTATTATGAATTAATGCATCCAGTAGATAAGAGTCACCATTTTTGTTACCTACAGAGCTCTATTAACCAGGTCATTTTTGGGGTGTGGGGTGTAGTTAACATTGCAGACAGTGGAAATTTAAATGGCTTGTAGCTCTTAAATCACTTCAGTGGTGGCTCCTAAAAGCTAGCTGTGAGCTTGCAATTGGCAAAGATCTAAGTAGTAATGCCAGAGCTGTAGAAAAGGCAAGGTAAACTTGATGGAATTCTTAAGAGAAGAGATAGCTGGGAAGAATTGATCATAAATGAAATTCCTTGTGCTTCTCCTGACCTTACTTACTCCAGGCAGATTTATAGGGAGCCATGTTGGTGCAGTGGTTAGAATGCAGTATTGCAAGCTGACTCTGCTCATTGCCAGAAGTTCGATCCTGATCAACTTAGCGTTGACTCAGCCTTCCCTCCTTCTAAGGTCGGTGAAATAAGGACCCAGATTATTGGGGGGCGGGCAATAGGATGACTTTATAAACTGCTCAGAGAGGGCTGTAAAGCACTATGAAGCAGCATATAAATCTAAATGCTATTGCTATTTGTGAAACACCTTGGGGGAAATGAACATTACTTGCACAAACAGAGAAATATTGAGTGGCAGTATTTACTAATTGTCAACTGTCCCACACAGTTCAGTCAGCAAATATAGAATTGTGGGCCAGTTTCATTTTCAAAGAGTACAGTTTACTGAGCTGGGATGGATATGGAAGTACCAAAGCTAATTCTGATGGGTTCCCACACAAATTGTATAACTAAACACCCTCTTTTTCCCCAACCACCACAAAGTCATTTTATTTCCTTCAATGCACTGTGTTCATTTTGTTTGGGTAATAGACTCGGCTTTCTCAGCTGGTTGACCTTGAGTTGTTGGCATAGCTACAAACTTCTGAGTTGTCTCTCTTGCATTTCTTTTCTCCCCCTCCCAATACCTCCCTTACATTCCAATCATTCCCTCCCTCCATTGCTTCTTATCTGGCTGAGAACGGGGTTTGCACTGCTTCAGCCATGACACTAGTTTCTTTAGTAGTCCACATTAAGAGCCCTGGTGGCACAGTGGCTAAAATGCAGTATTGTTGACAAACTCTGCCAACTGCCAGGAGTTCGATCCTGACTGGTTCAAGGTTGACTGTCAAAACGTTCTCTGCTACCATTGTCAAGGCTTGAAAAACCTTGTTCCAGGGAGTAAAAATTCTTCCAAAACATCCTGCCAATTAGAGGTGATAGACCGTGTTTTTCTTTGCTGTCAATGCTGATAAAAATTAGACCCGAAAAGTGATCTAAAAACATTTTTTATTTATAAAATAAGAAAACCTACACGGAGCTACATGTTGGCAGCTTACTTAACACCAAGGCATATAGAAAAAGAACAAAGGAAAAGTAAAACGGAAGTGAAGTCAAACTTTGTACACATGCGCAGTAAATCAAAATATCACAAGACTTTCTTATCTCATTACTATGGAGACAAGATAATATAGTGCTGGCTAGCAGACACCTGCTTGCTATAATATGAACTTAGAAGCTGAAACAGACAAACCAAAAAAACACAGTGACAGACTCATGCATCCATCTTTCCAAGGTCAGTAAAAGGACCCCAAATTGTTGGGGACAATATGCTGACTCTGTAAATTGCTTAGAGAGGGTTGTGAAGGGGTGTTATGAAGTGGTATATAAGTCTTAAGTGCTATTGCTATTGCTATCTTTCAAAAGATTGAGATCCATCATCTTCTGTGGAACTGTGTATGTGCACAGACACACAAACATACACATACACACACATGTGCACATCCACATACACAAAATAATTCCCAAGTAAACATTGAAGGTTCACTGATAGAATAAGAGTCAATCCAGAGGTCAGCTTGGTTGGAGATGTCTACCTCAGTTGAAATTCTCCGACTCAAGTTTCAAATGAGAATACTTTCTTCTCTGCTGAAGAGTTTATAAAGACAGTTTCATCAACTAATTCATTAACACATAATTTTACTGGTAAGCAGCCAATGTCTGATTTGACTTTTCACTGAGAACCGTATGAATTATGCAGCTAAAAACACCTTTTATTTTATTTCTCCTTTTTTTGTCTAATGTTTGTTAGCTCCCTTGGTATAAAGCCACAAAACGTTGGCAAATTTTTGAACCTTGAAAGGAAAAGCATCGTAAATATTGTCCAACACTTCTAGCAGAAGTAGAAGCAGTGTTGCTACCATAAAGAGTTGGATGAAAACAAATATTAAGAGTCAGAAATATACAAATGGCAGAACTATATGTTCCAAACAGGGTTGACATTTATGCTAAAATTTAGTTCTGTGCTATTGCTAAAAAAGGAAACTGAATACATCCACGAAAGTCACCAGGCACTGAACTTGACTTGCAGAAGACTTTACTTTTAATGATTAATGTAAGAACTGTAAACTACAAAATCCATTTGTCTGCAGCAAGCAACCGCAAGCAGATCAAAGAAAGAGCAAAACAGCATGAACAAAAGACTATTTTTTCTTGCTTTCTCCCAGCTTCTCTGTTTAGCCCAAGCAGATTAGTTTTACATATTTTGCACCTTCAAACTGGATGTTTTCAATTCTCCATCCATCCCTCTCCCTTCCTCCTCCTCCTCCTCCTCCTCCTCCGCAGGACCGAATTCAGATGCAGAAGTTTTTGTTCTTTCTGTCCTCAGTACAAATATTTTCTCACACACTCAAAGGTCAGGTAAACAGAAAGCCAGAGAAAAGAAGAGAGGGGGAAAAAAAAGCAGAATTCTGGGCTTCTGAACAGCCCACCTCCCCCCTTGCAGAGCAATGGCCCTTGGCAGATGCTTCACAGGGCTCTGCTCTGATGCTATCAACTCCACATAATGATGCCAGATTACCTGTGGTGCTCTCACCTTGATGACTGATGGGGCTGCAAGCTTGTGCTGCCTGGTTAACTTCTTAGGGTGTGCCCAGCTCCCACTTACATGGAGCCTTAATTAGGCCTCACGACACAGTTGTTTTTGAAGTAGAAATGTTAAGTCCCAGGTGGGTCCTGTCACAGTGCCTAGGTGGCATTCAGAGATCAATACCTAGCTATCATGTCAGTGAGCATGTTGTAGAGTCCCCAACGCTTCCCTCCACCTTAAGACCCCCAAATGCAGCTGGCCTGAAGTTAACAGCCTTCAAAAGTCTGGAAAACAATACACCTACCTACCCACAGGAGAGATCCTTTCCATGACAATAAAGAGGAGGATGGTGGGGAAATGAGATGCAGAGATTTAGAATACGGCAAAAGTTGCCGGATGTAACAGAAGCGTATCTGAATTCCGGATTAATTTAATGACTGCTGGTTCCATAAGCATTGGATGTGAATGTCCAAAGTCTTTTTTGTTTTTCACAGACTCAGGGAAGTTTTGTTATGTTGGCCTCTCCCTCTGCTGCCACAACACACACATAGGAAAAATAGGAGTAATATGGGCAGAATAATTTATTTATTTATTTATTTTAATTACATTTATATGCTGCCCTTCTCCGAAGACTCAGGGCGGCTTACAATTTTTGGGATACAGCCCAATGTGCTCAGCAATAGCCTTCATTCCACTGTATATGCCTGCTTATTACTAAGCGGCATTTTTACAAAGTCAGCTTATTGCCCCCAACAATCTTGAGTCCTCAGTTTACCTACCCCGAGAGGATGGAAGGCTGAGTCAACCTTGAGCCTGGTGGGATTCGAGCCTACAGTAATTGTAGACAGCTGGAACTTAAATGCAGGCATTTAACAGCCTGAGCCACCAAGGCCCTAATTTAAGGAGCCCTGAGGCTGACTTTGGAGAAGTCATCCAGAAGCTCTAGAGACAACACAAGGTGCACAAGAGGCACATGTTAAGTCCAAGCAGGCATGAATGTATAAGGAAAAGATTCAGAAGGATTCTCTCCAGCCCTGGGCTAGCATAGGTAGACTTGCAGAATTACACTTCTGTAGCTTATCTCAAGAATTAGATTCAATTCAAGGTGTTGGTGTCAGTCCTGGAAGCCATATTTTTCACTTGGAAGGTTCGAGGCTGCCACATTTAGTGCCTGGGAATTTGGGAGGGGGGATTTCACAGTGAGGTGGAAGATTAGACTCAACAACATTCTTTCACAGAGAGTCAAGGACATGTTGCCCTGCACCTGGAGAGGAGTATCTGGAGGAAGGTCTCCACTTGAGAGATGATGGCTTCATTGGACCATGTGATGGACTGATGGACGCAGGGGATGGATCTTTGATTTCTGTTTTGGGAAGGGAAAACCCAGAACTCTCAGTTTCGGGTTTTCCCAGATGTGCCAATATGACAACTCTAATAAAATGGAACTTTGAGAAAATGCTGGTCTTGGAGGTTGTTAGTTGGAACGCTGAAAGTTGCTTTAACCTTTAAAGATCTTGGTTGCATGGGGCTGGGTTATTTGAAGGACTACCTCCCCCATTTATCCATCCCATCAGATTTAGCAAGAGAGACAACTTACAGGTCCCATCTCTTAGAAATAGAGAAGAAAGGGACATTCTTAGCTGTGGGCGGGGGGGCACTTGGAGATCAGCTCTGTCCCTCCTTATTTTTCTGAAGTCCTCAACATCTGGCTTTATCATCATATCTGCTTGTTTAGATTATTTTAAATGTGACCTTTATTATTTTAAGGCAGAAAAGGTATCTAATACTCCTTCTTTCTCCTGTTTTCCTTAGAACATCTTGTGAGGTGAAATGGATTGAGAGAGATGGACTGGCCCAAAGCTGCCCAGTCATGTTTTTCTTGATTTGATTTATTTGGATTTCTCCCGAAGGACTCAGGGCGGCTCACATAACATAACATACAAATATTTATTAAACCTGATCCAAATAAACAGTAAAAATCCCACGCTAAAATACCCAATTAAAAACCCCAATCCCCCTCAATCCAGGCCGGCCTGCAAAAACAGCCAAGTCTTTAGATCTCAGCGGAAGAAACACAGGTCAGGGGACAACCGCAGCCCCAGGGGCAGCTGGTTCCACAGGGTGGGAGCTCCCACAGAGAAAGCCCTACCCCAGGGGGCTGCCAACCGGCATTGTCTGGCCAACGGCACCCCAAGGAGGCCCTGCCAGTGGGAGCGCACTGGGCGATTAGAAGTCGCAAATACCCCAGACCCAAGCCATGAAGGGCTTTATAGGTCAGCACCAGCACCTTGAATCTTATACAGAGGGCAACCGGCAATCAATGCAGATCGTGCAGGAGGGGTATAATATGGGAGTATCGGGACACTCCCATCACAACCCACGCAGCCGCATTTTGCACCAGTTGAAGTCTCCGTATAGTCCGCAAGGGCAGCCCCATTTCTTGCCTAAAATGGGACTAAAAGTCACAGTCTCCTGGTTTCTAGCCTGGTGTTTTAACCACTAGGCCAAACAGACTATTTTGGGGACATCATAAGAGTTCAAAGCAAGATTGGAGTGTTATGGCTCCTCTTGATTCCTAGACCTACTGCTGACCTTTGGGAGAATATTGGTTGCAGATAGCTGTGATGAGGAGAAAAACTGTACGTTTAGAAATGTGGGAGAATAATATGAAAAAAAAAAAACCCTAGCAAATTGAGATTCTAATCATATCATATTTGGGAAGACAGTTGGTAATTTATTGCTCCCAGGGAGGAAAACCACAGAAAGAATTTCAGTGCTAGTTGATAAGTGGCTTTTCAATTTAAATTTTCAAGACCAGATAGCTTTTTTTAAAGCACGTTTAGGACTAAAACTGTGTTCTAATTGGAGCATCGGTACCCACAAAATCAAGAGCTGAGTTGTTGAGTGTAATGGAGATTAATAGCGTAAAAATGTTTCTTTGTAAAACAAAACCTTTGCAAAGTAGATTTCACTCAGCAATATTCCAGACCTTATCAGATTTGCTGGCATTTGTTCTGTATATCCTTGCAAGCCAAACTCACTGGATATAATCTAGATATTTGGCTATTGGCTGTATTAAATCTGAAAACAAAAATAAGAAAAAGGACCTCTGAAAACAGAAGTTGCCACAACTGAACTACATTCAGATTTTCAAATCTAGGAATGCTCTCTTCACTATTCTGTTTATAAGCATTGCCTTACTTCCCCACAAACATTCATTTCCTGGGCTGCTTAAAATGCAATGGAAGCCCAATGCATGAGTAATAAGTGCAATCAAAATAGGTTAAAATGTTATTTGCCATCAAAATTCCAAATGAATATAGAGCTTTCAATCTGGCACTGGGGGCGGGGGAATGAAATTGTCAAGCTGTGAAATTTACTGTTTTCAGAAGTACTGATGGCCATCAATTTAACTTAGTGGTAAAAGTGGAGAAATGCATAGGGGGCGAAATTATCAAGAGCTACACCTACCCACCCACAAAAGTACAAAAAGAGACAGAGACAGAGAGGGAGGGAAGGAAGGAAGGAAGGAAGGAAGGAAGGAAGGAAGGAAGGAAGGAAGGAAGGAAGGAAGGAAGGAAGGAAAGGAAGGAAGGAAGGAAAGAAACAAAGAAATCTTAAATTCTGAAGTTATACAAAAAGAAAAAGATTCCTACACTGAATTCCAGCTGAAGAAAGGGAATTTGCTTCTGAATATTTATTATTATTATAATTTTGTAAAGGAGGGTTATGGTTGACCTCTGGCTTTCATTCCTCTAGGATACAGTGTTTAAAATGTCCTCCTTCCATTTTATAATTTCCTATGCTCTATTCAGTAGCCTCTCTGGGTTTGCACCCTTTCTAATTTGGAAAAGAAAAAATAATAAACCACAGAGAGTTGTATGCAATTCTATGGATGCATGGAAGCCAGAGAGACTCCATTCTGCTGGAGAGATAATTATATATTGAAAAACAAGCACTCACACACAGCCCCCTGTGTTATTTTAGCTCATCATAAAATAAGCCTGCTGTAAATCAGTTCACAAATACTACCAAGAGAAATCTAAAGTAATTTTTTCCAGCCTTCTAAAGAAGAAGGTTAAAAAACCCTCCCAAATGAGAAAAAAAATGCAAGGCAAGTTTTAGGATACCACTATTTAAATATCTTTCTAGGATGCAATGATAATATCTTTGCAGTCTTTGTAATCTGGATGCAGCCCTGGATATCGCATAAAATGACAGTTGGCTAAGGCTGTGGTTTGATAAAACAGGCTATACTTTTAGGTGTGTTTGCATGTGCACCTGTGTGCATGTTGCCTCTCTTTTAATCAAAATAGTTTATAATTCCTGTCCCCACTGTATTTGGTGGCATGGCACTAACGCTAGTATTTTTATTTTATTCAATTTTATTTCAAAACAGCAAGAGAAATCTTCCAGAATGTGGTTTGTCAAGTACCTCGGTTTACCAAAATCACATTTTTGTTGCAGTTAAGAATAAGTTAGGAAAGATTTCAGTTTGGAGAGCTGTAGTCCTGTGCCCAAGGAATGAGCAATGCATAATGCACAGTCTGCAAATACCTTCCAGTGGTGGTTTCTCTGTTAAACCCATACAACAGCCTTCTCCAATTTGAATGACTTTGAGAATTTGATTCCCAGAAGTTTTAGAGAATTCTGTGTCTTTCAGGTGCTTTGGAGAATAGCTTGAGTGGCAGCCTCTGAGATATTGGAAGACTGCTATCATGTTCACCCCAGTCCTTATTTTCTTCAGACTAGACATACCCAGTTCCAGCAACCGTTCTTTATATGTTTTAGGCTCCAGTCCCTTAATCAACTTTGTTGCTCTTCTCTGCACTCTTTCTAGAGTCTCAACATCCTTTTTGCATTGTGGTGACCAAAACTGGATGCAGTATTCCAAGTATGGCCTTACCAAGGCATTATAAAGTGGTATAAACACTTCACGTGATCCTTTTGTTTATGCAGCCTAGAACTGTGTTGGCTTTTTTGGCAGCTGTTGCACACAGCTGGCTCATATTTAAATGATAGTCCACTAGGACTCCAAGATCCCTCTCACAGTTACTACTGTTGAGCGAGGTACCACATAAACTGTACCTGTGTACATTTTGTTTTTCTTGCCTAAATGTAGAACCTTACTTTTTTCACCATTGAATCTATCTATCTATCTATCTATCATCTATCTATCTATCTATCTATCTATCTATCTATCTATCTATCATCATATTTAGAGATTTTCCATCTTCCTCATAGAGGGATGCAAAGACTGGGGATGAGTCCAGGTTGTTTTCATGGATTGGCAGTGGCCACCTCTGCTCTGCTGTGAAGTATCCCTATGAACACTTTCCAATGTTGGGTTGTTGGATTTATAGTCCACAAAAAAGAGAGATGAGCACTCAACCAAATCAAACAAGACTCCAGCTTTTCTGGTTTTTAAGAAAGGAATAGTCCTTTCCCCAAGCCTATTTTGCCATTTAGAGCTGAACTGCCAGAACAAAAACAAAATGTCCTAGGGGATGGGTCAGTATCACAAGCATTTTTTTTTCTCATTCTGGAATATATGTATGTATGTGTTATGTATGCAGGTTTGAATGTCATTGGTTTAGTTTGAACTGTTCTTGTAAAATGTCAAATATGATTGGTTTAAAAAGTGCGGGAAAAACCCTGCATTCTGATTGGCTGGCAACTGCGGCTGCTGGCTATAAGTAGCAGCAACAGACCAGCCAAATCGGGTCTGTTATGAGCTGTAGTCACTAATAAACTCTTCACTGAAGCACTCCGTGTCTGACTCTTCATGCAAATCTAACGGTATGTATGTATGTATGTATGTATGTATGTATGTATGTATGTATGTATAAATGTATAAGTGAAATACCATTCATGCATCATCACAAAATCTCCAGAACCGTAAAGCCTACAAACTTGAAATTTGGCCCATATGTTCCTCTTGGCTTCCAGGTGCTCACTAAGAAAGGATTTCTCGAAATGACCATCAGAGCATTAGTATTTTGTGTATTATTATTGTTAACACGCTCTGATGCTAAGGAGCTCTACTCCCCCTCCCCATCTGAAAAGAAATTTGTTCCAAATGCAAAACACAAGCAGAGGAGAGGAATTTCAGTTTCAGTTTCGCAGCACCAAGCAGCTTTAGTACAGAAGAGTTGAGCTAAGCCACACCCAGGCTCCTTGCTGTCTCCTTGCTCTCACACAGAAAATGCTGTTTCGGTTTCCAAACAGCCCTCAACTCTCTAACACACTGACAGGACGCTAGCTAGATGAATACCAATGGATGCTGGTAGGCAAAGGCAGAATTTTTCCCCCCTTATTTTCCTCCCCAAAAACTAAGCCCGGTCACATAGTTTCATAGCGAAGCACGGGTATCCAGCTAGTATTTAATAAAAGCCAATGAGAGCAAAGGGCTGCATTTGAAAAGAGACCCAGACATGGAAGATCAAAGAAGAAAATATCTCCAAAGGGAAGGTCATTTCGACAAATCCTCCCTCTCTCCCAGTCCCCAGCCTAGAGTGATAAAAAGCTGGTTCATTAAAAAGAAAGCAAGTGTAATTACAGTGTGCTAATCCTCGGATTCTTGTCTCTAATAAGATGATGAAGGTAGCTACAGGAACATCTCACATTCCCCATTAAGTGGAGTACCTGTTGCTGTAAGGAAGGGAGCCATGCAGAAGCCGTAATTTCTCAGGCCAGAACCAGACAGCTGGGGGTTGGCTCTTCTACAAAACGAATGTGCAAGGCAGCTCTCACTATTAGGCAGAACAAAGTGTTTCTGCTTAATGATAAACTTATTATTTCTTTGTTGGCTTGGCGTCAGGGTGTTTCTTGATGGTTGACGGGAAAATCCAGTAATAAACATGGGAACTGAAAACTGGAACACCTACAGGCCGCTAAAGCCAATAAGAGCCTTGTGCTTATTATACAAACGACTTAACAGTTCCAAACAAATGACCCAGCAGCTGGAACAACTCGGCTACAGAAATGTGGCTCTCTGAACTGGGATCATTAGCCTCTCCAATCTTCACAGTGTATTCAGAGCTATTGTGTGTGGACACCTTCAAAGAGGATGTTGGAGAACCCTGGAACAGGCTCTTGTTGGACAACCAAACTGATGTTCTAATGATCACCCCACAAAAGTCAGTCTTGAAAAACCCTGGCTTGATTTGCTGATCCCACTTGAGGTCTAAAACATTCAGCAGAGGAGGAGGGACTATGAGATGGTAAAAATCAGTTGAAAAAGATTGGAACTCTTTCTTTCTTTCTTCTTTCTCTTTCTTTTTCTCTTCCTCTTCTCTTTTTTCTTTTTCTTTTTTTGTTCCTTCCTTCTTTCCTTCTCTTCCTTCTTCCTTCCTTCTTTCTCTTCCTCTCTTCCTGTTCCTCTCTCTCTCTCTTTCTCTTTTTCTCTTTTTCCTTCCTTTTCTTTTCCTTCCTTCCTTCCTTCCTTCCTTCCTTCCTTCCCTCCCTCCCTCCCTCCCTCCCTCCCTCCCTCCCCTCCCTCCTTCCTTCCTTCCTTCCTTCCTTCCTTCCTTCCTTCCTTCCTTCCTTCCTTCCTTTTCTTAATAAATGTAAAGAAAACAGCCAGAAAGGCTCTTTTCTGTCATCATTATCTTTAACCACCTGGCAGTAAGAGAAGAAATGTTCTTCCAAAGACCCAGGGGTGTTCACTGGAATATCCTATTTTAGCTCGTATAATTGTTAGCCAAATGATTCATGGGAACAAACCAGCCAAAGAGGCCATATGAGTGAGAGCCACTAAAAAACAGATGCCAAAATGTGCCCTGACTGAGAAGGGGGAGCAACCCCAAGATTTATTACCCTGAATCCCAGAAATGAGTGACCATTGTATTCATTACTATACCTAGGTCTACCAGGAGCTGTGTGGAAAAAGGCATCATATTTTAAAGGCTGAGCTGGGCCACCATGGAAAACCTTTAGTCAGGCCAGGTTATCTCAATGGCCAAGGAGAACTTTGGCCCTTCTCTTCTGCAGTCCTTATTTATTTATTTATTTATTTATTTATTTATTTATTTATATCATTTTTTATTTTATTATATAAAATACAAAGAAAAAAAGAAAACAGGAAATTAAGGGAGGCAAAGGGAGCAGGGAAAAGGGGGGATGTGAGATACGAGGGGAAAGAGGAAAGGAAAGAAAAGGGAGCATTGATGTCCAACTCTTCTTAGCACAGTACAAGATAAACACACTCCAACCTCAATTTTTTTGCTTTTGCACATTAATATATAATTAGCCATTCCTGTAACACCCAAATCTTTCTAATCAACAAGGTCAAAGTTTCATTTTTTTTTCTTCACAAGCACAAATTCCAGAAGTGATATCCAAATAAGAACATGGTTTCCTCTTTGAATAAAAATGATCTGCTTTGTGATGAACCAGGGTGGTATACAAAATAAACAGTCACAAAAAACATGTGAAGCCCCTTTTATTCCTTCACTTTGCTTCCAAGCTCCAAATATTTTATTTTTATTTATTTATTTATTAGGCTTATATGCCGCCCTATCTCCTGAGGGACTCAGGGCGGCTTACAATTAAAACAGTCCCAATACAATTACATAAATACAATTACATAAATGTTAAAGGACATTAAAAACCAAGGTCTCCTTTGTCAATTAGAATATTTTAAAATATATTTAACACCCTCCCTCAGTCCCCATCAGTCCCCATCAGTCCCCATCAAATATCCTTGAATGGAGACAAAAAACTCCCACACAAGCAGTTACAAGAAGGAGGAAATGCCATTTAAATTATAAAAAGTAAAAAACAACACAAATCAGGCAAGATAAGGGCTTGAAGACATCCACAGATATCAGACTAGGAAGAATGCCAAACTCAGAGAGGAGCCATAAACTAGAGCTATTTCCACGCTTTGTTTCCAGCACTCTCCTGTACGCATGTCCATCCTCTTATCCAGTTGTCACAGCTGCAGCCCATGAAGAGAATCAAGGCCCTCTCTTCCTTATCCTCTCCTCCCTGCATGTCCTAGCATGGGGAGGGGATGGGCCTGGGTCCTCCTCTGACTGCCCAGCCGGCCTCTGCCCTTCCCCAGCCTCCTCCAGAACCTCTGGGGCCACACTTCCACTCCATGTTGGCTATTCCTCCTCTCCCTCAGAGTCAGTTTCCACCAGGGGCATGACAGCTTAACCATTCCTGCTTTATCTTCCTTGCTAGGGAAATAAGGTTCACTCCATCAGGATGTGCAAAGATGGGAATCAGAGCTTCCTCACACTAGAACAGGGCTTCCCAAACTTGGCTATTTGAAGACATATGGACTTCAGCTCCCAGAATGCCCCAGCCAACATAGCACACCTCCAGACCTCTCAAAGTTGCCATGGTTGGGAAACCCAGCACTAGAAGTCTCACAATGCGCTTGAAACAAGGTTAATCCACCTGTATAGATTATGAGCCTTGGTGGCACAGTGGTTAAGAGTGCAGTACTGCAGGCTACGTCTGCTGTCTGCAATTTGGCAGTTCAAATCTCACCAAGCTCAAGGTTGACTCAGCTTTCCATCCTGTTGTGGTTAGCTGGCAGCAGGTGTGGACTCAGATGAGGGGTCAGGACCATTAGGGAGTGGACTGCTGCCTTCAGAGATTGTGGGGGCTGGCAGCAGCAATGAAGAGGTTCCCAAGGAGCCTGTGCCAAGTGCGCATGCACGCAGGGGTGCACACAGGGCTGCTCACAGGAAAGAGCAGCTGCAGCATGAGCGACTCGGGAATAAGGCTGCAAGGTAATGGCCCCTCCTTCAAGAAGATAAAAGCCAGCTGTGAATCAGATGTTCTTTGCAGGAAGCAAAGATGTTTTGAAACTCCAGCCTCGTGGACATTGCAGTATCTTAAGTTGGTAGTTGAAGACTCTGGTGTTGTGAAATATTTCTAGGTAATCTTATCTGTTATTCTTGGCAGCCTCAGACAATTTTGGCGAGGCTTATGCTTATCAAAGTTAATTAGTTTGCAGCAGCCTTTTAACCGGGGATTTGTAAGAATCATTAAAAGGTTTCTGTTCCCTTTGGTTTGTTTTATTGGAAAAGGGTTTGGGTCAGAACATATCCTTCTGAGGCGTGTAAAATGAAGACCCAAAATTGTTGGGGGGTAACATGCTATGTAAATGGCTTAGAGAGGGCTGTAAAGCACTGTAAAGCGGGATATAAGTCTAAGTGCTATTGCTATTGCTATCCACATGTGATATGCAACTGTGGCTTCATATGGATTGTGGAAACCTACTTCTCCTTTAACTGAGCATGTGATGGACGTACTATACAACAAACTATAGTAATATCATCAGAAGTAGTTCCATCCTGAGACATTCCCATAGGCTACCACCCCTTCGAGGACATGACTTTGTTATTTTATGCTGCAGACCTATGGGCTACTTTGATGCTCTTCAAAACACATGTCCCTAGGAGGGGGTGAGTCAGAGCCCTGTGGCATTTGCTGAATGCTCATTAATTGGTCCCTCTGATGTGTGTCACCTTCATACAAAGGCATGGACTTTGGTCACTGAAGCAAAGCGCATTGAACAAAACCCCCCACAAAACCGAAGGAAATATTTTAGCCGGGTAAATCAGCCCCACATGTCTGTTCTGGACTTAATTAAATAAAAGCAAAAAAGTTACCTCGTTTCACCCTTGAAGAGCTCTGAATTGGAAGTTCTTCAAACATCAGCAGTTTCTCAGGAGGGACCTGGCCATCGAAAGAGTTTCATTATAGAGCCATTTTAATTTTATGTGGAGGACGTTCCTGATAGATTCCACATATTGGGATACAAGTCCAGAAAAATACATCCCACAATACATACATATGGAATCCGCACCAATTTATTCAAGGGCTGAACGTATTGATTTTTTTTTCAGGACTGAAAATTGTGAGGTTGCTATCAATACTGCAAATAAATTAGAACTCAATACTGTTTTCAGGCTACCTCTTGATGGTTGTTTCCCCCTTCCCCCAATACTAAAATCCAGTTTTATTTCAGTAGCAAAAGAAGAAAGTTAGTGTCAAGCACACATCTTTGAAAGCCCTCAGGACACAGTCAAGTATAAATTTTATAACCTGTAATGAAACTTTATGAAAGTTTGCTTCTCTCTAGGCAGCAAATGCACATCAATCGTTGGCAAGGGATTTCGCTATGCTGTATAGCAAATCTGCATTATTGATTGTCTTACTATTACACTATGTTTTAAAGGGGACACATCTTTATTCAATGGAGATACCTTTAGATACATATTTAGAGTGGTTTCTTTGACTTTTTAAACAGTTCGGGGAAATTGGTGATCTACTCTTCGTGGAAGAAAGAAAAAGATACTTTAAGTTAGAGCTTAGGGACTCTTTGATTTTATTTTATTTTTTAAGTTTAAAAATAATTTAGAATCATTTTTTTCCCTGGGTTTCAATTTTATTTCAAAACAGCAAGGAAAATCTTCCAGAATGTGGTTTTTCAAGTAACTCGGTTTGCCAAAATCACATTTTTGTTGCGGTTAAGAATAAGTTGGGAAGGATTTCAGTTTGGAGACCTGTAGTCCTGTGCCCAAGGAATGAGCAATGCGTAATCCACAGTCTGCAAATAACTTCCAATGGCGGTTTCTCTGTTAAACCCATAGAACAGCCTTCTCCGATTTAATGACTTTGAGAATTTGACTCCTAAAATTCCCTAACCAGCATACTGAGAATTTAGAGAAGTCTGTGTCTTTTAGAATTCATAGAATAATGGAGTCAGAAGGGACCTTGGGGGTCTTATTCCAGCTCCCTTCTTGAGCAAGAGACTCTATACCATTCCTGACAAATGGCTCTCCAGTCTCTGTTTGAAAGTCTCTAATGATGGAGCATCCACAAGTTCTGAAGGCAAGCTGTCCCATTGGTTGATTGCTTTCACCATTAGAAAATTTTTCCTTAGTTCTAGGTTGCTTCCCTCCTTTGTTAGTGTCAGTGTTCCAAGTAACAAGTTCCAACTCAAAAAACTCCAGGACAAACATCTTCTCAAAGTTCCATTTTGTTAGAGTTGTCTTATTGGCACATCTGGGAAAACCCAAAGCTGACAGTTAGTTTCCATCCATTATTTCTAGTCTTGTCTTTTGGTGCTTTGGAAAACATTTTGACCCCTTTGCTTTTGTAGGAGCCCCTCCAATATTGGAAGACTGCTATCATGTCCCCTCAGTCCTTCTTGTTATTAGACTAGCCATACCCAATTCCTGCCACCATTCTTCCTATGCTTTATCCTCCAGTCCCTTATTCTTGACACGCTTCTCTGCACTCTTTCCAGAGTCTCAACATCTTTTTTTTTTACATTGTGGTGACCAGAACTGGATGCAGTATTCCATGTGTGGCCCTACTAAGGCTTTGTAAAGCAATGCTATAACTTCACATGGTCTTGATTTCTTTCTTAAGACTTTCTTGTTGGCCTCAAAGCCTTCAGCATTGGACAAGTTGTTGGATCAGCCCATCTGCAAGAGTTAGAATAACTAAATAACTGCGAGCTAGTCTTGATCATGCTATGGTGTGTGTGTGTGTGTGTGTGTGTTTAATCTTCTTGATGTATTTTTCAATGCTAATCCTAATCTCAGCCTCCCAGGTGCACAATTGCAAATTAATTGTTTGTTTATTAATTTTACATTCTGCTCATCTTGCTATCCAAAGTGGCCATCCAAACCAGGGTTGTCAACCTTTTGGACCTCAGGGACCACCAAACTCATAATTTTAAATCCCAGGGTCCACTTACTGGTTCTGTGGGCATGGTCTAATTTGTGGGTGTGGCTTGGTGGTCATGTGACTGGCTGGGGATGGCTTGTATGTAAATATTATAAATATTTATATAAATATTGATTTTTTTTTATAAAAAAAGAGCTACTTTTACCCAAAATCAGGCAAAGCAGGCAGGCAGATTGAGTTGCTCACAGAATCACAGATTCATTCAGAAATCTATCTATCTGCCATCAGCTAGCTCAGTCTGTCACATAAAATTTGCTTGCAAGCAAACTCATAAAATTGGCTAGTAAGCAAACTCACAAAATTAACTCACAACACACCATGTATGTAAATATTGAATTTTTTATTTAAAAAAGAGCAACTTTTCCCCAAAATCAGGCAAAGCAGGCAGGCAGATTGAGTTGCTCACAGAAACATTCAGTGATCTATCTATCTGCTATCTGCTAGCTCAGTCTCTCAAATTTGCTTGCTGTGAGTCTGCACTGAATAATAGAACCTTCAATCCTAAGGGAGGTTTGGCTGTGCTTAAAAGCAGAGGCGAAGATCTAAAGACTAGCTAGAAAGCAAGAAATCCAACCATTTCCTGCTTCCTAGCTAATCTAAATCTCCCGACACAGCAGAACAGATGATGGTCAGAAAAAAGAAAAATAGCAATTTAGCAGGCACATTTGCCAGGTAAGGAGTGAGTGGGCAGGGAGAGTTCCCACGGGCCATGTGGGTGCCGCAGCCTTGTGTTTCATTGCTTTGGGGGGAGTGCTCTGGGGGTGAGATTTCCCTGCGGCCCGCCAAAATTTTCTCATGGCCCACTGGTTGGTGATTGCTGATCCAAACTGACTCAATTAATAAATTCATAAACATAAAAGTCAATTTACCTGAAGGATATCCACCTTGGGTCAAACTGAATGTAGGCTGTTCTTAGAAAGACATTATTCTCTCTGGAACTGTACATTTTGCTAAACTGGAGTGTGTTTTTGTGTTTAGCATGTTACATGGACTCAGGCTATCCTAGACTAATAGATTGCGGTAGTGAAGAAATTCAGACATGTAATAAATAACATACAAATTCTCCAGGCCAAGGCTATTGTGAATTAACATTGCTGGAACAAACTGCACCTTTTTGAAGCTGTACTGAGGGTCTCTCCAGAGTTAATCCAAGCAAGTGAATGTATTGCATCTTTTATTCAAAATACTTTCCATCTGAGTTTGACAATTCCAAATCATCAAGTTATATTCCTTGAGTAGAATCTGTGCCTGAGAAATTATCTGTGGCCAATTGAGGAACAGGAGTAGAATTATTAGAATTAGAATAGAATAGAATTCTAGTTCTATTCTAGTTCTCTAGAATTAGAATAGAATAGAATAGAATTAGAATAGAGAAGAGTGGAGTGGAGTGGAATGGAATGGAATGGAATGGAATGGAATGGAATGGAATAGAATGGAATGGAATAGAATAGAATAGAACAGAACACGGAGTGGAGTGGAGTGGAGTGGAGTGGAGTGGAATGGAATAGAGAATGGAATAGAGAATGGAATGGAACGAAATGGAATAGAATGGAACTGGAAGGGACCTTGGAGGTCTTCTAGTCCTGCTCCCTGCTCAAGCAGAAGAACCTATACTATTCTATACTATACCGTTATATATACAATATACAGTATAGTATACCACCCTATACTATTGAGTTCCAGTTGGGTTTGTAAAATACAGATAGTCCTCAAGTTACAATCCCAATTGAGCCCACAATGTCTGTTGTTAAATGAGACATTTGTGAAGTGTGTTTTGTCCCATTTAATTTCAGTCCTGCTTTATCTTATCTACATGAAGGCAGAGAGTTTATAAATGTTTTTTTTGTAACAAGGAAGGCGAAATAAAGGTAGGTCTTTTTCATTGACAATGGAGAAACCATTTATATAACAGCCTCCTGAATCTTGATTGATCTTAGAATCCCACCCTTCTATGATGATTAAATAGATGCACTAGTACCCAGTTCCTCATATCCTTTAACTCTCACTTGCAATGAGCACTGAACTTTAAAGGACATTTTAATTAATGTTGATACCTACCGTGTTTCCCCAAAAATAAGACCTACCCCAAAATAAGACCTACCCCAAAAATAAGACCTAGTGTGTTTTTGGGAGCCAAAAAAAATATAAGACAGTGTCTTATGTTAGGGGAAACACAGTATGCGATTTGTTCATGGTTTCGTACATGAATAAATGTACATTGTTCTACATGAATATGGTAAGTGTTTTTTTCATTTATATATATATATATATATATATATATATATATATATATATATATATATAAGACCTACCCCGAAAATAAGACCTAGTGTGTTTTGGGGAGCCAAAAAAAAATATAAGACAGTGTCTTATTTTTGGGGAAACACGGTACTTTAGTTAGGCGGTCATCTGTAATCTAAAAAAGATTTAAAAGTACATTCAACATCCAATAATAGTTTTCTTCCTTTTTTCTGGGATGGATCTCTTGAATTATTTTAAGAATGAACATGTTGCAGCTTGAAATGTAATTGACTATTGACGGATGGTTGGATTTTGGATATTCACATGCCATCTCTGGAGTCTTTCACTTTCTGATCTTATTAAAGGAAGGTATGTTAGGAACAATCATAATTAATAATTTATCAGAGCTGTATACCATGAACTAATAGAAAGGGTCCAACTCAGTGGTGGGATTCAATTTTTTTACTACCGGTTCTGTGGGCGTGACAAGAGAAGGTACTGTAAAATCTCCAGTCAGAGGTGGTATTTGCCGGTTCTCCAAACTACTCAAAATTTCTGCTACTGGTTCTCCAGAACTGGTCGGAACCTGCTGAATACCACCTCTGGTACAACTCCATGAATGAATCAATCCTATACAGGTAGTCCTTGACTTACAACCACAATTGAGCGCTGATTTTTTGTTGTTAAGCAAAACCTTTGTTATATGAGTTATGCCCCATTTTACCACTTGTCTTGCCACAGTTCACCACACTATAAAGAAGATGTTGAGACTGTAGAAAAATTGCAGAGAAGAGCAACCAGGATGATTAGGGAGGCTAAAACATATGAAGAATGGTTGCAGGAACTGGGCATGGCTTGTCTAGTGAAGAGAAGGACCAGGGGAGACAGGAGAGCAGTCTTCCAATACTTGAGGGGCTGCCACAGAGAGGATGGGGTCAAGCTATTTTCCAAGGCACCCAAAGGCCAGACAAGGAATAATGGATGGAAACTGATCAAGGAGAGGTTCAACCTGGAAATAAGGAGACATTTTTCTGACAGTGAGAACAATCAAGCCATGGAACAGAAGTTGCCTTTGGAAGTTGTGGGAGCTTCATCCCTGGAGACTTTGAAGAAGAGACTGGACTCTCATCTGTCAGAAATGGTGTAGAGTCTCCTGCTTGGGCAGAGGGAGGTTGGACTAGATGACCTACAAGGTCCCTTTCAATTCTGTGAATCTGTAATCTGTAAGTTGTTAAGCCAATCACAGCAGCTATTAGCGACACAGTTGTTCAGTGAATCTGTCTCCCCCGTTGACCTTGCTTGTCAGAAGGCTGCAAAAGGGAATCACGTGACCCCGTGACACTGCGACTATCATAAATGTGAGTCAGTTGTCAGGCATCCGAATGTAAATCACGTGACCAGGGGGATGCTGGAACGGTCATAAGTGTGAAAAAATGGTCATAAGTCATTTTTTTAATGTTGTAGCCTTGGAACAGTCACTAAATGAACTGTTGTAAGTCGAGGACTACCTGTAAATAATTTTTCTCCTTCAGAGGAACAAGTAGATATTGAATTTGGAAGTTAATTGTTGTGACTTCAAATGGTAAAAAAAAATCACCTGGTGATGTAAATTCATTGGAAAGAGGACATCAAGGTTTTTTTGGATGGAGAAATAGGGGAATTTGATGGAGAATGCAAGAAAACGTACAAAATCACCATCTGGGGAAATAAATGCTCCTCTCCTTTATATTGGGACTACTTGGGAGAAAGTAAGGACAGGTAGTCCTTGACTTATGACCACAATTGAGCCCAATGTTTCTGTTGTTAAGTGTTGTGGTTCGCCAGCAGCCTGTGCAGACGGCAGTGGAATCAGACAGTGGGGAAGAATGGGGACCAGTCCGAGAGTCTGGAGAGGACTCGGATGAGGGTCCTGCATCCGATGCAGAGATGGGGCCAGGACCATCTGGGAGTGGGGTGCTGCCTCCGGAACCTCCAGAGTCTGGCAGCAGTGAGGCAGAGGAACAGGGGGAGCCAGTTCCCAGTGCGCATGTGCGCAGAGCTGCTAGAAGGTGAGAGCAGCTGAGACAAAAGGGGCAACTCGGGAATAAGGCTTGGAGGTGATTGCTCCTCCCCTAAGGTATAAAGGACAGGCAAAGGTAGAGAAACCTTTGCAGGAAGCAAAGTTGTTCGCTCTGTTTGGATTAAGCCTTCTTGAAGCTCTGTGTGGACTTTGTACTTCAGTTGTTGTTGTTTTTTCAATTAATTTGGCACTTCAGTTGTTGGCAGCAATTCAAAGGAGAGAAAGGTGGGTGCTTATCTTGAGGGACTGTTTGGGACTCATTAGGGGCTGGGAATGAATTCCCAGCATTGAAATAAAACAAGAGTTGTTTTGACTAAGTGTGTGCTTAATTACGGTCTCAAGAAGCCTTGGTCAGAACATTAAGTGAGACATTTGTTCAGTGAGTTTGGTCCCATTTTACGACCTTTTTTGTCACAGTTGTTAAGTGAATCATCACAGTTGATAAGTGAGTAGCCCAGTTGTTAAGTGAATCTGGTGTCCCTATTGATGTTGCTTGTCAGATCGCAAAAGGGGATCATACGACCTTGGACATGGCAACCGTCATAAATATAAACCAGTTGCCAAGTATCTGAATTTTTATGGGGATGCTGCAAATATTATAACTGTGAAAAATAGTCATAAATCATTTTTTCAATGCTTGTAGTAGCTTGCTGTTACAAAATGTTGTAAGTTGAAGGAGTACCAGCAAGGAGGTAGGTCAATGAACACCTGTCTTCTTTCTGGACAACTTATAGAGTGTTTTTGTGTCCTGGACTTTGTTTTTTGAGCAAGCCATCATTTTACTGAAGTCTTTAATGAATGAAGAAACAGTAATCTTTACAAAATGCATGATATATTATGGCATCAAAGACAATCTTTGGAGAAGGTTTATATTCAGGCCAATTTTTGTTTGACTAAGATGGACTGTTAGATCTCATGGAAAATTTGATAGTCCTCATTCAATTGTTTTGTTTTGGGGAGAACAATTAATTTACTGCTTGTAAAAGTAAGGAACTTTTTATCACTTTCTCCCACAAAGTAGAAGTAAATCAAATTGATGGGACAGGCGCCCACTGCAAATCATGAGAATTAACATCAATAATGAAATAAAACATTGCAAGCTTTCTTTTATAGCTATCTGGGTTTTTTAATATTTCTGTTTATGATCAGAAGGTTGTTTGTTCTAATTTAAATATGCATAGCTCTGACTTGCTGTGAAGTTTTGAAACAAAACAGAAAGGGTGAAGATTACCAAATGTTTTTAGTATTGTTACGACTGAAAATCTTTGGGTTCCAACCTATTATAAGATTATTTAATAGTAATAGTAAAATATTTTCATTACATTAAGATATGTTAAATTTAACATTCTTTAAGCATGTTGTCACAGTAATACCAGGTTCTCTTTTGCAACTTACCTACTGATTGGACTTAAGCAAAAAAAAATGCATAAATAGAGGCAGAGAATTAAGATTACGTGAAGTACTAGTACCACTTTATAAAACCCTATTAAGACGACACCTGGAATACTGCAACCAATTTTGGTCACCATGCTACAAAAAAGATGTTGAGATCTTGGAAAACGTTCAGAGAAGAGCAACTAAGATAATCAAAGGCCCGAAGACTAAAACATATGAAGAACAGCTGCAGGATTCAGGTATGGCTAGTCTAGAGAAAAGAAGAATTAGAGGTGACATGATAGCAGTATTCCAGTATTTGAGGGGCTGCCACAAAGAAGAGGGGGTCAAATTATTCTCCAAAGCATCAGAGAGCAAGACAAGAAACAATGATTGGAAACTGACCAAAGAGGGAAGCAACCTGGAATTGAGAAACTTCCAAACAGTGAGGTCAGTTAACCAGTAGAATAGCTTGCCTTTAGAAATCATGGGCGCTCCATCACTGGAGTTTTTTAAGAAGAAACTAGACAGTCACTTATCTGAAATAGGATAGATTGTCCTGCTTCATCAGGGGACTGGACTAGAAGACCTCCAAGGTCTCTTCCAGCTCTATTCTATTCCAATTGGTCAAATCATTGATCACATTCAACATTCCTACCTGTTTTATGGAAGATACTATCACTAAAAGAATTATCAGCAAATGGTCAAGTTACCTAACTTAAAATGGCCCTGGTTGAGAAACATGCCATATTTTTAAACCCATAGAACTTGGAAGTTCATCCATGAAAACCTATTCAGGCTTAAAGATCTAACAGGTCTGCCATCACCACCAGCTTTTCAGGATGTTCTTAGTCAACAAAGGAGTCTGGAAACCTCCATATTGTATTCCAAGAAATACAGCACTACCCTTTGAATGCCGTCGCCAGCTTTGAACACAACGGTGCTTTCACAAATCCTCAAATCCCTTTAAACTCCAAATAAAAATCATTGCCTGGGAAGGAGATTACACTTGTGCTCCTCTTATCAGCCCTCTTCTCTTCTGATGTTAAATTGTTCAGCGTCCGTGTAACATTTGTCTCGATATCAAGGCTGGACTTGCTGGCATGTTTCTCATTTATCATGGTTGACCGTATCTACAAAGGAAACTTGGATCTGTGGCGCTCAATATCTCCTATGGCATTGTGTACAGCTAGGTCTCCCTTCCCAACCTTTCTCTCTCTTGGTAAAGCCATTGGGGTATTTATTTATTTATTTTTGGCTGAAATGCGAGGCTGCGAATTGACGTGACACAAATTCAATCTAAGTTACAAAGAGCAGAGGGGGTGGGGGAGAGAAATAGAAGGCTTTCTAGGTTGTTAGCTTTATAGCTGCTGCTGCTGCTGCTGCTTCTTGCAGACTCAGCTCTGTAAAATGCCTTGCAAATGGAATGCATCCGAGGTGAGGCTGAAGTGGCAAGGTATATAAAAAAAAAAGCCAGCCAATTAAATGCACGTGATAAAAGAACAGGAGGGGCGTAGCTCAGAAGAAAGGCAAGAGGAACAAAAATTAAAAACCATCTTCTTTAGCCATTCTTATCATTTTGAGGGCATGCCTTGCTTGGGTGGAGGGAAGGAGAGAGACAATTTTGTATATTTACCACTTTGATTTATATTCTGCCTTTGTAACTGCAAGGCCCTAAGGGAATCTAATAATCTAACACACACACACGCACGTGCACACACACACACACACACACATGGATTTGGAAAACTGAAAGAGTTTGCAATGCCTTAATGGTGAAAGTTGCAATGTATGACTTTGAAAGTTGGACCATAAGCAAGGCTGAGTGCCAAAGAATGGAGGCCTTTGAACTCTGGGGCTGGAGAAGACTCCTGCAAGTCCCTTGGACTGCAAGGCCATCCAACCAGTCAGTCCTAGAGGAGATCAACCCCGACTGCTCTTTAGAAGGCCAGATGCTGAAGATGAAATTCAAATATTTTGGCCACCTGATGAGAAGGAAGGACTCACTAGAGAAGAGCCCAATGCTGGGAAAGATTGAGGGCAAAAGAAGAAAGGGGATGACAGAGAATGAGGTGGCTGGATGGAGTCACTGAAGCAGTCGGAGTGAACTTAAATCGACTCCAGAAGATGGTAGAGATAGGAAGCCCTGGAGGAACGTTGTCCATGGAGTCGCAATGGGTCAGACATGACCTCGCAACTAACAGCAGCAATACAAAGAGAAGAGAATGGGATCCTTGGGTGTTTGTATTCAATAGCTTGAGAGCAATGCCAAAAAAGGAACTCTTTGACCCACACAGGCATCAGAAAATCCAGGCATCTTTAAGGAAGCCTCTCCTGCTAACCTTATTGAAGAGATGGATTCCTGCAGAGATACACCATTATTCCACAGTCAAGCCCTAATCTCCTTAGAGCTTTCAAAGCCGAAACCAGAACCCTGAACTCTGCTTAGAAAACAAACCATTGGAAGCCTTTGAAACACAGGCATAATTTCTCCCTAGAAGCGTGTACCAGTTAGCAGTCTTGGATTGGTTAAAATTCCTGGATACTTGATATATGGGAAGATTCGATAACATGAGTCTTCCTAGATACAGTCATGATGTAATTGAAGCAGAAGTTTCCTGCCTTCCAGACCCAATTTAATTTCACTTACTTTGTTATGACTTATATTATGCCCCATAATTTACTCTGATTATGGGGTTGTTCATGAACATATGGTATCTTTGTCAGGTTGTCTAAAACCAAGTATAAAGCATGAAAGACACAGTCTAGGATTCTTGCAGAAGCTATCTCAGTAACCCCAGGGCAAGAGCCAGGAGAGACATTTTGTGTAAGGATATTTTTTTAGATGGAGATGCTTTCAAACCATTAATATTCCTAAAATAAGACAGAGACTTGTGAAATTATATCTTCCATAAAACATAAAATGATGGATAGATAGATAGATGATGGATGGATGGAGGTAGAGAGAGAGAAAGAGAGAATGGATGGATGGATGGATGGATGGATGGATAGATAGATAGATAGATAGATAGATAGATAGAGATATATAGTGGGTGGATAGATAGATGATGGATGGATAGATGAAGAGAGAGAGATGATAGAATAAAAGTGTTAAAAACAAAATAGCTGAACACATTGAAGAACATCTTTGAAGAAATGCTGTTCCATAGAAATGAGGATATTATCCTTGGGGTTTTGCAGAGGATATTTTGGAGTGGCCCCCCTGTGCCCTGTTTTGGCTGGTAGGGTGTTGCAGGAGGCATCCATCCCATCTCTCTCCCAAACCCTCCTCCCAGGCTTGCCCACAAGGGAGAACTACAGTGCTGATCCAGCCCTTGAAGAAATCCATTTTGACACCCCTGCTTTAGAGCTTAAGGCAGCAAACATAGCACCTGCCCTCTGTCAATTTTCTTGCCTAATAGGTGGTCTGGGCTAAGGAGCAACTGTTCCAAACTCTTCCCAATCCTTGTTCTATACCAGTGTTTCTCAGCCTTGGTTGCTTTGAGATGTCTGGACTTCAAACACCCAGAATTCCCCAGGCAGCAGATTGAGAAATACTGTCCTACATCTTTACTACCAAGCATAGCATCCTGCCCTTGTGGTTTGGAAGCCACACTTTCTGCTAGTGTTGTGTGAAAGCAACATTTGGATTTATTCAATGGTGATCTGCAACTGGTTTAACAACCAGTTCTGTGAGCATGCACAACATTCAATAAACACCAATTTGAACATCTCCAGCTCACCTTCTAGCTTTCCCCCATAAGTAGAACAGCTGAGGTGCAGTAATCCACTTTCCCACGTGAATCAGCTGAGGTGCAAAAGAAGGAAATGTAAGACAAGATAGGGCAGGGTGGGTAGGAGGAGCCAACTGATCGTCATTCATACTGGTTTGCTGGAACCAGTCTGAACTGGCAGCAGCCCACCACTGGATTTATTTCATAATGCCTAAGAAAACTATTGTCTAATGCAATATATGAAGCCACTTGACTTGTTTTATAATAACCTAGTTGGCTACTCTTTGTTCTTCCTCACAAATCTGGGTTGTTTTTGCTACCTGTCTATGCCAGGGTGAACATCAAATGCTTTTCAGAGTGGTAGAACAAACAGATGTGAACAGCTTGGTGTTTGGTCCTCAATAGATTATGCATGACACATCTGGAACAAAATTGTTCTACTTGCTCTCTCCCTGCCCTACTATCCCTTTAATCACTGTGCTTGCACAGTGTTCCAACACACACTTCATAACACTTGTCATCAGAGACTTTGTAACATCTGTTTCTGATTTCACTCCTTCCTCTGTGTGTGTGGAGGAAAAAGGCATTAGGCTGAGATCAAAGAGAGGGATTTTTTTGTTTTGTTTTGTTTTTCTGAAAAAAAAAAAGGAAAAGGGAAAATTGTATCTTCCATTGAAACATGGAAAATTTGTTGCTAATAGTTTTGGAAGTTCTGTCAGAACTTTGTGATAACTATAGGCCACTAAAGTAATTCAGATAGATAGATCGATAGATAGATCGATCGATCGATAGATGATAGATAGATGATAGATAGATAGATAGATAGATCTTTAATTTGTTAAACTCCTATGCCACCCATCTCCCTGTTGTCAATTCATAAAGCATTCCTATGCCTGTTTTCAAGTTGGTATAAGCAGGTGGGGGGGAAACCTGAAGGAACAGTATGGCAATTAAAACCAGAAATACATTCCACACTTACCTTACAAAGATTGTAGCCTAGACTACTGGATCTTCTGCCCTGAAAATCTTTCATTGGAGAATATGATTGATGACACCCACCTGTGAATGTGCTTTAGTTGGAGAATCTGATTTATGACACACCCAGGGGAGGGGGAAACAGGGTCATAGGTAACCATAAATTACATCTGGCTTCATATGGGTCAATGCTGACATGTTGCTCCTAATAAATCTTTTGGATACTTTTGAAGCTTGGCTTGAGGATCATGATTTAATTAGGGCAATCACTGGAACCCTGACACCTGTCAAGCATCCCTGGGTGGCTTGCAACAATATAAAAATACAATATAAATCTATAAGAACTTTAAAGCATTACAAAAAGTCAGCATCAAGAATTAAAACATTAAAATTAACCAAGGCTAGAAAACAGAATAATACAGCTGGAAAGGACCTTGGAGATCTCCTAGCCTGAACCCATGTTCAGGCAGGAGACCCTGTACCTTTCCAAACAAATGGCTGTCCAGTCTCTTCTTAAAAGCACCCAGTGAGGGAGCACTCACAACTTCCAGAGACAAGCCCAGAGTTGATTGTTTTCACTATCAGGAAACTTCTTCTTAGCTCTCTTTAATGATCTTCCACCCATTAGTCCTTATTCTGCCCTCACATGGCTGGTGAATAGGTCTATCCCCTCTTCTCTGTGACAGAACCTCAAGTACAGGAAAGCTGCCATCATATCACCCCTAACAATCCTTCTCTTCATTAGACTAGACATACCTAGTTCCCTCAATTGTTTATTTTCCAGCCCCCTAATCACCTTTCTTGCTCTTCTCTGCAATCTTTCCAGAGCTTCAACATTTGTTTTTATATCATGGTGACCAAAATTGGATGCAGTGTTCAAAGTGTGGTCTTATCAAAGCAGTATAAAGTAGTACTAATACTTCATATGATCTTGAAACTATCCCTCTGTTCATGCAACCCATGACTGCAATAGCCATTTTGGAAACTGCAGCACAGTTTTGGCTCATAGTCAAGCGATGATTGACTGGGACACCTGGATCTCTCTCACAGGCATTACAGTTGAGCCAGGTACCACCTATTCTTTAGGTGTACATTTGGGTTTTCCTGTGAAGGACCATTCTTTTCCTCACTGCTGAATTGCATTTTGTTGGATATGACCCAATGTTCAAGTATGTCAAGTTGGTTCTGAGTCTTATCTTCTAAAGTGCCATCTCTTCCCCACACCTTAGCCAGATAAAAAGGACCAATATGAAAATGTCATGGAGATGGGATCTTCTTTGGATTGTTTTCCAAGTTAAAAAAAAATCATACAAGACAAAATTATCTAGACTTTGGCACTATGAGCTGGGTTTCCCAATAAATCTGGGGGTTTTAACATTACCATATTGCTAACGATGAAATTTGCTTTTGAAAGTGCAGTTTGTACTGAAAGTGGGTTGTTGTCCTTAACAAACTTGGTCTTAAATGTGTTTCGATAAAGTCAGGATACATCAGCTTCCCTTTGTGTAGGTTACTTCCTTTCAGTTTAACACAAGACAGAAAAATAAACTGACCATGTTCCCATCATATACTTTGGTTCCATTGTGGTGCAGTGGTTAGAAAGCAGTATTGCAGGCTAACTCTGCTCACTGCCAGAAGTTCAATCCTGACCAGTCAAGATTTTACTCATCCTTCCAAGGTTGATAAAATGAAGCCCCAGATTGTTGAAGGCAAAATGCTGACTCTATAAACCATTTAGACAGGGCTGTGAAGTACAAGGAAGCAGTATATAAGTCTAAGTGCTATTGTTATTGTTATTGGCTCCATCTATGAAGGTACTCATTGTGATTTCCAAACCATGGTTTATGTTTTAGCAAAATATATGTAACCTAACAATGGTGATTTGTTCAACTTTGATGAATCCAACTGTGGTTTACTGTAGAATGCAAACCTGGCTATGAAAAAAATTCATTAGCCGCAGTCAGTACACAAAAACATTTGATAAAAATGAGCAGGATTTGGAGCAGAACACTCTAATCCCTTTCCTTGTTCACCAAACTGTAAGGAGATTTATAAGTGACAAAAACTAGCTTTATAAGTGACAAAAACCCACCAAAACTTCATTAAGAAATTGTATTTCAGAAGCTCATTATATACCAATCTTTCTTTAAAAAAAAAGAACAGCCTTTACAAATCATGCAAGATGATAATGTTCTTTCTCCTGAATTTCCCTTTTTGCTAATCAGCACTGTTACAAAGCATAGTGGATGTAAAACTTCATTTTTATTGAATGGACATCACTAAAATGTTATTCTGACTATGTCTTCTTTTCAGAGTTTCTTTACTGCCTGGCTTGTTCTCTCAAGTATTATATTTATAAACCTAAAGTAGATCTGATAGGAACTCTGGAAAGACAATATTGCCTTATGGCTAAATAGAGAAATTCTGTGGCTCTTCCCACCTTTTCCTACCAGTTCTTATTCAGTTGAATCATAGATTCATAGAATCACAGCACTGGAAGGGACCTTGAAGGTCTTCTAGTCCAACACCTGTCCAAGGCAGAAGACTTTATTCCAACCCAGACAAACAGTTGTCCAATCTGTTCTCAAAAAATCACAATTCCAGGAGGCAAGCTGTTCCATTGGTTAATTGTTCTCCACCTCAGGAAATTCCTCCTTACTTCTAGGTTGGGTCTCCCTTTAACTAGATTCCATCTGTTGCTTCTTATCTGGTCTTCAGGTGCTATAGAGAATTATTTGACCCTCCTCTTCTCTGTGAGAGTCCCCCAAATATTGAAAAACAGTCATCAAAGCAACAAAGATGATTAAGGGGACTGGAGGCTAACTGTTGCTAGAATTGGGTATGTCTAGTTTAATGAAAAGAAGGACTAGGGGTGACATGATAGTAGTGTTCTGACATCTCAAGGGTTGCCCCAAAGAAGAGAGAGTCAAGCTATTCTCCAAAGCACCTGAGGGCAGGACAAGAAGCAATGGATGGAAACCAATCAAGGAGAGAAGCAACTTAGAACTAAGGAGGAATTTCCTGACAGAACAATTAATCAGTGGAATGGCTTACCTCCAGAAGTTGTGAATGCTCCAACACTGGAAAAAGAGATTGGACAACCTTTTGGCTGAAATGCTTTAGGTTTTCCTGCCTGAACAGGGGGTTGGACTAGAAGACCTCCAAGGTCCCTTCCACCATTGTTCCGTTCCATTCCACCCCACTCATCCTTCTCTTCATTAGACTACAGACATCTCATTCCCTTAACCGTTTGTCATACAATTTAGTCTCCAAGCCCTTGAACATCTTTGTTACTCTTCTCTGCACACTTTCCAAGGGCTCACCATCTTTTTTTTTTGTATCATGGCAACCAGAAAGAGATTTTTCTTTTTGAGAAATTCTCATGAGTGGGAAGATTCTGCGCCTGCCACAGCCTTCAGCTTCTTCAAAAGTTTACCAGTTCCTATTCTTAAAGACAGTTATGTAATGTATTATCCTCCAATTAAAGAAAAAAAAATTGTTTAGCCGCTCTTTTCCATACATGGAACATAATTCAGACATGGAGAACTAGTACAGGTAGTCTTTGACTTACACCCACAATTTCCCCCAGGATTTCCATTACTAGGCAAGGAAGTTGATAATTGGAAGTTGTTAATTCAGTAGCATCTGATTTTTCAACCATTTTTTCAACAGCTCATAAGTGAATCACTGAAGTTATTGTCTATGGAGATTCTCAGTCATCCAGATCATGGTTGTCCCAAAGGTGCTTTTTTTTTGCAAGAGGCAACTGGACTTTCTGGTTTTCCTTTGAAGGTGTTTTCACTTCTCATCCAAGAAGCTTCTTCAAGAAGCTGAAGAAGCTTCTTGGATGAGAATCGAAATGTCTTCAAAGAAAAAAAAACACAAAAAGACCAGTTGCCTCTTGAAAAAAAGCACCTCTGGGACACTGACACTATTAATTCAGCATGTGGTTGTTTAGCAAATTCAGCTTCCTTCACTGATTTTGCTTGTTGTAATCCAGGTGGGAAGGTCACAATTGATGATCACATGACCCCAAGACACTGCAACCATTGTCAGTACCTGCTGGCTGCCAGGCACCCAAATTTTGATCATGTGACTATAGGGATTTTGAGGCTGTTGTAAGAGTGAATTCCACCCTGTGGAATCAGCTCCCCTTGGGACTTCATTTGGCCCCTGATCTCCGCTCCTTCCGCTGTGACCTGAAGACTTGGCTCTTTCAGCAGGCCAGTCTGGACTGAACCAAGGGGCGGGGGTTGTTTTAGAGTAATTTTAAATGAATTTTAATCATTTTATTGTTATTAGGCTTGAAATGTTTAATTGATTTTTAAGTAAATTATTGTACTGGGTTTTATACTGTGAGCCGCCCTGAGTCCTTAGGGAGAGGGTGCAATCTAATAATAATAATAATAATAATAATAATAATAATAATAATAATAATAATTGAAGATCAGCTGTACGTCAGGGTTTTTTCAGTGCTGTTGTAACTTTAAGCAGTTGTTGAATGAATGGTTGTAAATGGAAGAATATTTGCAGCTCTCTACCTGGCCTCTAATCTTTTCCACTGTAGAAAACATCAATGTTTGATCAGAATTAATGGATTTAACTGTTGAACAAAATGGGAATAGCAAGTTCCTCAATACTGATCTATTCCATCATCTTATAGTTTTTTTTTCTCTCCTCTTTTACATGTTCCCAGCATCTACTATTCAATGGTAAGATTCCTGTTTCCCAGTCACTGCAAGGAATGCTCAGATTGGCTATTCCAATTTTCCGTGCATCCTAAATTTCCACATTGTTCTGCGAGATGATTAAAAGGAAACCTGCTTGAAATGCTTGTTGCTTCCTAGACAATTTTATTAATAAAAAATTTGTATGCAGCTTCTAATATAAAGGTAAGATAAACCAGGGGTCCCCAACCTGTGGGCCATGAGCCACCACCAGGCTCTGGCCTAATTGCCACTGGGCCATGTGAGTGACCGGCTGTGGCATGTGTGTCTGAGCACATCTCTGGCACTACTTGCACGAGCATTGTCATTGGCACTCACAGTCCCTCGCCCGAGCCTTATTATTATTATTATTATTATTATTATTATTATTATTTTATTTATTTATTTATTTATGAGATTTATATGCCTCCGTATCTCCCTAAGGACTCAGGGCGGCTTACAATACTAAAAACAATACAATATAAATATTAAAAAAATAATTAAACTGGAAATCTCATAAATCAATTAAAAATTTAAAAACAACTACTAAAAAGACCCTCCCCCCCTCCTTCAGTCCGGGTAGGCTAGTTGGAACAGCCAAGTTTTTAGGCTGCAGCGGAAGGATCGGAGGTCAGGGGCCACCCGGAGCTCCCGGGGTAGCTGGTTCCAAAGGGTGGGTGTCCCCACAGAGAAGGCCCTATCCCTGGGAGCCACCAGCCAGCATTGCCTGGCTGACGGCACCCTGAGCAGGCCCTGCCGGTGGGAGCGCATGGGTCGTCGGGAAGTTATCAGCAGCAGGGTTTCCTGCAAATATCCCGGTCCAATGCCATGACACTTACAGCCCCACTTGCAGCCACACTCACACAAAGATGGATTAAATGGGTAGATTACAGGCAGTCCTCAATTTAAAACACTTCATTTAGTGACCGTTCCAAGTTACAAAATCCCTGGAAACAGTGACTTATGACCGTTTTTCACATTTACAACCGTTGCAGCATATATTCTTGCAAAATATTCAAATTCAGAAAAGAGTTGGAAGGGACCTCGGAGGTCTTCTAATCCAACCCCTTGCTCAAGCAGGAGACCCTATGCCATTTCAGACAAGTGGCTGTCCAGTCTCTTCTTAAAATCCCCTAGTGATGGAGCATCCACAACTTCTAGAATGAACTTGTTCCATTGGTTTATTGTTTTCACTATCAGGAAATTTCTCCTTAGTTCTAGATTGCTTTTCTCCTTGATTAGTTTCCATGCATTGTTTCTTGTCTTGGCTTCTGGTGCTTTTGAAAATAGATTGACTTCCTCTTCTTTGTGACAGCCCCTCAAATACTGGAACATTGCTTCTATATAGCTAGAAGTCAGTGAAGTTGTTCACTTCAGCTATTTATGAGTAGCTCTGCTTGTTTGTGCCTAACACCTGAATCCTTAAATTTGCCTGGAGTCATGTGGATATGGTAGTATATAAACAGTGTAATAAATAAATGTATAGGTTGGGAGACAACAACAATATCTAACAGCTTCAACCAGCATCATGTTTAGGAATATTGAGATTTATAGTTTGGCCCCTTATCCTCTGATTTAGGTCTGTTTCTGAAGGTGTGGCTTAAGGGGACTATGGTCATGTCTGATTTTTACTGTTTCAGAGTAAGATATGTATTGTGCAGTACAATTTTTGATTTTATTGTCCCAAAGGAGTTTTTTTTTTCCAAAAAGCAACTGGACTTTCTTTGGTTTTCCTTGAAGACATTTTTCATCTCTTCAGAAATTGCTGAAAAGACTGTGTTGTAAACGGGAGATCATACAAACAGGATACAATATCATTTATCTCTTGTTTGTAATACAGTCACTTCAGCAGTTCCAAGAAGGTTCCACACCCATTTGCACTATTCAAGAGACCCCAAGGGCACAGATAAACCCCAAGTAGCCTCAAGGTCTCTCTGAAAGAATGCTAATGACCAGATGTCTTCAAGGAACATAAATATCAATAGCACTTAGATTTATATACCGCTTCGCAGTGCTTTTACAGCCCTCTCTAAGCAGTTTACAGACTCAACCTCTTGCCCCCAACAATTTTGGGTCCTCATTCTACCCACCTCAGAAGGATGGAAAGCTGAATCAACCTTACAAGGGCCTTGGTGGCTCAGGCTGTTAAATGCCTGCTCTTAAGATCCAGCTGCCTACAATTAGTGCAGGCTTGAATCCCACCAGGCTCAAGGTTGACTCAGCCTTCCATCCTCTCGGGTAGGTAAATTGAGGACCCAAGATTGTTGGGGGCAATTAGCTGACCTTGTAAAAATGCCGCTTAGTAATAAGCAGGCATATACAATGGAATGAAGGCTATTGCTGAGCACACTGGGTTGTATCCCAAAAAATTGTAAGCCGTCCTGAGTCTCCAGAGAAGGGCGGCATATAAATGTAATTAAAAAAAAAAACCTGGAGTCTGGTGAGAATCGAACTGCCAAATTGCAGGCAGCTGGCGGTCAGGAGAAGTAGCCTGTAGTACTGCACTCTGAGCACTGCACCACCATGTGTCATCATTCCAGGGAACCTGCATTCCAGTCAGTAACTCTGAGACAAGCATAATCTCAAAAGTACCTTTATTAGAATAGCACCTGGCACATCTGTGAAATCTCGAAACTAAAGTTTCTTGGACTTCCCATAATGTCCCAAACTCCCATCACCACATCATATTTATTTATTTATTTATTTATTTATTTATTTATTTATTTTATTTATAATTGGACTTGTATGCCGCCCCCTCTCCTCAAGGACTCGGGGCGGCTCACAATTAAAACACAATAATTCAACAATAAATATTTTTTAAAAAGATTAAATTGAACAAGCCCAATCACTAAAAACCATTAAAATAATTTTTAAAAACCCCAGGAAGTGAGTCCAGCCCGGCCTGTTCAAACAACCAGGTCTTCAGATCGTGGCAGAAGGAGTGAAGATCAGGAGCCAAACGGAGCTCCAAAGGGAGTTGATTCCACAAGGCGGGGGCCACAACAGAATAGGCTCTTCCCTGGGGCACTGCCAGTCAACATTGTCTAGCCGACGGCACCCCGAGGAGTCCCCGTCTGTGCGCACGCACAGGGTGATCGGTGTTTGATAATCACGATCTGTCCCAGTGTAAGATCCTTTTTTTTTTGCTGCGCCACACTTAATAACCTTGAACTAAGAAAAGAATTTTATTTTGTTTACTTAGACACCCCCCTCCCAACTCCTCAGGCAGCGTGGAATATGGTTTCCAAAGCTGACACCATGACTCAAATCCTTCCATTCCCCACCTTTCAGTCAAACCTGAAGAAGGTTCTTGGATAAGAAGACAAATATCTTCAAGGAAAAACAAGGAAAATCCTATTGCCTTTTGAAAAAGCACCTTAAGCAAACAAAGAAAATGAATTTCCAGAAAGAAAATGAATGCAATATAGTGTAATTTTAAGGTAATGTCTGTGCATAAGTTGTGTGTAATGTATGTAACCACCATTTATCCTTAACTGAAGATATATGGAAGAGAGCTGATTCCTAGAAGATTTTAGGGATGTGGAGTCTCTGACAGACTTTCATAGATGCCCAATTCCAATTATCATTTAATTCCACCCCTTCTGCCAAGCACGGACTTATATATTTAAAATTGATCTTTTTGGTTCAATGATCCAGCCTCTACCAGCGTTAGCCTCCAGATCTCTGCTGTATTCTGCATATCGGTATTCAGTCTGCCGTGCCAGTTCCCTGAAGATAAAATTTGCTAAGTGAACTTGACGGATTCCAGCTTTTCTCCATATGGCAGGGACAGAGCTCATGCGTTGGAGAGTCCTTGGGATTCAAAGCCGGCCCTTGCCTTATTAAAATGGCAGCGGTTACATCCAAGTCAGTTCTGGAGACCTTGTTTAAGTCTTTTCAACTATGATATCTGCTTTCTCCTGCTTCCTTGTTGTTGTAAATCTCCTCCAGTTCACTTTCCTTCTCCTATGTCCTCTTCCAAAGGGAATGGAATGGAATGGAATAGAATAGGAACTTGAAGGTCTTCTAGTAGAGCCCCTTGCTCATGCAGAAGAACCTATACTATTTCAGACAAATGACTGTCCAGTCTCTTCTTAAAAACTTTCAGTGATGGAGCACCCACAATTTCTGAAGGCAATTTGTTCCACTGGTTGATTGTTCTCACTGTTAGGAAGTTTCTCCATAATTCCAGGTTGATTCTCTCTTTGATCAGTTTCCAACCATTGTTTCTTGTCCTGCCCTTCTGGTGCTTTGGAGAATAATTTGACCCCCTCTTCTTTGTGGCAGCCCTTCAAATACTGCTATCATGTCACCCCTATTTTTTTCTTTTCTTTAGGCTAGCCAAACCCAAATCCGTTCTTCGTATGTTTTTGTCTCCAGACCTTTGGTCATCTTAGTTGCTCTTCTCTGAACCTTTTCCAAGGTCTCAACATCTTTTTTTTTATAGTATGGTGACTAAAATCGGTAGTAATATTCCAGGTGTGGTCTTACTAGGGTTTTGTAAAACAGCACTAATACTAATTGCTTAGGTATAGAAATGCTGGGCTCAACTGTGGTTGAAATTGTGGTAAATGTTGAGGACTACCTGTTTAGCAGATAATATATTCAGTTTATCTTGCAGATTTGGGGTAGAAAGTAAAATAAGATGTACATGGATCAGGTCTATGGTAACTCAGCACAGCCAACTTGTCGCGGCCAACTCACCACAGCCTACTCTCTATGGCTAAATCGCTGTGGGACTACTTACTGCTGCCAATTCACTGCAGGACAACTCACTCACGGCCAATTCAACCCGGGATTAGTTCCCTTTATTATTCATCAAAGCATTACAAAATCATTGGAAATGATTTCCTCTGATATAAGAGGAAGAATAATCTTGATGAAAACGTGAGCCACAAAAATAAAAGGAACGAAGTGAATTTTGTGACAAGTTGTCCCATGGTGAGTTGGTCATGGTGGGTTGGCCACAGGGAGTTGGTCGTGGCAAGTTGGCTATGCCAAGTTGGTTGTGGCTAATTGGCCATGGTGAGTTGTTCCATTCCACCTTTATTTACAAGTGTAAAGCTGGGTCTTTAAAAAAATGTAACTTTCTTGCATTATCTTCCTGGATAGTTTAGACATTCTACACATGCTTAGCTTTGATGTGGATCTTCTGTGCTTAGCTTGCCCTTGTGAGAAATGACTGCACTCCCCGCTTCACCTTTAATTGATTTAATTTCTATCCAGTTACTGAATTGAATGTGAAGAGGCATCTGCTCCGATGAAAGGATTTTCTGTCAGAAATTTGCAGGCAGGGGTGTGTGACATGGGTGATCAGGTATTGGCTCCCGGAGGGAAAAATCGGTGCCTTTCCTAAACCATTCTTTGTGTATCTCAAGCAAGCAAAAGGGCTTCAGAACTCCCTTGGTTTATCTGCAAAATACGCAACAATACTTTAGGTAAATTGCTAGGAAAAACTTCAGGCATTTTAAGTAGGATTCATTTTCTTCATTGGAATATTGAGCGATGTGGAATATATTTACGTTGCATTTACCGAAAGTGAAATATTCAGATTTGGAATTGGTAGCTTTCAGAAAGGTTGAATCCGAGTCTCCAAATATGTCACTGAGTTTAGAGAATAAATGTGTTTGTGTGTGTGTGTGTGTGCTTGTGTGTGTGTGTGTGAGAGAGAGAGAGAGAGAGAGAGAGAGAATAGCACTTAGACTTATATACCACTTCACATTGCTTTGCAGACCTCTCTAAGTGGTTTACAGAGTCAGCCTACTGCCCCCAACAATCTGGGCCCTCATTTTATCCACCTCAGAAGGATGGAAGGCTGAGTCAACCTTGAGCATGGTGAGATTCGAACTGCTAAATTTCAGGCAGTCGGCAGTCACCAGAAGTAGCCTGCAGTACTGCACTGTAACCACTGTGCCACCGAAACCTGCTCATAATAGATTTCATGTCTTCAATAGTTGGTAGAAGACAATACAATGCAAGTCCTCTTCATGCTGAAAATAATTATGAACATTTTAGTTAGTTTTATTTACTTTAATAATAGGATCTGAGTTTACACTCATGGAATGTAATGGGGAGCTGAATCTTCTGGAGGGAGGGAGGATTCCAGAGGAGTAAGGGGCAACTCAGCCAGGATATTCTGTGTAAGAGAAAGTGGGTGAAGACAGCCCCTCCACCTTAGTTCATGGGATATATTGTAGATGCAGATAATGGAGTCCTTACACTGGCAAGATTTTGTCTATAGATGTGAAAGAATAAAGAACTCAACTTGGAAGAACTGCCACGTGCCATTCTTAGTTTTGGGCCTGACACCTGACTGTTTAAAAGTAATATTGTGTTAAGTTCATTTCAAGCTGAGATCAGGAACAATATTGGGTCAAGATTGTATCTTTCATGAGAAAGTAGTTTGGAAGCGAACAGCCAATAATCTCAAGCCAAGATAAGAGCTACTGATTCTACAGAGTGATCTTTGGTGGTAACTCCATTTGGAAACAAAACAGCTGGTGTCACGGAATGTGCATCTGAAGGAAGGGGGAAGGGAAGCTTCACAGCACCGCAACATGACAATTTCCCAGGAAAGAAGGCAGCACATTCCATAGAGGGACCCAGAACAAGGGACTGCACAGTCCTGAACTGGGTGGGGGAAGGAGGAAGAGGGTAGCCACATGATAGAAACTCTCAGGATCAATTAGGTTAGGTGTTTATAGCTTTGCAAATGATTCAGCATGTCATAGTGTGATTTTAACAGTGCAGTATGGACCCAGGTTACCTATGTTAATCCCATGTTTGAATCCCAATCACTCACCAAAGAGATTCTCTGACATTTGCTGGTCATCTCATGATCACTTGGGATCAAACCTGCACAGGTGCATGGACAAAGCGAAGGAGCATTTATATCAACTGAACAGAGGTGCAGGATCATTTAGGCATGGCTTCAAAAATACCTGGTTTGGGCATTTTTGTTTCAGTTTAGCCCTGTGCAAAGCATTCAGAGGATCTATTTTAAGAAGATAGCAAGTGAATAATTTCTTTCTGCAGGGATATATTATTGATAATTCCAAAGGCATAACTGGCTTCCTACATGTCTATTTTTGTATAATTTTTTCACCAGCACTTGTTCAAGTGGAGCCTACACATTGTTCTAATATATATCATATACACACCTCCTACCTCACATTCATTCAGCATGCAAAGTTTTCCAGCTCCGGTGCCCTGAAGAAAACTCAGCAGCTATCATTGGGTCACATATCCTCCAAGTTACAGTGGTTTAACTATGGTTTTTTTTGAGGAAGTCACCTTTGGTTAAACCACAATAGCCAGGATGAACTTTGGAACGAAATGAACCTTTTCTCTGTGAGTACAGGTAATCCTTGACTTACAACATTCATTTAGTGACTCTTCACACTTACAGTGGCAGTGAAAAAAAGTATTTTATGACTGTTTTCCACACTTACAACCATTGCAACATCTTCATGGTCACATGATCAAAATTGATCAAAATCAAAATATGACAACTGGCTCATACTTATGACAATTGCTGTGTCCTGGGTTCAGGCGATCACCCTTTGTGACCTCTTGACAAGCAAAGGGGAAAACACATTCACTGAACAACCATATTACAAACTAAACAACTGCAATGATTCACTTAATGACCATGGCAAGAAAAAGTTGTAAAATGGGGCAAAACTCACTTAACTGTCTTGCTTAACAACACACGTTTTCAACTTAATTGTGGTTGTAAGTCATTATACTGCCTGTATAAATTGAAATGGTACATTGGGCTGAGTCACAACTGGATTGCAACACTTGGGGAGATCTAGAAAGATAACTCAGCTTCAAATTGAAGGTTAATCCATAAAGGTACGTAATTAATTCATGTAGAAGTTCTAAAGGATGTAATCTAGGAAAGAATGAAGATGTCTGCATTTGGTAAAATAGTTGGTGTCAGCTCTTATGGAATGATGAAAAAAAATCATTTAACATTGGTCATGTATTATAAAATCAAATCTATAACATGTTTTTTTGGTTTTTTTAATTTATTTTTAATTTTAATTATGCAATTACAACACAATACATCCAACTTATCCTTGTTACACATATATACATTTTATTTCATCGTTTATAATCTTATTTAATATATTAATTACTAATTAATCTAATCATAACTACTAGTATTTCGACTTTGTCTTCTACTATATAACCATTTATAAAATTTATTCCATGTTTTATAATATTTAGACTCTCCTTTGTCTTTTATTTCTAAAGTTGACCTATCAGATTCTGCACATGCCATGATTTTTCTTATTATTTCTGTTTCTGGAGGTATAATTTCATTTGTCCAATATTGTGCATATAATATTGTAGCCGCCGTCAATACATGTACTATTAGATATATTATTTCCTTCTTAATTTTTTCTGATATTATTTCAAGAAGAAAAAAATCCGGTTTAAATGGAATACACTCTCCCGCCATTTGTTCTATCCATGTTTGAATCAGTCTCCAATATCGTTTTGCAGCATTGCAGGTCCACCACATGTGATGAAATGTGCCCGATACATCTTTACACTTCCAACAATTTGGAGATATATTTTTAAACATTTTAGAAAGCCTTGCTGGCGGAAGAGGCCATCTGTAAAACATCTTATAAATATTTTCTTTATAAGCCGATAACATGTTTTTGTGATGGAATGAGGTCTGGGTTCCCATGAGGAAGTGGCTTCATTCCAGAGAACCAAGAGACAGTGAACCCAAAGTGCTTTTTCAAAAGCAACTGGACTTCCTTAGTTTTTTCTCCTGAAAATGTTTCGCTTCTCATCCAAGAAGCTTCTTCAGTTCTCACTGAGTGGTGGAGAATGGAAGGGTTCATATTTATAGTCCTTGCAGGCATCTTGTCATTAGGAAATGGGAAATAAGTGGTATTGTATCCTTCCCTCTGTTGATCTTCCTGTTTACAACATAGTCCTTTTGCACTATTTGGGTGACCCTGAGGACACGGATAAGGCTCCAAGTGGCCTCAATAACTCTCAGAAAGAGTGCTAATGACCAGATGACTGCAAGGAATATAAATCCTTCCATTCTCCATCATTCAATCAGAACTGAAGAAGCAATATCAGCAGTAGCCTTGATTGCAGGAACTGCTTGCCTCCAGAAGTTGTGGATGCTGCATCACTAGAGATTTTCAAGAAAATATTACAGCCATTTGTCCAGAATGGTATGGGATCTCCTGCTTGACCAGGGGGTTGGATTAAGACCTTCAAGTTCCCTTCCAACTCTATTATTCTTTGTTCTGTGTTCTACCTTTTCCATAATTTCCTATAATAATGCTTAAAACACCAAGAGAAATGCAAAGGAAATTCTTAAGCACACCGAGAACAGGATAAAACAAAGGAGGCTTATTCTGCAGCAGAGAAAAATATCAGAGAAGCGTTTCCGAGGACAGTTTTATGGTACCTATATTTATGATACAGTCATCGTAACAGTATAATTCACTCTTTGAATTGTCTACCTCAGGCACAATCGGCCGCATCTGCTTCACAGTGGGCGATGCCATGTGCCTATGTGCACATATGTGCGCACAATTGTCCTGCCCAGGTGGAGGAGGTTGTAGGCAAGATGCCATCACAACCTCATCGCATCATTTCTTAATTCCCAGGTTTTGCTTTCTTTTTATCTGCCGTGATTGTACATCCTGGGATTTTAAGAGTTGGCAGGTGTGGAACGGCTAATGAGCCTCACCATGAAATTAACTTCCCATCCCTTCCAGCAGGATAAAGCCTGCTGAAATTCCTCCGTTATCAGCAAATGCTCTCTTTTGTGCCTTCTGATGAGCTGTAGCTTCAGAGATAGGGCAGGCTAGCCTTTGACATGTCAAATTCTAGACGCAATAAATAAAGCCCACGGAAAGGCTGCTTAATTAAAACTGCTGGGATGCAGAAATAAGGAATGAGGAAACAGTAAGGAATGGTCAACCTGGACTGAATTATAATCTCTAGCTCAGCAGTCTTCCAACAGCGATTGATTGCCTAATTCCATTTTACGTCTTCATTTGCATTGTGTGCTAATATCTCCAGGCAGTGATATTATGGGCCACCAGATGGGATCTCGCTCTTAATGTAGGTTAATGTGGTAATGGGAAAAGGAGAAGAAGAAAAAAATGGATTTTGTTTTTAAACAGGCCACCAGGCTTTCTGGTCGATGACAAAGCCAGGCCTGTCTTTGAAGGGGAGATAGTAAAGAAATGTCTTACTTTTTCTTTCAGTGGTTTATTAGCCTCTTTCTTTCAAGAAAGGAAGAGTAGTTGTGGCTTGCAAGGAAAGGAAGTTAGCTGTTGTTCCCATCTAACAAGCCCTACTCACTTTTCTCCCCATATTTTATGTATCAGTTGACTAGAGAGCTAGTGCTGTGCAGTGGCTAAGGGTCAGGTTTTGTCTGCAGTCATAGTCATGAAAAATTGTTGGGTGAATTTAGGATTGACATTCTCTCTTGGGTGTGGGCGTGATGGCTCAGGGGTTAAAGACTGCAGAGCTGACAACCCGGGTCCATGCAACAGGGTGAGCTCCTGATATTTGCCCCAACTCCCCACCTAGCAGCTCAAAAGCATGCAAGTAGGAATAGATAAATAGGCACCATTTCAGTGGGAAGCAAAGGTGGAATTCAGCAAGTTCTGACCAGTTCTGGAGAACCAGTAGCGGAAATTTTGAGTAGTTCAGAGAACTGGCAAATACACCTTTGACTGGCCCTGCCCCCATCTATTCTTTGCCTCCCATTGAGTCCCAGCCGATTGGCTGAGTCTTCTTTTGTTGCCCTGCCCTGCACAGGAGAACAGAGCTGAAAAGCAGGTTAGTGGGGTGGGGTGGATTTTGCAGTAACCTTCCCCCAGGAGTGGGGAGGGAATGGAGATTTTACAGTATCCTTCCCCTGCCTTGCCCACCAAACCATGCCCACAGAACTGGTAGTAATTTTTTTTGAATCCCACCACTGGTGGGAAGGTAACAGCATTCCATGTACTTTTGGCATATAGCCATGCTGGCCACATGATCTTGGAAATTATCTTTGGACAACCCTGGCTCCTTTGGCCAAGAAACAGAGATGAGCACTGTTGCCCTAGAGTCGGACATGACTGGACCTTATTTTATCTTGGTTCAACCAAGTGCAAATAAAAATGAATGGAAGATTACCATTATCTTGAGTTCTTGGGAGAAAGGAAGGAATGGAGTCCCTGTGGATTTTACTCCGCTAGTCGTTGCCGACTATAAGGGAGGGTGATGCTCATCTCTGTTTCAAGACCATGAACTAGCGCTGTCTGAAGACATTTCTGCAGTCATGTGTCCAGCATGAAGTCATGGAGCCCTGTTTCCTCCCCCGCCCCAAAGTGTTTCCTATTTATCTACTTGCATTTGCATGCTTTCAAACTGCTAGGTGGGCAGGAGCTAGGCAAAGATGGGTGCTCACTCTTTCATGTGGCACGAGGGGTTCAAACCTGGACTCATTCATTTTTCAAGCCAACAAATCCAGCATCTTAACCACTGAGACATTGTGCAGTCCCCTTGGAAGAACGGTGATGTTTAATTTGAAAGAAGAATAGAACAGAACAGAATATTGGAATGAAGAAGAATATTGGACTGAAGAAGAAGAATGGAACGGAACAGAACAGAATAGCAGAGTTGGAAGGGACCTTGGAGGTCTTCTAGTTCAGTGGTCGCCAACCAGTGGGCTGGGGACCACTGGTGGTCCATGAGAAAATTTTGGTAGTCTGCAGAGAAATGTCCCCCCAAAGCAATTAATCCAGGCTGTGTGGAAACACAAGGCTGCGCCGCACACATGGCCCGACCACCCACTGGCCCCCACTCTTCGGCTGAGCACAAACCTTACCTTGAGTACAGCCATGCGAGCTGGAACTGGAAGGTAAGATCAACAGCAGGAGAGGGAAATCTGCCAGGAGTGGCTTGCTGACGTTGATGGGAAAGTCAGTCCCATATTCCAGAGCTGCAGGAGTCACAAGACTGGCGCTTTGGTCATCCTGGAGCAGCTGCTCCAGTCCATGGCAGGCCAGTGCACCCGGGTGGAGGAGCAGCTGATCTGGGAGGACCAAAGGGCCAGTCTTGTGACTACTGCAGCTCTGGAATATGGGACCAACTTTCCCACCAATGTCAGCAAGCCACTGTCAGTCAAAATTCATATTAGTGGTCCCATGGGATTTAAAATTATGAGTTTGGTGGTCCCTGAGGTCCAAAAGGTTGGCGACCCCTGTTCTAGTCCACCCCCCTGCTTAGTCAGGAAACCTTATACCATTTCAGGCAAATGGTTATCCAATCTCTTCTTTAAAATTTCCAGTGTTGGAGCATTCACAACTTCTGGAGGCAAGTTGAAAGAAAAAGAATAGCTTGGTAATTTCAAGTTTCCTATTACTGTTTTCCTATCCTATCGCTGTTGCCAAAGCTTTGATCATTGTAGATATCTTTACCAGTCTTTAGTTACAGCCATCAGCAACTGATAAAGAAACTGATGGAATCCTTTCAACTGTTATTTATAGGGAAAAGCCTCCTTAAATTTTATTTCAAGGTAGCAGTATTGGCAGTGGCAATAATAAATATTTTTTTCTAGTCTTGTGATTGCAGTATTTTCTTTATTATAGTTTGTGCCAATAACATATGCTGCATTAAATCAGTGTAGGCACATGTCATTAGAAAGTTATAGACAGTCAATAGAGCAAAGTGGTGAAAAAAATGCTAGCTCTCTACTCGATCAGAGAACTTAGAGGAGATTTTGCATTCTTACCAGAATTTTTGGTTGACCCTGTGTAAGCCACCTTTAGCTATGATGGCACAGTGGTTAGAGTGCAGTACCGCAGGCTACTTCTGCTGTCTGCTGGCTGATTGCAATTTGTCGGTTCAAATCTAACCAGGCTCCAGGTTGACTCAGCCTTCCATCCTTGCGAGGTGGGTAAAATGAGGACCCAAATTGTTGGGGGTGACTTGCTGACTTTGTAAACCACTTAGAGAGGGCTGTAAAAGCATTGTGAAGTGGTATATAAGTCTAAATGCTATTTCTATTTATTGCTGAGAGAAAAATGGGATATATCTTAAATAAATAACAAAAAAATAACACACATCAAATGAGCCATACCAGATTTGCTTGCAATTGCTTAAAAAAATCATTTCGGTGTGTAAAAAGTTAGCATCCACCCCTCTCCTAGAAGAATGAAATATTTTGAGAAATATTAAAAAGGCAGAATGTTATATTTCCTGGAGGAGGAATTGAGAAATATGCTCAGTAGATATCAGCACTTAAGAGATAAAGAGCTTATTGAGATCTAGGTAGCTCTATTCATAGGCAAAAATTCCCTGCAGCAAGATCTGAACAAAGGTAGGATTAGCCCTCAGACACAATAGGAATTGCCTAACAAGACCCTTCATTGCTTCACCCTCCAAACTTCAACCAAACTTAGCTCAGACAAACTCCTAGGATTCATACATGACCTCATGGGAGTCGGACAACAGCCAATAGAATACATGTTCTTGCACAGGAACAGGAAGTTCAAGTGCAAATACCCCCCTCTCTCAACTCCATGTAGTCAGCTGCTCATGTGCTGGGAGGTTTTGCTTCATCCTTAAACCATCGTTCCAATCAGCCTCCAGCCTCCATTTTGTCTCCAGTGCCTTTCTCCTGACTTGGAACTGGACCTGGATATTTCTTCCAACAAGTGGAATTGATACTCACATGCACGGACTGACTTGAGGAAACAAAAATGCAGGTGCATTTTCAAGGAATTCTGAATGTGAGATATAAAATTAGGTCTTAACATAACGGTATCTCACTGCAATTTATTGGCGATTACAAGCTGTTTGTAGCCTACATGGTGACTTCTTGTTACCATTATGTTGTCCCAGTATTGGACTAGATGTCTCTTTGCTCTGATCCTGCCCAGCTTTCACTTATGTTCTTATACTGGAATTAAATCTCATTCAGCCACATTTTAATCTGGCCCTGGTCATGTATTTTCATGATGCATTGAAAAGGCAATCAGTAGAAGAGGTTTGTTGTTGTATATACTGCAGATCCAAATTGCTTAATACAGACATCAGATGATTAAGTAAAAATGAAGCCTTCATATACTCGCCCCTTGGCAGGGAATACAGCTGACTTTCTGAATATGTCTTTTTAAAATATATATATATAAAATCCTAATATGATTAAATTTAACTTGACACGAGCGATGTGCCATAAAATGCAATTGTGATATTTAAAGACAGTTTTTTTCCCTGATTGCATACCTACAAGCAATCAATTTTTACATAGGGTGGCAATATCTATTCAAAATTCTCGGTGTGTGTGTATGTGTGTTCTTCTCCCAGCCAGAAAGTTCTTGCAAGTAAAGCAGAGTTGCTCCGTTCACCATCCTGTCTGTTCAGCAAATGTAAAGCAAATTAGAATATACATATATACATACATATACATATATACATAAACATACACACACACACACACACACACACAAACATTTTTTCAGTAGAACTAGTGGCTGGGATTTTTTTCAGTAAATCACGAGAAAGGCAGATGAATGTTTATGGTGAATAGGAACTAGATGGATTAAATGGGTAGACTACAGGCAGCCCTGGTTTTAACAACAGTTCACTTAGTTCAAAGTTGCAACATGAAACTGTGACTTATGACCGTTTTTCACATTTACAACCATTACAGCAGGGGTGTCAAACTCGATTTCATTGAGAGCCGCATCAAGGTTGTGTTTGACCTCGGGGGGGGGGGACAGGTGGGCATGGCCATCTCAACATCACTCATGTCGGGGGCACCTGTGGTAGCCCAGGTGTTGCTGTGGGGATCTTCCTGCCAGTGAAAACAGAGCCTGGGAGGTCTGTTTTCACTGGCAGAGAGCTGCAGGAGACCATCGTGGCCGAAAACAGAGCTCAGCATTCCTGCAACCCTCCACTCCAACCAATAACTACGAGACAGACATCTTCTCAAAGGTTCCTTTTTATTTGGATAGTAACTGGCACAATTCGGGGAATCCTGAATCTGAAAATTCCAGGCTTCCTTGCAATAAGTAAAAACTACAAATCCACCCCCTGCACCCATCATCACCCCACATGGCCCCATCACCATCCGTCCCAACTTGAGACTTGCCCTCACTTATGCGCAAAACAACCTGACCTTGAATTAGAAAAAGAATGTTATTATGTCTAACTAGATATACTCCAAGAAATTCCCCCCTCCCACTTTCCCAGGCTCAAATGTGGCAGTGTGGGAGCATCTGATCTCAATGTGGCTTCCAAAGCTGACACCAGATACGCCATGCATGGCCCTCCGAAGCTCCATTTTTGCTGGCAGAGGCACACCAGGCCAGTCCTTCACTATTTCCAGTGCGGCCCCACAGGCCAGATCTAAGCATCCCACTGGCCAGATCCGGCTCGTGGGCCTTGAGTTTGACACTCCTGCATTACAGCATCCCTATGGTCACATGATCAAAATTCAGGTGCTTGGCAACGGACTCATATTTATGACAGTTGCAGTGTGCTGGGGGGCGTGTCAGGTGATCCCCTTTTGCGACCTTCTGCCAAGCAAAGTCCTTGAGGAAGCCAGATTCACTTAACAACCATATGATTAATTTATCAACTGCAGTGATTCACTTAACAACGATGGCAAGAAAGATTGTAAAATGGGACAAAACTCACTTAGCAAATGTCTTATTTAATGGAAATTTCAGTCTCAATTGTCATAGTTAGTCGAGGTCTACCTGTACATGAAGATTCCTCCGTTGTCATTTATTCAGTAAACAAGATTAAAAAGGGGGGGGAAACCTAAGTAGATCAGCTCAGAATGAGCTCTAAACTTCTAGCATGTTCTTAATATGAAGGGGAAATCAAAATAGGCCACTAAACTCCTTGAAATAACAATGGTTGTCCACATTGCCACCACAGAGCATCTTCCAGAAGCTACGTTAATTTCCTCAGTAATGGTTTTCTAGAGCACAATGAAAAGTGTATTGTTTTGGAAGATGCTGTGGTAATGATTGTAATGATTGTGTGCAGAATTTATGGCTTAATTTATGGATTAATGGTTTTGGTTGCCTTGTATATGTATGTTTTTTTAATGTGAACATTTTAATTGTGTTTTAGCATTGTAGGCTTGAGATATGACAACACGCATTTTTGGTGTGTGTTTCTAATGTTGTAAGTTATCAGATTTGACAGCTTACAGATTTAATGACTGAATGAATAAATGAAATATTTGTCCCAGGTAGTTCTGTTAGGGTCTAATTTGAATCAATGATGTGATATGGATGGCTGAGTCAATTTGTATAGAAGCACAAATACCCTGATGCAAACATCGTCAGAAGTGCATCCACTTTGATTCTCTAATTTGAACTCAATTGATGATAGAATCGTTGTTTTTAATAGAATATTCTCATTGAAAATTCACATGTCAAGATTCGGGTTAATGTCAGCCTTCCAACTAACAACATCCAAACCAATAAACTCCGAGACAAGCATTTCCTCCAAGTTCCATTTTATTAGAGTTGTCATATTGGCACATCTGGGAAAACCCGAATCTGAGAGTTCCAGGTTTTCCCTTTCCAAAAGAGAAATCAAAGATCCATCCCCTGCATCCATCAGGCCATCACATGGCCCAATCAAATCTTTGTCCCAACTGGAGACATCTCTCCCGAGACTCCCCTCCAGGTGCAGGGTGACAGGTCCTTGACTCTCTGAGAAAGAATTTTGTTGAGTCTAATCTTCCACCTCTCTATGAAATCCCCCCTCCAAAATTCCCAGGCACTGAATGTGGCAGCCTCGAACCTTCCAAGTGAAAAATATGGCTTCCAAGGTTGATATCACACATCTCTAATATCTTATGGGGCCGTTTTTCATTTTAGACTTGTTTTTTTCTTTGATTGCTAGAACTTTGAATTCCAGAATGATTTCATATCACATAGGTACTGGCATGATTCAGTATTCACCAAGTCACCTGCTAGTATAAGTCCACATACCGTGTTTCCCCGAAAATAAGACACTGTCTTATATTTTTTTTGGCTCCCAAAAACACACTAGGTCTTATTTTCGGGGTAGGTCTTATATATTTATGGTGCCAAATAGTGGGTGTGAGTGTGTAGGGGGGTGTGTTTCGCGGGTGCACGGTTGCTCCCTGAAAAGTCTTCCTGGAACTGGAGATTTGCACTAGGTCTTATTTTCGGGGTAGGTCTTATATTAGGGCAGGTTTAGAAAATAGTGCTAGGTCTTACTTTTGGGGTAGGTCTTATTTTCGGGAAACACGGTAGTTGGAAGTTCCTTGCAAAAACTGAAGTAGAAATATGCCTAACCAGATTAATAGGGATATACAATAATAGCCCTATGTGAATCAGACAAAATCCAATCCAATTTATTTATTCCCATTCAGGAAATCATTCCAATTTGATTTGACTTTTTGAATTGATTTGGAGGGGGGGAAAGGTGCAGTTTGATTCCACTGTTCAAATCAAACTGTCAGTTCAGATCTATTTAATTTGCAGAAATGTGTCCTGTATCTGAGAGGAGAAATACGTGGCTTGTAAAATATTGAGAAGTACATTTGCATTTTAAAAAAATAGAAAAAGAAATAGTGTTTTAAAAGGTTCTAAAGTGGGCAATTAAGACAACCAGATGAGAAAATAAAGTGGAATTTACCACGAGTTGTATCATTTTTAGCTGTGTAGACGAAACAAATATATGGCTGGATAGAACATTTTGCTTCTTCCTTTTCAGCAAAAACTAAATTCTGCTTTTCAGTACATCTGTCAGTGGCTGGAAAATCTAAACGAGAAAGGGGTTCACAATTTCTGTTTCTCTGTTATGGTGCTGATAGCAAAGCTATTGGTATTAGGTTTAAAAACCTTACTTTCAGCAAAGGTACAGTGATAAAGATGGGGTAATTATCCAACTGTCCTCCATTCAAGTGGGCAGATCCATGATGGCCTTCAGTCAAAGACTACCCTGGCCTCTGAAATTGTTCCCTCACTGGCATTCTCAGGGGGAATCAAGGACAAAACATAGATAGACAACACACAACTTCTACAAACAAGTTCATGGCAAGTTTTATGGATAACCTGATGTTGAAACCCAGAAATTGTTTCTCCCACTCTCTGCTTGAAGCCCATCACACCTGGTTTATGTTTACAAAATACTTGTATGTATGTCTATATGTATGAATGTATTTAGTTATTTAGCTATTTAGTTATCTAATCGATAGATTTATATGATCACCTATCTCACAAAATATTTCAAGTGGCATGCACCGTTAAAGATCAGTAACATATAAACTCCAAAAACCCGACCATCTGTGGTGATGATAAACGCAATCATACTAGCCAGGTGATCAGCTCAAAATCATCTTGGGGTTCCCAGGCCTGCTGACAGAATCATGTCTTCAGGACCTTCCAGAAAAGAATGGAGCATCTTGTTTTCAGAGGAATTATAGTCCAAAGGGAGGGAGCCACTACAAGGAAGGACCTTCTTCTAAGTCCAGTCAGGGGAACTTCCTTAATAGATGAAACCCACAACACAGTCTGCCTCCCTGCTCTGGTAGGTGGAGGGGGACCTGCAGGGGTGGGCTTCAAAAATTTTAAATAGTCAAACCTATCTGGTCCCAGGCTCCTGATTTTGTACCTTCACAGTCCAACTCTCACACCTTCCGTAGTCTGGGACTCGATTGTCTGGAACATCTTAGAATTGTACTTTGAGTGCAGGGGTGGGCTTCAAAAATTTTAGCAAAGGGTTCTCTGCCCAGTTGCTGTGGGTGTAGCCATGGTGGGTGTGGCCTAAATTGGCCTCCTGCACCACTGCGGTGTGTGTGTGCATTTTTGCCCTCCCCGGGCTCCTGAGGCATTTTTCGAGCCTCTGGGAGGGCGAAAACGGCCTCTCCTGGATCCTGGAGGCTCTCTGGAAGCCAAAAATGGACCCATTTCAGGCCTTCCCGAACTTCCGGAAGGCCCAATTTTCACCCTCTATGAGCCTCTGCATGCATCCTGCACTTACATGCATCCAAAACGGGTCGCATGGGGACTCTGGGAGGGGAGGAGTGGGCAGGGCAGGGTCAGCCAGGAGTGGATTTGGGGGTTCTCCGAACAGCACAGAATCTTAGCTAGGGGCTCTCCCGAACCCCTGCGAACCCCCAGCAGCCCTTCCCTGTTTGAGTGACAGTACAGGCCACTACACAATGGGAGTTTGGTCTATGAATAGCTTTACTGTTTTTTTTTCTCTGTGCTCTTTCATTCGGGACATTTTATTTAGAAATTTGTTAAACATTCTTGCCCTTCATTACTCTTTGGTGAGTGTCCTGTGTACTGGTATGCATACAAATCATTTTGACATGAGATAGGAGATGGGAGCAAGGACTAACAATATGAGAAACAAAATTGATGGTTGCACATAGCAAGGAAAATATTTCATGGACTTTCAGATATGCTGTTTTTCACAAGGGATTGTAAGAAGAAAAGGTCTCCCAAGCCCCTTAATAAAGTATTTTCAACCCCTTAGCCTATTCTTGAGGGCAGGACAAAGAGTAATGGGTGAAAGACCATTAAAGAGAGATCCAACCTAGAATTAAGCAGAAATTTCCTGACAGGGAGAACAATTAATCCACAGAACAGCTTGCTTCCAGAAGTTGTGGATGCTTCATCACTGGAGGTTTGTAAAGAGAAACTGACTATTTTAGTCTGATAGAAAGACTCGAACATACTTCATCTAAAACCCTGGATTGAGTGTTCCAATGTTTGAGAGGCTACCCCAAAGAAGAAGGGTTCAGCTTATCTTCCAAAGGACCTGAAGGCAGAACAAGAAACAATGGATGGACACTAATCAAGGAGAGAAGCAATCTAGAACTAAGGAGAAATTTCCTGACAGTGAAAACAATTGTTACTGGAAGAGTTTTGCCTTTAGAAGTTGTGAATGTTCCGATACTGGAGGTTTTTAAGAAGAGATTGGACAACAATTTATCTGGAATGGTATAATGTCTCCTGCATGAGCAGAGAGTTTGAGTAGAAGACATGCAAGTCCCTTCCAACTCTGTTATTCTGTTGTACTGATATATCTCATCCATGTTGTCCAAAGGTGTTTCCTCAAGAGTCAACTTGACCTTCTTTGTTTTTTTTCCCCTTTGAATATGTTTCACTTCTCATCCAAGAAGCTTCTTCAATTCCAGCTTCTTGGATAAGAGGCAAAACATCTTCCAGGAAAAACAAAGAAAGTCCAGCTACGTTTTGGGGGGACAAAAAGCACCTTTGAGGCAACTATGACCTGGTTGACTGAGAATCTCCATTCACATTCTCCTTCATGTCCACTTCAGCATCTCAAAGAGACCCTTTTTCAATGGTGGGATTCAAACAAAATTACTATTGGTTCTGTGAGCATGGCTTGATGGGCGTGGTTTGGTGGGCGTGGCAGGGGAAGGATACTGTAAAATCTCCATTCTCTCCCCACCCCACTAACCTGCTTTCCAGCTTTGTTCTCCTGTGCAGGGCAACCAAAGAAGACCCAGCCGATCAGCTGGGATTCAGGAGGCAGAGAATAGATGGGGTTGGTGGGGCCAGTCAGAAGTGGGATTTGCCAGCTCTCCGAACTGCTCAAAATTTCCACTACTGGTTCTCCAAAACTGGTCCGAACTGGCTGAATACCACCTCTACCTTTTTTCTTTTTTAGGGAAGGTACAGCCCTAAGATGCAAACTGATTGTTCCTGGTTCCTCTTTAATAGCATCCCCTGCAAAGTTACCTGTGTTTTGTTGAATTCAGTATAACATTGTGGGCAGGCCCAGATTTCATCTCTAATTTATTATTATTATTATTATTATTTATTTAGACTTGTATGCCGCCCTACTCCCGAAGGACTCAGGGCGGCGAACATACAAAAAGAAATACAAATAAGACAGGTAAAAACAAGTCCAAATTACTAAACAAAAATACAATAAAATTGCAAATAAGCAAAGATTAATTAAAACTACCCTCCCCACGGTCAGTCCAGGCCGGCCTGCTGAAACAGCCAAGTCTTCAGGTCTCGCGAAAGGAGCGGAGATCAGGGGCCAAACGCAGATCCGCAGGAAGCTGATTCCACAGGGCGGGCGCTCCCACAGAAAAGGCCCTAGCTCTGGGAACCGCCAGCCGACAATGCCTGACCGACGGTATTCCCAGAAGGCCCCTCCTATGGGAGCACGGGGCGATTGGACTGTGATGCAGGCAGGAGGCGTTCCCGCAAGTACCCTGCACCTAAGCCATTAAGGGCTTTATAAGTTGTCACTAACACCTTGAAGGAAACCCGGAAGGCAACCGGCAACCAATGCAGGTCGCGAGGGGTGTAACATGGGAGTATCGGGATACCCCCATCACAGCCCGCGCGGCCGCATTCTGCACCAGCTGTAACCTCCGAGTAATCCGCAAGGGAAGCCCCATGTAGAGAGCATTGCAGTAGTCGATTCTGGACGTGACGAGCGCATGAGTGACCGTTCAAGGGCATCTCGGTCCAGGTAAGGGCGAAGCTGGCGAACCAGCCGAACCTGGGCAAAAGCCCCCCTGGCCACAGCCCCCACCTGTTCCTCCAAACTGAGCTGTGCATCCAGGAGGACGCCCAGATTCCTCGCCCTATCCACGGGGTAACACCTCCTCCCCATGACCAAAGATGGCACATCCACTGAACACCGAGATGCCGGTAGGAACAGCCACTCAGTCTTGGCTGGGTTGAGTCTGAGCCTGTTACTCCCCATCCAGGCCTGCACCGCCTCCAGGCACCGGGACATCACCGAGAGAGCATCACTGATCTGGTCTGGGGTGGAGATATACAACTGGGTATCATCAGCATATTGATGATACCTCACCCCAAAACCACGGATGATCTCACCCAGCGGTTTCATGTAGATATTAAACAGGAGAGGTGAGAGAACCGACCCCTGAGGCACCCCACAGCTAAGGGGCCTCGGGAAGACCTCTGCTCTCCCGTCAACACCGACTGCGAACGGTCCGAAAGGTAAGAGGAGAACCACCGTAACACGGTGCCCCCACTCCCAACCCCGGAGCCGCCGCAGAAGGATACCATGGTCGATGGTATCGAAAGCCGCTGAGAGATCTAAAAGGACCAGGACAGAGGAAAAACCCCTGTCCCGAGCCCTCAAGAGATCATCCACCAATGCGACCAATGCTGTCTCGGTGCTGTGTCCAGGCCTGAAACCCGATTGGTACAGGTCAAGGTAATCAGTTTCTCCAGGAACAGCGGAGCTGCTGAACCACCACGCTCTCAACAACCTTCGCTAAAAAGCGAAGGTTGGAAACTGGACGATAGTTATTCAAAATGGTTGGGTCCAGAGCAGGCTTCTTAAGGAGGGGTCTCACCACCGCCTCTTTAAGGGCGGCAGGGAAAACCCCTTCACTCAAGGAAGCGTTGATAACTGCCTGGAGCCAACCACGTGTAACCTCCCTGGAGGCATAAACCAGCCAGGAAGGACACGGGTCCAATAAACACGTGGTGGAGGACAGCCTCCGCATGATCCTGTCCACTTCATCCAGGGAGACAGAGTCAAACTCAACCCAAACAGGATCCACAAGACTCATCGTCACACCATCATCAACATCCTGCCAGTCAGAGTCCAAGCCGGCCCGAATCTGAGCGACCTTATCCGCCAGATGTAAACTAAAATCCTCTGCTCTGCCCCACAGGGGGTCCCCTCCCTCCCTCAATTGCAAGAGGGAGCGAGTGACCCTAAACAGGGCCGCAGGGCGATCATCGGCAGACGCAATCAGAGCGGAGAAGTAAGCACATCTCGCTGCTCTAATCGCTTCCAGGTAAGTCCTAATATAGGCTCTTAACTGGAGACGGTCAGACTCAGAGCGACTAGTCCTCCACCTGCTCTCTAGGCGTCTCCTCTGCCGTTTCATTCCCCGAAGCTCCTCTGAGAACCAAGGAGCTAAACGAGGTCTCCGGCAAGGGAGAGGCCGCAAGGGGACAACCCGGTCGAGCGCTGCCGAGGCCGCCTCTTGCCAGGCGGCCACCAAAGTCTCGGCCGGGCTGTGGGCAAGGGAGGTGGGCAAAAACCCCAGGGCCGTCTGGAACCTCTCCGGGTCCATTAGGCGCCTGGGGCGGAACCATCGTGTCGGCTCCTCATCCCAGCAGCGGGGAGCAGCAGACTGGAAGACCAGCCTCAGGAGATAATGATCTGTCCATGATAGGGGTAGAATAACAGGAGATCCACCCCCCAGATCACTACACCACTGCCCCGAGATAAAAACCAGGTCGAGTGCATTCCCCCCCTTATGGGTGGGCCCCTGAATCACCTGGGTCAGGTCCATGGCTGTCATGGATGCCAAGAACTCCCGAGCCAATCCAGACGCCACCCCCAGGGAGGGTAAGTTGAAGTCCCCCAGAACAATAAGTCTGGGGAACTCCACCACCACTCCCGAGAGGGCGTCCAGCAGCTCGGGAAGGGCCGTTGCAACGCAGCTGGGGGACAGGTACGTCAACAACAGGCCCAACTGACCACCCGGGCCCAACCTCAGAAGGAGGGACTCGCAACCGCCAATCTGCGGGACAGAGGCCTCCCTTGGAAACAGAGTCTCCCTGATAACAATTTGTTTGTTTTATAATGTCAACACAATGTCAGAGCTGGTGGTGTTTCTCTATCTATATTACTTTACTCCTTCCTGGGGAATCTGAGACATCTGTACATTAAAAAGAAATGCATACTGAATTCCTATGGCAGCACATGATAGAATAGATTGATGAGAAATATGAATTCTCTGGAGTTCTTTGTATCTCGGCCTTTCGCTCCCCCTTCAGATCTGTGATTTAATTAGAACTTTAATCTTTCTGCAGGAGCCTCTAAAGGTCCTTTAAATAGTGATTAGATAGCTTAACTTGCAGGACATACACAAAATGTGGCTGAGGATCATTTCCCTTGATAGACCGAAAGAAGGCCATAACCATTTCCAGTTATTAAAACAGGGAAACAGGGATTGCATCTTTGTAATTGACACAGGATAGTGCTTTGTCCTGTGTGTGTATCGATTTCCCCAAATTCAGAGGCTTTCGTCTTCCTGTCCATGAAGAAGGTCAATTCTGGGCCTATGAAAAAGAGCCAAGGGCCCTGTCCTCACCACTGAAATGTACACGGGAGCTCTTGTGGAAAGCGAAAGTATCTCGGCGTGCATATCAAACGTCAGTCACACTGGAGGGATTCCAAAAGTCACTTCCATCTCGTATCCTTGAAATTAGATTTCATGGCACATTGAAAGCATCAGGAGAAGCTAAAATGAACTGTGGAGAAAACTGGCACCAGGTTGGCATACATAACAATATGGGCTGAATCTGCTGAAGCTCCTGTTTCAGAAGAGAGTTCTAGGGAAGCCCTCTAGTCCAAGGGTCTCCAACCTTGGCAACTTTAAGACTTGTGGACTTCAACTCCCAGAATTCCTCAGCCAGCTTTGCTTTTCTGGGAATTCTGGGAGCTTTGCTGATGGCTAATCTGACCTTTGTTCAGACCTTGCTGCAGGGAATTTTTGCCTATGAATAAAGCTACCCATCTCTTTATCTTTTAAGTGCTGACAACTGTGTACTATTAAGGAAGGTGTGGGCTGCTTTCCAAGAGCATGTTTCTCCATTTCTCATCCAGGGAAATATAATATTCTGCCTTTTTAATATTTGTCAAAATATTTCTCATTCTTCTAGGAGAGGGGTGGGTGCTAACTTTCTACAATAGTATCTGCCTGACTGATTCAATCTGGCACAGTTCAGGTTCCCTCAATTAAACAACAATCTCTCTCAGAACAGCAGCATCTTCCCTCTGGAATAAGGCTCTCCTTGACGTCTAAATGATCTCTAATGGTGTTTTGAAGGGGCTTGGAGACCTAGCTCTTCACCCAGGCCTTTCACAAGCATGGTTGAGACACCCCTGGGATTTTTTCCCCATTCCAATCCAGTTTTTGTTCTCTGGCTAACTTTATTCTCATTTGTATCTCTGACTTAACTTTTTTTTTTTGCATACAAATTTAATAATGAAGGCAATTTAAAAAAGCATTGCAACATATTATACAAGGCTTTCAACAATCACCAGGAAGTTATCTCTCTCTCTGGCTGATCTCAAAGTGCAGATTAATCAGTAATAGGGAATTTATGTATTTACTGACAAAAAAATAAAGGGAGGCAGTGGCTCAGTGGCTGAGCTTGTTGATCAGAAAGGTTGGCAGTTCGGCGGTTTGAATCCCTAGCGCTGCGTCATGGAGTGAGCTCCCGTTACTTGTCCCAGCTTCTGCCAAGCTACATCTTCGGACAGCACTGGCTCTTTGGCTTTGTAACGGAGATGAACACTGCCCCCTAGAGCCAGAAATAACTAGTACCTTTAGCTATTTAGCTCTCATCAGCTAGCCATACCCTTCTGGGGTTCAAATCCGAGCTACTTGTATACTAGGTAGAAAGCATTAGCCTCTAAGCCACGGGGTCTCCTCACTTTGTTGGCTATACCAGGGGAGAGATTAAGTTTTTTTTTTAATTACGGCAACTGGTCTACCCAATTATGGGATGGAGCAGTAATAGGGAAGATTTTCAAGATTTTAAGACGTCGTTTGTTAAGACATTGTTTCTCTTACACATTCAGATCAGTCTCAAAAGTACCCTTTTATTATTATACTATCTAGAAATTCCCAGAAGAGAGATTTTTCAAATGTTAGATAGACGTTCTGAGTATCACATTTCCTCCAATTATACATTTAGTTAGCTGCTTTTGTTATCTATCTAGCCCTTAGCACAATGTTTCTCAACCTTCTTGAGAAACTTTAAGAGGTCTGGACTTCAACTCCCAGAATTCCCCAGCCAGCACATCTTAAAAGTTGCTAAGGTAGAGAAACACTGCCCTAGCAACAGTGAAGGTGAGCTAAGAACACAATTTATATCACAGCTTAAAAGGTGGTGGACTTGTTTTGCTTTTCCAAATTAACCCAGTCTTCTTTGCTTTTGGATCTTACAGCATTTTTCATCCCTGTGTATATTTGGCTGAGAGGGGAAAAAAAGATTATACATGCTTTTATGTCTCTCTTATTCTGCCCCTGATACAGTTAAAAAGAACTGAGCTTCTAAGTAAGCCCATTTTGGGGGTGGCTGGGAGGGTAAGGAGAAGAGAAGCAGGGGTCCTCTTGATTTTTGCATCTTTCTCCTTTGTCCTTATACCCCTAGGGAGCAATGCATTTTGGCTCATTTAACTACAGAATGGATTGTGTGTTTCTCTTAAGAATGCAAAGTACTTCCTACCCAAAGGAATGAAATATAACGAAGAAAGGCACAATAACAAAATAAAAACTGGATGATGATGATGATGATGATGTTGTTGATGATGATGATGATTATACTACACAAAAACGACAGTGTACACAGCAAACAAGATAACTATGTTGGATTTTGTATCAGAAATCACTAGTCGAACCCTTCCCAAACATTTAGGTCTGCGTGATGTATCAGCGGATTATGCAAGCAGATCCCAGTAAGGTGGCCTTCTGCAGCTGACCAATGGTGATCTTGTCAGCGCCAATTGTTTTCAAGTGCTTGCCTAGGTCTTTAGGCACAGCACCCAGTGTGCCGAGTACCACTGGAATCACCTGCACTGGTTTATGCCAGAATCTCTGCAGTTTGATTCTCAAGTCCTGATATCTGGTGATTTTTTCAAGTTGTTTCTCGTCGATTCTGCTGTCACCAGGTATGGCAATGTCGACGATCCACACCTTTTTCTCCTCCACAGTCGTGATATCCGGGGTATTGTGTTCCAAACCTTTGTCAGTCTGTATTCGGAAGTCCCACAGTAGTTTTGCATGCTCATTTTCGACCACTTTCTCAGGCTTATGATCCCACCAGTTCTTTGCTACAGGCAGATGGTAGTTATGACACAAGTTTCAGTGGACCATCTGAGCGACTGTTTTGTGACATTGTTTGTAGTCAGTCTGAGCAATTGTCTTGCAACAGCTCAGTATGTGTCCGATTATTATTATTATTATTATTATTATTATTATTATTATTATTACTACTACTACTACTATAAACGAGTAGACTTTGTGAATCCAAGCCGCCAGAAAGAGAAAGGAGGGGTGTCTTCTCCAAACTCTACCCCGCTCCCCAAATCCCAGAAATGAATAAATGCCACCTCATTCAGCGAATGTGCGGTTAACACTAAGCCTCACATAAGTAACATTTTATCTCCCTCAGTTTTGTGTGCAAACCTAACAAGATTGCTCCTTCTGTTTTGACACTTTTCACACCATTTCTTAATTAGAAAAGCTTTGTGTAACAGATGAAATGGTGCTGGTGGGGTAAAAAAAAAATTGGAGACAGGAGGCGTTTAGCGCAGAACATCTGAAATAGTGGCATTTTAGAAAATCAGCATGATGATTTGAAGGATTTTTTAAAAATATAAATATATATATAGTAAAGCTTGCATCCCAAAATGATTAGTTCTTTCACTGTTCTCTCCCTTGCTTTCATTTCACTGCATTTGGCTTGTAAACAGAAAGCAATACGCCGGGTTTTATATAAAGCTTTGCCACGTGAGGCATGTTTCTGAGGTTGAAATGTGGATTTCATTAAATTCCAGGCCAAAAAAAACCCTTTAGCACAGACGTTCCTCCATCCTTTAAAACAACAACAACTAAACCCAGAAACAATCCTGCCACTGTTATGAAATTGAACAGTGCCAATTTCTTACTCAACCGAATGCCTTTTGAAGTTTCTTTTAATACTGTCATCCTGTTCGCACCAGATCTTCAATTCCAGTCGTTTAAAAAAAAATATGTAGCATACCAACCCCTGGAGATTCAGCCGTTGTCGAGGCCAAGTTAACTTCGCAAGACCTACAGTTTAGTCATTTTGGGCATCAGGCACAGCTGTAAATCTCAGCTCTCCAGACACTTAATCCCTTTTTTCAGGGATGGGTTTACTGGGCAGATAATGAATGAACTAGATTAGTCTCTGTCTCGCAGGCCAGAATGAAGCTATAGATGCAGAGATGGGCCCTCCCAGAAGTTGAAACTTTTATTATAAATTATGCTGAACAGTTTAAATTCAAGGATTCTTTTTTTCTCTCTCTCTCTCTCACTTTCTGAATTCACACATACAGGTGGAGACCCTTTGAGAGCTGTATGCAATGAAATTCCATTTTAATGTAAGCCGATTAGGGTACATTCATAGGGACAGTAAAGTTATTCTAAGTGTTCAAAGTCTAAGGTAGTCCATAATTTACAACAATTCACTCAGGGACTGGTTCGAAGTTACAACGGCACTGCCAAAAGTGATTTATGATTGTTGTTCACACTTACGTAAAGCATTCCCATCAGAGGTGGTATTCAGCAGGTTCTGACCAGCTCTGGAGAACCGGTAGTGGAAATTTTGAGGAGTTCGGAGAACCGGCAAATACCACCTTTGACTGGCCCCAATCCCATCTATTCTCTGCCTCCCATTGAGTCCCAACTGATCAGCTGGGTCTTCTTTGGTTGCCCTGCACAGGAGAACAGAGCTGGAAAGCAGGTTAGTGGGGTGGGGAGGGAATGGGGATTTTGCAGTATCCTTCCCCTGCTATGCCCACCAAGCCATGCCCACCAAGTCAAGCCACACCAAGCCCACCATATCATGCCCATAGGACCGGTAGTAAAAAAAATTGGAATCCCACCACTGGAAGGAAGAGAAGAATGAAAGGGGAAGGAAGAGAGGAACAAAAAGGGAAGGAAGAGAGGAAGGAAGGAAGGGGGAAGGAAGAGGGGAACAAAGGGAAGGAGTCAGAGGTGGTATTCAGCCAGTTCTGACCAGTTCTGGAAATTCTGAGTAGTTCAGAGAACCAGCCAAGACCACCTCTGACTGGCCCCGCCAACTCCATCTATTCTCTGCCTCCCATTGAGTCCCAGCTGATTGGCTGAGTCTTCTTTTGTTGCCCTGCACAGGAGAACGGAGCTGGAAAGCAGGTTAGTAGGGTGGGGAAGGAATGGGGATTTTTCAGTAAACTTCCCCTGCCATGCCCACCAAGCCACACGCACCAAGCCACACCCATGGAACCAGTAGTAAAAAAATTGAATCCTACCACTGATCCCCATGGTCACGTCGGACTCTTGGCAACTGGTTCATATTTATGACATTTGCAGTGTCCCAGGGTCCTGTGATCACCTTTTGAGACCTTCTGCTGAGCAAAGTGAATGGGGAAGCCAGATTCATTTAACAACCAGGTTATTAAGGGAGCGACTCCTGCCGACATCGAATGCCAACCGCCCTGTGCGAGCACACAGGCAAGGACTCCTTGGGGTCCCGTCGGCGGGCCAATGCCGGCTGGCGGTCCCCCGACGACGAGCCTACTCTGTCGCGGCCCCTGACCTCTGGAACCAGCTCCCCCTGGGGCTCCGCCTGGCCCCTGACCTCCGCACCTTCCGCCATGATTTGAAGACCTGGTTGTTTGACCAATCTGGGCTGTGACCTTTTCTGTCCTGGGGGGCGTGGTTTTATATTTTAATGTATTTTAAATTTGTTTGGGCTTGTAACTGGGTTTAATCTCTTTTTAATTATTTATTGCTGTTGTTTCTTAGTTGTGAGCCGCCCTGAGTCTTCGGAGATGGGGCGGCATACAAGTCCCAATAATAAATAAATAAATAAATAAATATTAACATCACAACTGCGGTGAAGGTTAGGTTAACACCTTTCATAAAAAAAGTTGTAAAAAATGGGGCAAAACTCAAGAACTGCCTCGCTTGGCAACAAAAATTTTGGGCTCAGTTCTGATTGTAAGACGAGGACTACCTGTTTAGACTACCAGGCTAGGATAAGCATGCCATGAAGGTCCACACTCCTTTTATTGTAAAATTATAGTAACAGATTCCTGCACGTCTGAATGTGCTTCCCCCTTCTCTTTTTCCTCTTCATGTGGAACTAGGGAAGGGGTGTGTCTGAGATGTTTTCTCAGGTTAGTTTCTTGGTCTGGACTCAAGCCCTGCTTATCTGATGATTGCCTTGGTAGTAGAACTTCCTCCTGTCCTTCAAGGCCATTCCCCCTATCCCCTATAGAATGGCATCTCATCTATGGTGATGCAAAGTTACAATCAACGAGTGGAACAGCTTGCCTTCAGAAGTTGTGGGCGCTCCATCATTGGAGGTTTTTAAGAAGAGACTGGACAGCCACTTGTCTGGAATGGTATAGGGCAGAGGTCTTCAAACTTGACAGCTTTAAGACTTGTGGACTTCAACTCCCAGAATTCCTCCTCCAGTCATGTTAACTCAGGAATTCTGGGAGTTGAAGTCCACAAGTCTTAAACTTGCCAAGTTTGAAGACCCTTGGTCTCAAGGTAGCATTAAACTCTTTAGTACAAAATGCACCAAGTTGTTAATTCCCCACTTCTATTTTTTTTCTCTGAACCCTTTTGCCTAAAAATGCTGACTTTTATTCTTTTGTTTCCCATATTTTATTTTATTTTCTTATTCAATAAAAGTTAAAATACAAAACATCAAAATATTGTTTAAAAAAGACAAAAACACAGCAAACAAATCATTAAAGAGAAGAAGGCATTTTGGGAGGAAAAAAGGACTAACCCATATACTTATAATGTCAACCCTAGTTGGACATTAATATAATGTATATAATATATAATATAACAACGTAAGTTTTCTACCCTTTGAGAAACAGGCCAAAAGAATTTGAAACTATTAAACTACTAAAGGTAAAGGTTCCCTTTGGACATACATGCTAGTTGTTTCTGGCTCTAGGGGGCGGTGCTCATGTCCATTACAAAGCCGAAGAGCCGGCGCTGTCCAAACACATCTCAGTGGTCATGTGGCCGGCATGACTAAATGCCGAAGGCGCATGGAACGCTGTTACCTTCCCACCAAAAGTGGTCCCTATTTTTCTACTTGCATTTTTACATGCTTTTGAACTGCTAGGTTGGCAGAAGCTGGGGCTAGTAGCAGGAGCTCACTCCATTATGCAGTGCTAGGGATTTGAACCGCTAAACTGCTGACCTTTCTGATCGACAAACTCAGCGTCTTAGTCACTGAGCCACTGCGTCCCTAATAAACTACTAAATCGATTGACAAATTGTTAGCCTGTCATCTATTTACTATATTAATAATAGTTAACTGGAAGAACAATGATAATAAAAATATTATATAAAAGTAATAAAAGTTATTATTACTAAAAGAGAGACAAGATTGAAATTCCAAAACCCTCTGTTAACAAGCTATTATTGTAATCAACTCATAGAAAATTTACCATGTCTTCTTAACTATCTCAAATTATGCCAACAATTAACCCTGACTGGTCCTGGGTCAAATATCCCCATTTGTTTCATTATACCATCTGTTATCAATTGCTGATTGATTGAATACAATAAGTCCAATCTCCAAAGCCAATCTATCTTCACAAAAAACTCCAAACAGAATTGTTGCCCAGTTAAATGGGGTAAGTCCATTTCCCACTCTCCTTGAAAACTCCCTTTGTCAACTCTTTATTTCCTGATTGTCTTGATCCAGTTTCCCAGAAATGGTCATCGATTTTTGATGCAGTTGGAAAACTGTCAGCTACAACCAGTGACTCAGATTTTTGTCTACTTCAGTGTTTCTCAACTGTGGTGATTTTAAAGTTGAGTAGACTTCCAACTCTCAGAATTCAAGTCTACTCATTTTAAAGTGGCCAAGATTGAGATACACTGGTCTACTTGATTGCAACAAGTATTCATTCCTATTTTGTTTAAGTGTAGTAGGGTTTCCCTCCTCCTCTTCCTTCAGAAAACAAAGGAAGTTAACTTGGAGGGGAAGGCGTGGGAACATGTGAAATTTTCTGCAAGTGTTTCATGGTCACTCTCACGAAATGCTGACATGGAGATGGTTTCAAGCTTCAAAATATAGCTATCTGGATGAGCGTAGCTGTTAGGGAAAAATACTTTGATACAGATTAATAGTTGGAAGGGGTCTTGTAGGCCATCTAGTCCAACCCCCCACCCATGCAGGAGACCCTGAACCATTTTTGACAGAGGGCAATCTAGTCTCTTCTTGAAAGCCTCCAGGGATGAAGCTCCCACAACTTCCAAAGGAAACTTCTGTTCCATTGGTTGATTGTTCTCCCTGTCAGAAAAATTCTCCTTCTTTCCAGGCTGAATCTCTCCTTGTTCATTTTCCATCCATTATTCCTAGTCTGGTCTTCAGGTGCCTCGGAAAATAGCTTGACCCCTTCCTTTCTGTGGCAGCCTCTCAAATATTGGGAGACTGCTATCATGTCTCCTCTGGTCCTTCTCTTTACTAGACTAGCTATACCGAGTTCCTGTAACCGTTCTTCACATGTTTTAGCCTCCAGTCCCCTCATCATCCTGGTTGCTCTTCTCTGCACTCTTTCTAGAGTAACAACCTTTTTTTTTAATAGTAAGGTGACCAAAACTGGATGCGATCCTTTAGGTGTTGTCTTACTGAGGTTTTATAGAGTGGTATTAGTACCTCACTTGATCTTGATTGTATCCCTCTGTTAATGCAATTTAGGATTGCACTGGCAATTTAGGCTTGCATTGATACTAATGAATATTACAGGATTTACACCGAATAATAATAATATCCAGAGTTCCAAGTATCTGGCATAAAGCATCAGATGATACATAATGTAGCCAGGGCCTGCATGGCTAAATATAACATTGGTTTTATTGTAATTTCTTTGTTTGATTGTTTTGAGCCACTGAGAGTCATTTAAAGTTGGGCAGCATACAAGATTAATAAATTATTCTAGTTGGTCTCCTAGTCAGCCAAATGATCCAATTGGATTTGGTATTTTTGTTCGCTTATGGAATCCTTCCCAAAAAACCCAGGGTAGGCAGATGTTGTTGTTTAATCGTATTAAATTATTATTATCACAATTAGAAAGCCTTTTGGAAAAGAACGGTTGATCCTGTTTGATTATGGTTTGTTTCATATGGCTTGCTGCTAGCATCAAGTTTAGGGCTGACTTGCTTTTTGATTAAAACCCAAACTGCTCGTATTTTAAATGAACACTTTTATTTTTTTAAAGTGCCTTGTACTTAAAATTACTGGTTTTATACTTGGAAAAAGTCTAGTAGCCCCTTTGCCATTAACAAATTAACAGCTCCCTTCATCAGATTGCATAGAGAGGTTAAACACTGCACCAGCATGCTGTCTGAGGAATTGTGACGGTTTCTTTCTACGTATTCTCAAGCTGCCAAGGTTAAGAAACACGGGGACTAGACTGTGCTGGGTTTAAATTTCTGCATAAGGCTATATATCCTTTGAAACACAATGTCCACCTGAAATTCTCTTTTCCTATCTCAACCTGCTTTTTTTTACCTTGGAGAGCTTATGTGAGAATCAGAAGTGTTCTTTATAAATAAAGAAGACACTGGGGTTTTTCTTTATAACATCTGTCCAGATAGATGAGATGGATAGATAGAGATAGAGATAGAGAACTATCTATCTCCATCCATCCAGCTTGCTAACATCTGTCAATTGATCTGTCCATCCACCCATCCATCTGTCTATCCATTGTCTATCTCTCTCTCTCTCTTCAGCTTGCTATCATCTGTCAATCAATCCTTCCTCTCTTTCTTTCTTTCTTTCTTTCTTTCTTTCTTTCTTTCTTTCTTTCTTTCTTTCTTCTTTATTGGCCAAGTGTGATTGGTCACAGAAGGAATTCATCTTGGTGCATATGCTCTCATTTATCTTTCATTTATCATCTATCTATTCAACTTGCTATCATCTGTCAGTCCATTCATCCTATCAGCCCATTATTCCATCCATCCATCCATCCATCCATCCATCCATCTATCTATCTATCTATCTATCTATCTATCTATCTATCCATCTATCCATTTGTAATAAGAATTTCCAATGGTTCAAGGAGCCTGGCAAATTTCACTAACCCAAAGGACAATATTGCTTTCATAGTTCCAATCCCGCTTTAGGGACCATTTGAAAAGAAATTCAGATTCTTTTTTTTTTTACTTTTTAGCAGATGTGTTGATGGAAACTTTAGTCAATTTGTACCAGGGCATAATTTGGGAGATTAGCTTGTGCAAGTTGTTGAAAGTATAAAACATACTAAACCTGGTGTCACAGAGGGGGGGCTTGAATTCCTATATTATTATGTAAGTCAGGGGTCTTCAAACTTGGACAGCTTTAAGACTTGTGGACTTCAACTCCCAGAATTCCTCCTCCAGTCATGTTAGCTTAGGAATTCTGGGAGTTGAAGTCCACAAGTCTTAAACTTGCCAAGTTTGAAGATCCTTGATTTAAGTAATAGTGATTAAATAACAGTATGGAAGGAAACCAGGATGTCTTGTTCCTTTGTAAGTATTCATGGTTTAAAGAAACCTTTAAAAATCCAATTTATTTATTTTCAAACTTTGTATGATTGCTATAGAGTCCTCATTCACTGGTAGCTTGGCATTATTGTTTTTCTGGTAATGTTTAAGTATTCATAATGTATATTCATAATATTCAGCTATTGCTAGATGTTTGTTGGACTAAGCAAAGAGAGAGAAAAAAATGAAACCTGAAAATCAAATTATTTGGCTTTCATTTCATAGAAAAGTTTGTTTGTTTGTTTGTTTGTTTTAAAAAAGGGACACCATAAATATTCTGTCAAGCTTGTTATATTTCTGCTTTGACTCAAGCAGAAGACTCAAGGTTTTACTGATAATTTCAAAATTACTCTTTTAAAACGCAATTAACTGCAATCTTATACAACTGGCAGCAAACTTGCCTCCGGGCTGTTCTGTAAACCCCACCTCTTATCACAAACACAATTTTGCTCACAAGGACAGTGCAGCGATGGTTGTTGGGACCTTATTGGAATGGTGTTATTTTATCGCTGGATTGGGTGAAGGAAGAGGAAACCAAAGATGCTGAGTTAAAAAGTTGTGTGATTTCCCCAGGGAAACTTATGTGTGAGTAAAGCCAGTGGCAGCTCAGCTCCTCCCTGCAGATGGATGACTGCTGAGGTCCCAGCAGGAAGGACAGCTGGACAGAAGTGTGATGAAGCACCTTCAAAGAGGCATTAATCTTGGCAAAGCCAAATCCCACTCAATGTTCTCCCTTGTTGTTTCATGTTTTCACAGGGTAATCAGGAAGCAGCTGCACCCCCTGAAACAATGGCTCAGCCTTACGCCTCCGCCCAGTTTGCTCCTCCTCAAAATGGAATCCCAGGAGACTACACCGGCCCCCATCCTCACCCCACCCCCGACTACTCTGGGCAAACCACGGTTACAGAGCACACGTTAAATCTGTACCCACCTGCGCAGACGCACTCTGAACCAAACACAAGTGACACAAATGCACAAACTGTCTCAGGCACAGCCACCGTAAGTAGGTTTTTTTTTCATTTTATTTTTCCAAACTTCCTCCTTTAAAATGTACTGTTCATTTTCCAAAGCCTCAGCAGACAGAGTCCCGGGCCTGGAGTTCATTTAGGAACCTAGCAGGATGGCCTGACCTTCTGAGCAGAAACAAACATTTGATAAATTTCGACTATGAGGTTTGGTTCAGGGTAAATTCTCAGCCACTCTCCTATGTCCTTCCTTTAACGGCGTAGATTTCAGCAGAAAGCATTTTGGTAAAACAGAGGTTTTACCGGGACCTGGTATTCTGCAGTTGTGGTTCTGCAGCCTGTGCAGATGGCAGCAGAATTAGACAGTGGGGAAGAATGGGGAGGACTGTGTCTGATGCAGAGATGGGGCCAGGACCATCTGGAAGTGGTGTGCTGACTCTGGAGCCTTCAGAGTCTGGCAGCAGCAAGGCCAAAGAAACAGGGGAGCCTGTTCCCAGTGCACGTGTGCACAGAGCTGCTAGAAGGTGAGAGCAGCTAAGGCAAAAGGGGCAACTCAGGAATAAGGCTGGGAGGTGATTGCCCCTCCCATAAGGTATAAAGGTAGTGCAAAGGTAGAGAAACCTTTGCAGGAAGCAAAGTCGTTCACTCTGTTTGGATTAATCCTTGAAGCTGTGTGTGGTCTTTGTACTTTGGTTGGTTTTTTACAGCTAATTTGGCACTTTAGTTGTTGGCAGCAGTTCAAAGGAGTTAAAGGTGGGTGCTTATCTCGAGGGACTGTTTGGGACTCATTACAGGCTGGGAATGAACATAATTCCTAGCATTGAAATAAAGCAAGAGTTGTTTTAACTAAGCTTATGCTTAATTACAGTCTCAGGAAGCCTTGGTCAGAACATCTGCTATATTGAATGAAGGAATGAACTTTGTCTGAATCGGTGTTTAAACCGGTTAACTATAGTTTCAGGAGATGAGAAATAGATGGATGGACAGAAGCCTAGTTTGTGTGGCTGCAAGGGTGTACATGGGAAGGGGTGATTAAAAAAAAACCCTCAAGGTCACAGTCGTGTTGTATATGTCAAAAGGATGGAGCTGTGATTTTATTGTCCAGGCACTACTTGGATTCTATGGTTGTGAAGCATTTTGGATTGAACAGGAGAATGCTTGGTGTAGAGGCATATTCAATCAACATCTTAATATCTTTTACGATTGTCAAGCCTTTCTCTGCTACCATCTTCAAAGGCTTGGAAAAAACCTTTTGCCAGGAGTAAAAATTCTTCCAAAACAACCCTGCTAATTAGAGGTGATAGACCGTGTTGTTCTTTGCTGTCAGTGATGATAAAAATGAGACCCGGAAAGTAATCTAAGAACATTTTTATTTATAAAATAAGAAAACCTAACGGAGCTACATGTTTGCAACCTAATCTCCACCAAGGCATATAGAAAAAGAACAAAGGAAAAGTACAACGGAAGTTGCAAAGAAAGTGAAGTCAAGACTCTGTACACATGCGCAGTGGATCAAAACATCACAAGACTTTCTTATCTTATTACTATGGAGACAAGATAACACAGTGCTGGCTAGCAGACACCTGCTTGCTAGAATATGAGCTTAGAAGCTTGAACAGACAAACCAAAAAAAACCACAGTGACAATGATGATGGGTTTCCTTTCTAAATCTGTGTCAAGTTTACTTCATACTTACACTGTATTTGTGTATATTGCTCCAAGTGTGATAGGAGAGTGTCCTTCTCATGTGAAGGAAGCATATAGCCATATTGACTGCCAAAGTTAGAGGTTTTTTATCTATCTACTTATAGTCTGGTTGTTTGGAGACAGACTTTCCATGACGACGAACCTATGGCACACAGAGCCATTTCTGCTGGCACATGTGCCATCGCTGGGAACAGATCCACTGCGCATGCGTCCCCCCACCAGCCAGCTGATTGTCAGGTATCTGCTGTGCATGTGCAGGGGGAGATGCGCACACATATGCAGGGGACACATGTGCACAGGGGGGTCACATGCTCAGGGGGCAAAGGGGTATCACACGTGCATTTCACTATAGGTGCATGCACTTTCGGCACGCAATGATGAAAAGATTAGCCATCACTGTCCTAGGTTTATTGTAAGTAGTACAACTGGACACTTTGTTTGAAGTTATGATGGGCCCTAAAAAAGATACTTACAGCCCAGATATTTTGACATCCCCTCAATCATGTGATCATATTTTGGGCACCCTGTAACCCATCCACATTTACAGCTGTTTGCAGCATCCCACAGTTATGTGACCAAGCTTTAGGATGGTTTTTTGGGAAACTGGTGTTTACTTCTGGTTTCCATAAAAAAAAGCCCATTGCAAACAATGGGCTCACTTAACAATTGCAACATTTGCTCAATGACTGCCACAAAAATGTCATAAAATTATGTCGGTCACATGATGACCTGCTTAATAACCCATACAACTTATGAGTTCAATAGCAATAGCACTTATACTTACATACTGCTTCACGGTGCTTTTACAGCCCTCTCTAAGCGGTTTACAGAGTCAGCCTCTTGCCCCCAACAATCTGGGTCTTCATTTTACCCACCCCAGAAAGACAGAAGGCTGAGTCAACTTTGAGACTGGTGGGATTCAAACTGCCAAATTCAGCAGTTTGGCAGGCAGCAGAAGCAGCCTGCAGTACTGCACTCTAACCACTGTGCCACTGTGGCTTATAATTACAATTACAGTTGTAAGTCAAGAATATCTAGTACTCAACTTTCTTAAAGGTGGAATAAAAGGGTTGATTTAAAATAATGTATACTTTGTGTAGGCATCAGAACCAAGCTGGCACTTTTGATGATCCATTCAAAATCCAGGTCCAAGCAAGAAAAGGTTCCTACTTTGTGTTACCAGTCAAAAAACGCAATAGGATATGGTATTGAATAACAGAATTGGCAGGGACATGGTAGGTCTTCTCCTCCAATCTCTTGCTGAAGCAGGTGACCCTATATCAGTGATGGCGAAGCTTTTCAGCACTGAGTGCCCAAACCAGAATGCTTGTGCACCCCCCTGAGTGCCAGAAACCCAAAGACTAGCTGGCTGGTGCGCATGCATGCACCAGCCAGCTAGTCTTCGGGTTTCCAGCATGTGCGTGTGTACTGGCCAACTGGTCTTCAGGTTTCTGGCTCTCTGGCGTGCACATGTGCATATGTTCCAGTTTGGGCACTCGGTGCCAAAAAGGTTCACCATCATTGTTCTAGATTGTTTCTCTCCTTAATTACTTTCCAACCATTATTTTTTGCCTTTTGGTGCTTTATTTCCAACCTTTCTTTCTTTCTTTCTTTCTTTCTTTCTTTCTTTCTTTCTTTCTTTCTTTCTTTCTTTCTTTCTTTCTTTCTTTCTTTATTCGACTTATATGCTGCCCCCTCTCCCAAAGGACTCGGGGCAGCTCACAGATTAAAAGGAAATACAACAATAAATTACCTAAAAACCATATTAAACAAACTAAGCCGAATTAACATTAAAACCCCCAAAAATTAAAATCAAGAAAACCCGAGGAGTCAGCATAGCCCAGATTGTAAAAACAGCCAGGTTTTTAACTCGTGGCGGAAGGTACGGAGATCAGGAGCAAGCCGGAGCTCCAGTGGAAGGAGATTCCATAAAGTGGGGACCATACAGAATAGGCTCTCCCGAGTCCCCGCCAAGCGACATTGAGTCACGGACGGCACCCTGAGGAGGCCCTGTCTATGCCGCCGGCGGTTGGTACTTGAAACTGGGAGGAGTCGTTCTCATAAATATCCTGGACCCATGCCATGTAGGACTTTGAATGTTAACACTAAAACCTTGAATCTCACCCGGAGGGCAACCGGAAGCCAAAGCAGGCCACGCAGGAGGGGTGTAATATGGGAGTATTGGGAAGCTCCCATCACTACCCATGCGGCCGCATTCTGCACCAGCTGAAGCCTCTGAGTGGTATGCAAGGGCAGTCCTAAGTAGAGAGTGTTACAGTAGTCCAGTCGGGAGACAACGAGGGCCTGAGTAATTGTGCGCAGGGCATCCCGGTCCAGATATGGGCGCAGCTGGCGAACCAGCCGAACCTGGGCAAAGGCCCCCCTGGCCACGGCTCCCACCTGCTCCTCCAACTTGAGCCGTGAGTCCAGGAGGACCCCCAGGTTCCGTGCCCTGTCCACGGGGGGTAACACCTCTCCCCCCATGACCAAAGATGGAACCTCAGAGCTGGACTGGGATGTCGGTATGCACAACCACTCTGTCTTGGCTGGATTGAGTCGGAGCATGTTCCTGTCCATCCAGATCCGCACCGCTTCCAAACAACGGGACATCACAGAGAGAGCATCACTGATGTGGTCCGGGGTGGAGATATATAACTGCGTATCATCAGCATACTGATGATAACTCACCCCGAAGCCACGGATGATCTCCCCCAGCGGCTTCATATAAATGTTGAACAAGAGAGGCGAGAGAACTGACCCCTGAGGTACCCCACAAGTCTTGCCTTTTGGTGCTTTGGAAAATAGGTTGACCCCCTGTTCTTTGTGCAGCCTCTCAAATATTGGAAGACTGCTATCATGTCACCTCCAGTCCTTCTTTTCATCAAACTAAAGGTACAGGTAAAGGTTCCCCTCACACATAGTTGCCAGTTTCTGGCTCTAGGGGGAGGTGCTCATCTCCGTTACAAAGCCGAAGAGCCACTGCTCTCCAAAGATGTCTCCATGGTCATGTGGCCGGCATGACTAAATGCTGAAGGTGCACGGAATGCTGTTACCTTCCCACCAAAATGGTCCCTATTTTTCTACTTGCATTTTTACATGTTTTCGAACTGCTAGGTTGGCAGAAGTTGGGACAAGTAATGGGAGCTCACTCCATTACACGGCACAGGGATTTGAACCGCCAAACTGTTGACCTTTCTGATCAACAAGCTCAGCGTCTTAGCCACTGAGCCACCATGTCCCTCATTAAAGTAGAGAAACCCAATTCCTGTGACTGTTTGTTTCAGCCTCTAGCCCCCTATTTGTCTTCTTTACTCTTCTCTGCATTCTGCACAGGAAAAACCAGTTCTGATCATACAGTATAAATATGGCCCAATCTATCCCAGTTTTTCACACTGCCTATCTCTAGATAGTTGCTTCCTTGTTAATTTTTTACAGTTAGTTATTCGCCTTGCCCTGAGAGCTCAAGACAGTATATTTTCCTTGCATCCCATCTTATAGCCCCCAGAATTATGCAGTAGATTAGGGGAAGAGATTGTGAGGGCTTATACTTGGAGCTACCAAACCCATGGCCAAGGCTTCTTGGGAGCTGACGAAAATTCTGAGACACATAAATTTAAGATGAATATGAATGCACATATATATGGGCCTACGTATAAACACCTATATGCAATATATGATGAAAGTTCACTCATTTAGGTTTGAAATTTGAAATATCTATGGCACTTTGACTCTTACTACCAATTTTCTCTCCTGTTGGCTTATTTATTGATTTCTTTCTTCATCACAGTCCTCTTGTGAGATTTAGATTTCCACGGAAAATGGGGATTCTGCTGAAAATTATGAAGGTCTGCTTGAGTTCTAAAGTATTGTGCAATGTTGAGCCCAGTGAAACAATGAACCAACTTGGTATTAAGTAGCTTCTTAAGTTTCTATGTTCCTAATTCCATTTTCCTTTTCAGTTCATGTGCAAAATAATTAAGGTGGCTTAGAAAACAAAGCCCAATAAAAAAAACCATTACATTTTATAATGTAACAAACCATAAGCCTGAGTGAAGCAATAGATTACCGTGAAGGCAGCAAAATGAGCATAAGACAGGATGAAATTATGATAAAATCCACCTAAAATAAAACAAACTTGCAGAAAATGTACAGTCTCATAATTCAATTAAAAGTAAGTGAAATCTCATTTTGAGTTTGACTCCCGATAACTTAAGATAAGAGTTGTTAAGCTAATTTTGCGAAGCTTCTTCTTCTTCAGTATCACTGTACAGCAAACCAGGGCATACAAAACCTTCACCAGACCAATTCTCGAATGCAGCTCATCTGCCTGGAATCCTCACTGTATAATGGACATTAATACAATTGAGCGAGTCCAGAGGTATTTCACGAGAAGAGTCCTCCACTCCTCTGCTTGCAATAGAATACCTTATGTCACCAGGCTTGAAATATTGGACCTAGACAGAACTATGCCGCCTATGGTCTGATCTAAGCTTAGTACACAAAATTGTCTGCTACAATGTCCTACCTATCAATGACTACTTCAGCTTCAACCGCAATAACACACAGGCAAACAATAGATACAAACTTAAAGTAAACCACTCCAAACTCGATTGCAGAAAATAGGACTTCAGCAACAGAGTGGTCAATACCTAGAACTCACTACCTGATTCTGTTGTTACAGCCTCAAACCCCCCAAATTTTAACCTTAAGCTGTCTCCCGTGGACCTCACTCCATTCCTAAGAGGTCTGTAAGGAGGCATGCATAAGTGCACCAGCGTGCCTACCGTCCCTGTCCTACTGTTCCCATTTATTCATACTCATTTATTATGTATATACCAAAACCTGTTTATACATATGTTTATATGTTGTGTTCGTACTTATACTTGTTTTCTCATACATGCTTGAAAAACAAAATAAATAAATAAAATAAAAATAAATAAAAAATAAACTTCATAGAGGCATCTGGGATTTAACCTAGTGACTAGACTAGACTAGAACACAACACAGCATAACAGAATATACTATATACCATTTCAGAAAAATAGTTTCATAGCATCCCATATCATTAATCCACTAATAGTAATTATTTATCTCCTATTATTTGATAGCATCTTTTATTACAATCCCTCTGCAAATGTTTAGACCCAACAGTTCAATGAAAGTCCCAAGTTCTTATGAGCTACATTTGCATTTTTGCTATTAAGTGACCGATCTACAGAGATTTTTATGGAAGTTGTGAAATTTTGTACATAATACAGCATATTTTTCCCCAGTATGTTTGTTTATTTTTATTTCTACCCACTGTTATTTTCATTATCCAATTTATCCAAGTTCTGATTGTTCTTTTGGTTCATAATATTTGGTAAATAAAATCACCTCCAAACTCACATCAGTGGAAACTTTAGTATTGTTTGCTCAGCAAAGCAGAAATTTCCTTAAAAGGGGCTAAGGTTTTGTTTTGTTTTGTTATTTTATTATACTTTCTGAGTTGGTGTGCCACCCTTTACAACAGAACTTTCCTTGTAGGGTTTATAGCAGTCTAAAACTATGTCAAAACAACAGGAATAATGACTGAAAACACATTTTAAATTGGGTTTAAAAATAAAACAGAGGATATACATATTTTAAAACACTGCAGCATTCCAATTCAAAGAAGCAGCATATTGATAGATCAGAAGTCATGAGAGAATAAAAAAAATACCTCAGGCTGAAAGGATAATGAAGTTGGTGGTAGCACCGTATGTTAACATGTGTTCCTTCTGATACTGCCATCTTAAGCCACAAAAGGCATTTACAGGATCTTGAACAGAGACAGGAAACAGTCTGTCTTGACTTTTTGGGCAAAATAAAGAAATACTTAACAGTTTGGGTGAAGCTGGGCTAGATATTTGTGAGTAAATATCAACTCTCAGAAGCTCAATACTGTCTCCAGAAGCAGCAGAAATGGTCAAGTAGGCCAGGCCAGGTCCACAGGTGATGGTCCAATTAAGCTGATTAACTGCTACTCAAGTCTATGCTGGGGAATTTTCTCAACTAAGAATCTTAGCACCTGTTTGGAGTTAGATAATCAAATCAACTGAATTCAAGGGAGGTTGGACTAAGTCTGCTTGTTAGCCATTATTGGCTGAGTCTCTTTTAACTCCACCCCCAGGTTGTGCCAAGCCTTCTGCTATATGTTTTGCACATATAAAGACAGTTTTCTATCTTGCTAAGAAAGCAAGAAAGTATAAATATCCCATAGTGATGCCCACCTTACAATACAAAATTCAAACCCTACATGTATACAGGTAGCTCTTGACTTAAAAACATTCATTTAGTGACTGTTTGAAGTTACAACAGACTAGACTAGACTAGACTAGACTAGACTAGACTAGAATAGAATAGAATAGAATAGAATAATAGATCTTGGAGGTCTTTTAGTCCAGCCCCCTGCTCAAGCAGGAAAAACTATACCATCTCAGACAAGTGACTGTCCAGTCTCTTCTTAAAAGTCTCCAGTGATGGAGACCCCATGATTTCTGAAGGCAAACTGTTCCACTGGTTGATTGTCCTCACTGTTAGGAAGTTTCTCCTTCATTCCAGGTTGCTTCTCTCTTAGATTAGTTTCCATCCATTGTTTCTTATCTTGCCTTTCAGGTACTTTGGAGAATAATTTGACCCCCTCTTCTTTATGGCAGCCCCTCAAATACTGGGATACTGCTATCATGTCACCCCTAATTCTTCTTTTCTTTAGACTAGCCGAACCCAAATCCGTTCTTCATATGTTTTTGTCTCCAGGCCTTTGATCATCTTAGTTGCTCTTCTCTGAACTTTTTCCAAGGTCTCAACATCTTTTTTTTCTTGTAGTATGGTGACCAAAATTGGTTGCAATATTCCAGAAGTACAGAAGTAGCTTGCTATTGCCATCTTCTGAGTTTGATTTATGAGTTTCTTTTAGATGGATTTGTATCCCTTTTAGCTGTCCCCATCCCTATTCTGGGTTATTCTTAGCTTCAGACTGCACTTTTGACCTTTTCAGCCGAGTAGAACCTTCTGGGAGAATATGTTCCTTCTAGCATCACCCTCATTGTCCCTGAAGTTACCAAGCCCTTCCACCATGCCATAATGGTAATTTCCTGTGAGAGTTTATGTGTCATGATATCATTATCTTAATCATTGTCAAATCCCAACAATTGGGAACTGCACACAAGAAACAGGCTCAAAACCCTTGTGGGGTGATCATAGTTGGCTTCATAAATGGGTCACATCAAATTCCCTGATGTGGAATGAAATAGTGAGGTCAGTTCTGTCCTCAGCTGACTTGCTGAGTAGACTGGAGATGGTCTTAAAAAATCAACTCTGGTGAAAATTGTTGTCTTTTGGAAAATGTAATTGCCTCTGTCAAATTATCTTGCCAAATATCTTTCCTGCAAAGACCAAAAAAAAAATGTTGTGCAGATAGTTACTCAAAGTTTGATCTATAATTGTAAAATATGAAGGTTGCATTTAGACTGGTATTTCTCAACCTCAGCAACTTCAGCTCCCAGAATTCCACAGGCTGCATGGTTGACGGATTTAGACCATGAAGTCCAGTCCCTGTTTACTGCAGGAATCCAAAGTAAATCATACCATCAGAGAGCTGACTAATAGTAGAGGATCTATGTAGATCAGAATTGATGTTCCCTGATCTTGGTTGTTTTCCTGCAGACTTTTCATGACCAGTGATGCCATTAGTACAAAGGAGACCACTGAAAGCTTCGTAGAGCACTGAAACTTTATTCTTCCCTGTATTTGTTTCTTTATTAGACTTGTATGCTGCCCATGTTGCCTAGAGGTGACTCTGTGTGGCTTACAAACAGTAAAAGCCAGTAAAATATTAAAATGATCAATAATAACAACAATAATGAACATCTGGCTGACTGTGTGACAAACCGTAACTATTTAGAATTGAAAGATGAGGAGGAAGGGAGCCATTATGTAGTTATTGCACCTGGTCATGAAAAGTCTTCAGGAAAAGAAGTCTAGCCCATGTCTTAACCTTAACGCTAATTCTAACCCAACCCCTAACTCTTAACCCTAACACAGTGGCCCCCAATCTTTGTGGCTTGGCACCCCGATGGGGGGTGGGGAGAGGGAAACTGGGCCACGTGAAGGGTAGGCTGGTGCACAAGTGTGAGTGTGCACAGCTCAACTTGCACAAGTAGCGGGCCAGCGTGTATGCACGCATAGCTCAACTTGTTGAGCTCTTTCTGTGGGGGGGGGGTACATGTGTGCCAGCCCGCCATTCTTGCAAGTTGATCTGCACATGTGTGTGTGCATGCCAGCCCACTACCGACATGGCCCAGTTCTGAATAGGCCATGCCCCAGTAGCGGGCCACAGCCTGGGGTTTAAGGACCCCTGCCCTAACCCTAATCCTAACTCAACCAAGCTCAGTAAACCCTAAGAATCTAATAGATTACAAATTTCATCCAGGCCACGCTCAACTATAGAGTGTGACCTTGACAGAAATATGCAACCTAGGAAAAGAAGTTTGAAACATTCTCTGAAAACTTAGGAAGCAGGGTAAATATTTGGAAACTTTTCGGGCAAACCCTTCCCAAATTCACTGTGGTATGAGAAAGTGGGGAGGTGAAGCCCAAGCAGGCTTCCAAAACTGATGCCAGATCCACCAGGTCCACCAGACCAGAATCATCACCTCCACAGGAAAACTGGAAACAAAGAGCAAACCCCACTGCCTTCTAGACTGATGACCAGGGGTGGGCTGCTGGAGGTTTGCAGGGGTTCAGGAGAGCCCCTAGCTATGATTCTGTGCAGTTTGAAGAATTCCCCCCCCCAAAATCCCATTTCTGGATGGCCCTGCCCTCCCCTCCCAGGAATCCCCGTGTGGCCCGTTTTGGATGCAGGTAAGTGCAGGGTGCACACGGAGGCTCAGGGAGGGTGAAAAACGGGCCTCCCAGAAGTTCAGGAAGGCTGGAAATAGGCCTGTTTCTGGCTTCCAGAGAGCCTCCAGAGCCCAGGGAGGCTCACCCCACCCCCGGTCGTGAGGTCAACTAGGCCATGCCCACCTTTGCTAAAAATTTTGAAGCCCACCCCTGCTGATAACGTTACCTAGTTGGGTCACGAAACATCTGCAAGAAAACCACCAAGCTCAGACAGGACCGAGGACTCTACAGTTCATCCCTGAGCTAGAAGTATTTTCTTCTATAGGAAACTAAAGCTATAGTTTATTGAGATGGGCTGTAACAGAATCTTGCAATTATTTTCTAGCTTTCAGGATCTGTGACTTAAAACCATTAGTCCATGTCCTGTACCCTGGAACAAGAGAAGTCTTGGCTCCCTTCTAGGTGACATCTCTTCAGCTGAGGAAGAAAACAATCACCTCTCTTTTCAAGGCTGTTATTGTTGTTAGTTGCAAAGTCATGTCCAACCCATCGCAACCCCATGGACAACGTTCCTCCAGGCCTTCCTGTCCTTTACCATCCCCCGGAGTCCATTTAAGTTCACTCCGACTGCTTCAGTGACTCCATCCAGCCACCTCCTTCTCTGCTGTCCCCTTCTTCTTCTATTGTCCTCAATCGTTCCCAGCATTAGCCTCTCTGAGTTTCATCTTCAGGATCTGGCCTTCTAAAGAGCAGTCAGGGTTGATCTTCTCTAGGACTGACCAGTTGGATCACCTTGCAGCCCAAGGAACTTGCAGGAGTGTCCTCCAGCACCAGAGTTCAAAGGCTTCAATTCTTTGGTACTCAGCCTTCCTTATGGTCCAACTTTCACAGCCATCCATTGCAATTTTCAAGGCTAAACCAGCCCATTTTCCTCTAAACTCTCCTTAAAGACCCTCTTTCACTATCTTCCCTGGGGTTGAACCAGTTTGCTGTGTTAGGGGATCTCAAACCCATGCCTTCAAGTTTGACCTTGAAGGGTGAGCTTTGAAATGAGGATATGGGAAAAGGCATTTCTTAAGCCTTGTAGCTGGAGGAGCACAAATGTTTTCAAGGTGATTTAAAATAAAATATGGGATTCCACCCTCGATGTCAATATGAATTCAAATTTACCAAAGAGCTTTTAGATACTTTGGGGCATCTTTCTTCTCTGCCTTGCTTTTTTTAAAAGAAGAAGAAGAAAATCTGCAATGTCTCCGGAAAAAAAAATGCTGCATTTTTCAAAGCATCTTTTTTCTAGCCACTGGGCATAAGCAACCTGCTGGGATTTTGATTTAGACATTCATCATCACTTGTTTAAAAAAAATAGACCCCTACAGTGGTGAACATTTTCCCACCCTTTTTAAAAAGAATTTCTTCCTTCATTGGGAGAAAATGCTGAAAATTGCCACCTTGATTTTTCCACCTGAGAAGAGTTGCAAAGAATTGGGGTGGCATTTTTTTTTGGTTGAAGCTTTAGTTTAGCTACAGCATTAGCTTTGGATGATAGAGATAAGTTGACTGGCATGCTATTTGTCCTGGAGGAGAGAGGATTAAGCAGTGACATGATATCTGTCTTCAAATATTGGAAGGGCTGTCAGAGAGATAATGGAGCTATTTTGTTTTCTGTTGGTTTTAGAAACTAGAATCTGAATCAATTGGTTCAAATTACAAGAAAGGAGATTGCAAAATTGGTTTCAAATAAGTTTTTTTTTCCTTCAAAAAAGTTTTGAATCTCAGGGTACTTTATAACTTCTTTATTAATTCCTTCCGGAAACATGTCCAAGCTTGTGTTATTAATGTGAAATTCCGCAGTTATCGTGTAGGAAATGATCAACTTGCAACCATTTGTTCAGTGACCATTGAAATTTACAATGGCATTAAAAAAATAGTGACTTACAACTGGTCCTGGGCAGTTTAGTGAAGAGAAGGACCAGGGCAGACATGATAGCAGTCTTCCAATATTTGAGGGGCTGCCACAGAGAGGAAGGGGTCAAGCTAATTTCCAAAGCACCTGAAAGCCAGACAAGGAATAATGGATGTAAACTGATCAAGGAGAGATTCATCCTGGAAATAAGGAGAAATTTTCTGACAGCGTGAACAATCAACCAATGGAACAGAAGTTGCTTTGGAAGTTGTGGGAGCTTCATCCCTGGAGGCTTTCAAGAAGAGACTGGACTGCCATCTGTCAGAAATGGGGTAGGGTCTCCTGCTTGGGTGAGGGGTTGGACTAGATGACCTACAAGGTCCCTTCCAACTCTGTTAATTTGTGTCTGTAGGACACCACCTGCATGAACATAAGAAAAGAGGATGCAGGATGCAGTTTCTGAGATTCTATCCTTTACTCCTAAGCATTGCATGAAAATACATTACAAGCATTATGTAATACTTATTGTAAATACAAATAGCCCATTTGTACCGTCCTTGCTTCCCTGATTGGGCCCCTGCTATGCATGGCTTGACAAATGTCAGAAATGGTGTAGGGTCTCCTGCTTGTGCAGGGAATTGGACTAGATGACCTACAGGGCCCCTTCCAACTCTGTTAACCTGTAATCATAATTTGTGATCTTCCCATCCAGCTTTTAACTACAAAGTCAATGGAGGAAGTTGGATTCACTAACAACTGCATGATTCATTGAATAACTGTATTGATTCAGTTAATAAACCCGGTAGAAAGGTCATTCTTTAATCTTTTAAGATATAGGACCCAGAAATATGTGTGTAAGTAAAGTGGACACTGAAAGTAGGTGCTTTGCTTTGCAATGTACCAGATTTCTTTTTATATCAACTTGTGTTACTCTTGTTAAAAATATATATAATGTTGTCTACAGCTGTGTTTGCCCATCGCACTGGATACTTACAAACAGTTAGTGGTAATGGCTTAAACATGTTGGTGAATCCAACTGCTATGGTATGTAAACCATAAGTGTAGCATGATGTGTCAATCCGGTAATTGATTTAACAAACTATGATAAGTTTAGCGTGCATGAACCAGACAATAAGTGTACAGCAGTACCAAAAAAGTATGATAACTATAAGTTGATATTAAAGTTGTAGAATCATTTCACCCTTTGCAATATTTGCAAAAAAAAATAATTCTGACTGGTTGAAGTCTGGTTGCTTTCTCCTTTCCTTTCCTTTCCTTTCCTTTCCTTTCCTTTCCTTTCCTTTCCTTTCCTTTCCTTTCCTTCCCTTCCCTTCCCTTCCCTTCCCTTCATCTCTTCTTTCCTTTCCTTTCCTTTCTTCTTCTCTCCTCTCCTTCCCTTCCCTTCATCTCTTCTTTCCTCTCCTCTCCTTCCCTTCATCTCTTCTTTCCTTTCTTCCCTTTCTTTTTTCCCTTCTTCTTCTTCTTTCCTTCTCTTCCTCTAGAAACACTGAAAATGCCACCCCAAGTATCATTTGGGTATCTTAAGGCATTCATGTTGAGGATTGTGAAGGGGCCAATGTAAATGAGCCCTCCACTGCAAATTCTTCAGGCTAATAAAGTAGACATTAATTTCCTTGATTATTTTTGAAAGAGCAGAGGCTGATTATGTATGATGCATCACAAGATATTTGGCCTCTAGCTATAAATAGATTAATTTCTAGAAAGCAATTCAGTCCCCTCAGTTTTGAAAAAAAACTTTAGCTTGATGGACAAGTGTTTCCCTACACGAAGGAGCTGGTAATACTTTCCTCCCCGCCACTCAGTTCTCTGCCTTTTTATTGCTCAGACAGTTCTTCCTGTTACCCATTTTTCTGTAGGTGACATGCTTTGTAATAGCCGGCAATCGTTTTTTTTTCTTTGCAGAAACCAAAACTCTAGCATACTGGTAGTCCTTAACTTACAGCCATTTGGCCACCACGATATAAAAAGATGTTGAGACTAGAAAGAGTGCAGAGAAGAGCAACAAAGATAATTAGGGGACTGGAGGCTAAAACATATGAAGAACGGTTGCTGGAACTGGGTATGTCTAGTCTATTGAAAAGAAGGACAAGGAGTGATATGATAGCAGTGTTCCAATATTTAGGGGGCTGCCACAGTGGTGGGATTCAATTTTTTTTTACTACCGGTTCTATGGGCGTGGCTTGGTAGGCATGGCTTGGTGGGTGTGGCTTGGTGGGTGTGGCAGGGGAAGGATACTGCAAAATCCATTCCCTCCCCACCCCACTAACCTGCTTTCCAGTTCTGTTCTCCTATGCAAGGCAACACAAGAAGACCCAGCTGATCAGCTGGGACTTGGGAGGCAGAGAATAGATAGGGGCGGGGCCAGTCAGAGGCAGTATTTGCCGGTTCTCCGAACTACTCAAAATTTCCGCTACCGGTTCTCCAGAACTGGTGCGAACCAGCTGAATACCACCTCTGGGCTGCCCCAAAGAAGAGGAGTCAAGCTATTCTCCAAAGCCCCGAGGTCAGGACAAGAAGCAATGGGTGGAAACTAATCAAGGAGAAAAGCAACTTAGAACTAAGGAGAAATTTCCTGACAGTCAGAACAATTAATCAGTGGAACAACTTGCCTCCAGAAGTTGTGAACGCCCCAACACTGGAAGTTTTAAAGAAGAGATTGGATAACCATTTGTCTTAAATGGTAGGCCAAGGGTCTCAAACTTGGCAAGTTTAAGACTTGTGGACCTCAACTCCCAGAATTCCTGAGCTAAGATGACTGGAGGAGGAATTCTGGGAGTTGAAGTCCACAAGTCTTAAAGTGTGAAGTTTGAAGACCTCTGGTATAGGGTCTTCTGCTTGAGCAAGGGGTTGGGCTAGAAGACCTCCAAGGTCTCTTCCAATCCTATTATTCTATGTTCTGTGCCTACCCATTTATTCTCTAAATCACACTGAAAAACAAAAATTCAAATAGGGATTTCTGCACAGCTCTAATCATTTTATATCACTTGCACATTGGTCTCCACAATAGTATTAATTGAGCATCATGTTCCCCATTGATAATACAGAAGGCAATGGATGTCTGTTTTTGCAGCAGATGAACAATTAGTTTAATTGTACAACTGCATACATAATTAAGCTGTTTTTGTTTCTTTGTTAGCGATGGCTATTTTTTTCCTGACACTGTTAATAGCAAAATTCTCTCTTTGGAGTGTGCATCAGCAGAAACAGAGAGGATTCACATTGCACAGGAAAATTACAAATATGAAACATTCCCTTGGTTGACTAGTACAAAATTTGTTGCTCCAGGAAAGTTGAAAGCCCCCATTTCTCTGCTGGGTTACAACAGATTCCATAAATCCTATTTTCATTCCAAGGTTTACTATTTAATGAGGTTGGCATTAACCAAGAGAAGGGAAGGGAGGGGAGGGGAGGGGAGAGAAGAGAAGAGAAGAGAAGAGAAGAGAAGAGAAGAGAAGAGAAGAGAAGAGAAGCTTTATTGTCACATTTTTTCTGTGAACATACTGGCACACATAAAAAATCAAATTCTGAGGCCTGCTCTCAAAAGAATCTAACACACACACACACACATACACACACACAGTACACATATACACATACACACACACCATACCCATACATCAGAGGTGGTATTCAGCAGGTTCTGACCAGTTCTGGAGAACCGGTAGTGGAAATTTTGAATAGTTCAGAGAACCAGCAAATACCACCTCTGACTGGAGATTTTACCGTATCCTTCCCCTGCCAGGCCCACCAAGCCACACCCACAGAACCGGTAGTAAAAAAAATTGAATCCCACCACTGCCATACATGCATATCTATAATTATACATATACACGTAATGAGCCATGGTGACGCAATGGTTAGAATGCAGTACTGTAGGCTAACTCACTGCTCGCTCCAGGAGTTTGATTCTGACTGGCTCAAGGTTCACTCAGCCTTCCATCCTTATGAGATCAATAAAAAGAGGATCCAGATTGTTGGGGGCAATATGCTGACATTGTAAACCTCTTAGAGAGGGCTGTAAAATACTGTGAAGCAATATATAAGTCTAAGTTATTTATATATATATGTGTGTGTGTGTGTGTGTGTGTGTTTTCTTAAGTTTTCGCAGGTATTTATATGTATGGTATTCATCTTTGTTCGAATTATTTTCCACGTCATTATAGTTGTGCTTTTAAAGTTGTAGCGACATTTCGGCAGAATCTCATCTGCCATCATCAGGCTTGTGTATTGCGTTCGTCTGTGTGTCAGGCTTTCACACACAAAAAACTGAAACGGCTGTGAAAGCCTGACACACAGACAAACCCAATACACAAGTCTGATGGTGGCAGATGAGATTCTGCCAAAATGTTGCAACAACTTTAAAAGCACAACTATAATGACGTGGGAAAATATCTGAACAAAGATGAATACCATATATATGTGTGTGTGTGTATATATGTATGTATGTATGTATGTATGTATGTATGTATGTATGTCTGTATATGTATATGTATATGTATATATACATACATACATATACATATATATATACATATATACACACACATATATATACATATACATACTTATGTGGAGTATTATTATAAATCTGTGCATGTTATGCCTGCAGGTGTATTACCAATTTCCACTTCTTCTGTAGCAATTTTTTTGTGATATAAAAGGGAAACCATTCCCACACTGGGTGATTGAATGAATGAATGAATGAATGAATGAATGAATGAATGAATCAGGAGTATTAAAACAGACTTTGGAGAATGAAAACACTAATACCTAGCTTAAATTGTCTCTGATCTCTGGATCTTGGCTTCCCATTATAACAGTTTAATTAAAATTGATCCTCACCTAGGATTATTATCTGAAAGGTAATTCCATTTTTCATTACATATAGAAGGGACAACTTGGAAATCCCTGGCTCAACTAATAATGTATTTTTCCTCTCATAATTGGCCTGCTGAGGGCAGCTTCCTTGCAATTCAAACAAAATTGTCAGTTGCAAAGTCATTTAGACACTGACAGTATAATCGGGCAAGGGTTCTACTTTTCTTCAGAATTGAAATCTATTTTCCTTCCTCCTACTCTGTTTCCCTGTCATTCTGTCATTTCCTTCCTCTGTCCCTCCATCCCTCCTTTCCTTCCTTCCTCCCTCCTTTCTCTCTCTCGCCTTCCTTCCTTACCACCTTCCTTCTCTCCCTTCCCTCCCTCCCAATGATAAAAACATTGATATCATTTTGAATCCATTTGAATATTATCACCTTTCTTTTTGTTGATTAGTGGGTTTTTTTACTCCAGCTTTGTCCTACCCAAGTCCAAATGATCTGGGCAGTCCAAAAAGAGAACTTCAAGCCATTCAGAATAAGGCCTGTATAAAACCTAGATTTCCAAAGTCAAAAACCAACCAACCAACCAAAAGATTAAAGGCAATTGCAAAAGAAAGCAGTCCAGTCTCTTCTTGAAAGCTTCCAGTGATGAAGTTGCCACAACTTCCAAAGGTAACTTCTGTTCCATTGGTTGATTGTTCTCCGTGTCAGAAAATTCCTCCTTATTTCCAGGTTGAATCTCCTATTGATCAGTTTCCATCCATTATTCCTTGTTTGGCCTTCGGGTGCCTTGGAAAAATAACTTCCTTACTTTGTTCCCAAAAGATTTATTTTATTTATTCATTTTTGTCAAAAGCTTACAATATAACAGAAACAATAATAAACATAAGTTTAAATACAAGAAATAGGAACTAATAATTGGGGACAATAGGAGAGGGACGTTAGGCACAATTGTGCGGTTATGCACACCCCTTACAGACCTCTTAGGAATGGGGTGAGGTCAACAGAGGTTAGTTTGAGGGAAAAGGAGTGGGGTTTGTGTTAAGTTTGCATGAAGAGTCAGATGCGGAGTGCTTCAGTGAAGAGTTTATTAGTGACTACAGCTCATAACAGACCCGATTTGGCTGGGCTGCGGCTGCTACTTATAGCCAGCAGCTGCAGTTGCCAGCCAATCAGAGTGCAGGATTTTCCCACACTTTTTGAACCAATCGTTTCTGACATTTTACAAGAACAGTTCAAACTAAACCAATGACATTCAAACCTGCATACATAACAGTTTGAGCAGGTGACAACAGAATCAGGTAATGAGTTCCAGACATTGACCACTCTGTTGCTGAAATCGTACTTCCTGCAATCGAGTTTGGAGTGGTTTACATTTAGTTTATATCTGTTATGCACTCTTGTGTTGTTGTTGTTAAAGCTGAAATATTCATTAATTGGTAAGGCATTGTAAGATCACTTGAGGACTCAGTGCTGGCAAAGATTAGTATGAACAGATCTACTCCAGGCTTTCTATGGGAATAAAGAAATTGGAATTTAGTTTTCAGCTGAATTTTGCTTTTTCCAGGTGTTCCAACTTAAAGATATCACTCTAAAAACATACAGCTTCTTCAACAGGGAAAATTATGCCGGAACAAGTCTATCTATGTGTTGCGAAGAGGTGACATCAACTTTTATGTGATTACAATGGCACATAATCAAAGAATCAACTGTCCGCCCACAAGTGGAATTGTTTTGTTTCACTCATGCTCCTCGACAGGATTTAAAGTATAAAACTATTTTACAAGCAACTTCTCTTAACTGAACAGATAGGCTGTCTGTCTATTCATCTTTGTCCTTGACCCTCATTCCCCTTTGTCCAAACCCAGAAAAGAATATGTTAATCGAAGTGAGGACAGATCAATGAGAATACAATGGAACTATCATTCCCATAAGCCAGGAATACTTCAAACTGAGTATTCTGGGGACTGCGGACTGAATTGATTGCATGACAATCTGGTTGGAGATAGTTCTACCTATCTATTCACCTACCTACCTACCTATTGTCTGTTTGTCTGTCTATCATCTATCTAGCTATCTATCATATATCTTAGTATTAACATTCAAAGTCCTACGAGACATGGGTCCGGGTTATTTACGGGAGCGTCTACTGCCAGCATCGAATACCAACCGCCCTGTAAGAACGCACAGGCAGGGACTTCTCGGGGTGCCGTCTGCGACTCAGTGTTGGTTGGCGGTATCCTGGGAAGGGCCTACTCTGTAGCTCCGCCTCTGGAACCAACTACCTCTGGGGCTCTGCCTGGCCCCTGATTTCTGCACCTTCTGTCGCAACCTAAAAACTTAGCTGTTTGAACAGGCTGGGCTGTGCTGACTCCTCGGGGGAATGGGTTTTATATGTATTATGGGATTTTTAGTTTAATTCGGCTCACTGCAATTTAATTCTATTTTAGTTAACTTAATTTATTGTATCGTTTTTACCTGTGAGCCCTTGAGTCCTTTGGGAGAGGGGCTGCATACAAGTCTAAATAAATAAATAAATAAATAAATAAATAAATAAATAAATAAATAAATATCTAATTGTCTATCTATCTGTCTGTCTGTCTGTCTGTCTGTCTGTCTTTCTGTCTGTCTGTCTGTCTGTCTGTCTGTCTGTCTTATATCTATCATATATCTGTCTCAGACATAGATCATTAACACACAAACACACCAAATGAATAACAGCCAAGTAGAATAAGCTAAAAGCATATAAAATTTAATAAATATACACATACATGCAAAGATAGAAAGGAAGATAGATAGATAGATAGATAGATAGATAGATAGAGATAGATAGATAGATAGATAGATAGATAGATAGATAGATAGATAGATAGATAATGGATAAATATAATAAACAGGAAGGCAATAAATTACATCAGAAAACTACCAGTGAGAACAATTAATCAGTGGAAGTTTTGGGTGCTCCATCACTGGGGTATTTAAGAAGAAATTGGACAGCCACTTGTCTGGAATGGTATAAGATCTTCTGCTTGAGCAAAGGATTGGATTAGAAGACTCCAAGGTCCCTTCAGTGTTCATAGAGAAAGCACATTTGGGATAATCATGTGGGTGTCCATATAGGAAATTCCTTCTATTAACTTTATGTATGAAAATCTGTATTGCTATCAACCATCTTGCAAAGAATCTCTCTTTCTCTCCTTCTCTCCCTTTCTCTCAGTTGTGAAATTATACAGTCTAATGATAGACTTTGGAAAAAGAAAGAAGGAAAAGAGAGATGGGCATTAAAGATCCCAATTTACCAAGGAGGTTCTAATGTTCATACTGCAATATAGGAAAAATAACTATTGTCAAAAAGGGAATGTGTACTTTGCAATTTTATGAACTACTTTAATAATTTCTCTTGTGCCACAACACTGCATGCAAATAAATTACTGTGATGCTACTCAATGAAGTACAATGAGTGTGTATTTTAGAGACACATTCTAATCCTTTTTTTCAAGCACCCATTCTGAAATTGAATTTACCTTCACTGATCTGATTTTGTTACAGCTTCTTTTTAAAATTATTATTTTATTCCTCTCTCCTAGCCATTTTTTAATAATTGCCGGTTCTAATTCCAATATATGGGTAGTTTTTCTATGCAAGCAATCCTCATTTTATATACAGGTAAAACTCGAAAAATTAGAATATTGTGCAAAAGTTCATTTATTTCAGTAATGCAACTTAAAAGGTGAAACTGATATATGAGATAGACCCATGATAGTTCAAGCTGTGATTTGTCATAATTGTGATGATTATGGCTTACAGCTCATGAAAACCCCAAATCCACAATCTCAGAAAATTAGAATATGACATGCAATCAATAAAAAAAGGATTGTACATAGAACAATATTGGACCTCTGAAAAGTATAAGCATGCATATGCACTCAGTACTTGGTTTGGGCCCATTTTGCAGCAATTACTGCCTCAGTGCAGCGTGGCATGGAAGCTATCAGCCTGTGGCACCTCTGAGGTGTTATGGAAGACCAGGATGCTTCAATAGCGGCCTTCAGCTCTTCTGCATTGTTCAGTCTCATGTCTCTCATCTTTCTCTTGGCAATGCTCCATAGATTCTCTATGGGGTTCAGGTCAGGTGAGTTTGCTGGCCAATCAAGCACAATAATCCCATGGTCATTGAACCAGATTTTGGTGCTTTTGGCAGTGTGGGCAGGTGCCAAGTCCTGCTGGAAAATGAAGTCAGCATCCCCATAAAGCTCGTCTGCGGAAGGAAGCATGAAGTGCTCCAAAATCTCCTGGTAGACGGCTGTGTTGACCCTGGACTTAATGAAGCACAGTGGACCAACACCAGCAGATGACATGGCTCCCCAAATCAACACAGACTGTGGAAACTTTGCACTGGACTTCAAGCATCTTGCAGTGTGTGCCTCTCCATTCTTCCTCCATACTCTGGGTCCTTGGTTTCCAAATGAGATGCAAAAGTTGCTCTCATCAGAAAAGAGGACTTTGGACCACTGAGCAACAGACCAGGTCTGTTTTTCTTCAGCCCAGTAAGACGCTTCTGACGTTGTTTGTTGTTCAGGAAAGGCTTGACAAGAGGAATACAACATTTGAAGCCCATGTCCAAGATCCGTCTGTGTGGTGGCTCTTAATGCACTGACTCCAGCCTCAGTCCACTCCTTGTGAAAGTCCCCAACACTTTTGAATGGCCTTTTGCTGACAATCCTCTCCAGGCTGCGGTCATCCCTGCTGCTTGTGCACCTTTTTCTTCCACACTTTTCCCTTCCACATAACTTTCTATTAATGCTTTGATACAGCACTTTGGGAACATCCAACTTCTTTTGCAATTACCTTTTGAGGCTTTCCCTCTTTATGGAAGGCGTCAATTATGGTTTTCTGCACAACTGTCAGGTAAGCAGTCTTTTCCATGATTATGATTCCTATTGAACCAGACTGAGAGACCATTTAAAGGCTCAGAAACCCTTTGCATGTGTTATGGCTTAATTAGCTGATTAGAGTAGGACACTTTGAGCCTAGAATATTGCACCTTTTCACAATATTCTAATTTTCTGAGATTGTGGATTTGGAGTTTTCATGAGCTGTAAGCCATAATCATCACAATTATGACAAATCACGGCTTGAACTATCTTGCTTTGCATCTAAAGGGGCTATCTCATATATTAGTTTCACCTTTTAAGTTGCATTACTGAAATAAATGAACTTTTGCATGATATTCTTATTTTTCGAGTTTCACCTGTAAGCCTTAATGTATGTAAACCTAATATTATGATAATGCAAAACTAGTTGTTTTGATAATGTATGCAATGCATGACCTAGCATAGAGAAAAATCAAGAGAAATCTTTGCATAATCCAAGGACCACTCATTCATAGAAGAATTAGATGTATTGCTTTTTAAATGCACTTTCTGTTGTGTGCCAAGACCATGAATATATATTTTTCTTAATAATTCTATATATAAAAAAGTAAGAGAATTATATCCATTTTCTTCCATACATACATTATCTTTTTCAGTCAGTTTGGAGAAAGATGTAGTCTAGCATTAAGGCCATGCCCAGTTAAATTATTGGACTAGGACTGAGGGGATCCAATCTCCTTCCACCATTCACCCATGGAATTTTCTTCAAGATCCAGAGGAATATTAGAATATGTATGGAAATGATGGAAAATGGAAAAGACATACTAATAACAAGAATACGAACCACGGTGGCGCAGTGGTTAGAATGCAGTACTGCAGGCTACTTTTGCTGACTGCCGGCTGCCTGCAGTTTGGCAATCTCACCAGGCTCAAGGTTGACTAAGTCTTCCATCCTTCTAAGGTGGGCAAAATGAGGAGCCAGTGTTGGGGGCAAGAGGCTGACTGTGTAAACCACTTAGAGAGGGCTGTAAAGCACTGTGAAGTGGTATATGAGTGTAACTGCTATTGCTATTTGTAGTTCAGGATTGAACTGTGGTGTTCCTGGTGCTCTCTGAGTTTGGTTGTTCCTTGCTGATGTTTCATTACATAAGTAGGTAATAAAATCAAAAGATGGCACGGGGGCTTGGGAACTGATCAATGTTATGTCTTTTCAAACCCATCAGGGCTACAACATAGAAGGTTTTGAAAAGACATCACGTCAATCAGTTCCTATGCTCCCGTGCCATCTTTTTCTTTTCTACCTCTCTGTTTCTTTCCATTTGTTTGTGCCATCTCTTCCTGACAGTGACAGCAACTTTTTTTATTTCAGTTTATTTTTTAAAAAGTGAGTGTGTGTGTGTCTGTGTGTGTGTGTGTGAGAGAGAGAGAGAGAGAGAATGAGAGAGAGAGAGAGAGAGAATGAGAACGAGGGAGGGAGGGATGGAGGGATGCATCATTTACAAACATCCATTTCATGTCAGGGTTCCAATGGATGCCCTAATTAATTAATGAGCCTCGAGCCAAGTTTCAAAAGAAATCCAATTATTTATTAGGAGTAACATGTCGGAACTTTTCCCAAGTGCAGTCAGCTCTGCCCCATGTAATTTAATGCCCAGCTATGACTCTGTTTTTCCCCTCCTCCCAGGGTGTGTCATAAATCACATTCTCCAACGGAGCTCTTTCAGGGGCTGTGGAAAACACGCTTCTCCAGCTTGCTCTAGTAACCTGGGATACAATCTGGAGAAAGGTATGCATGGAATGTGCTTCTGGTCATAGAAACCAAACTTCTTCCCCCTCCTGCCTATGGCAACTCAAGAGCAGTCCGGGAATGCTTTATGAGTTGATATTTCATTCTTCTGCCACAAGACTGCCTTCTCAGTAGGAAGAAGGCAAAGTAAGAAATTCAAGAAATCTAAAGAAATTACAATAGCCACATTCAGAAATTTCCCTTAGATAGAGTTGAACAGTTTACCAGACACATGTAGTAGAGAGTTTGAACAACCCCATAAAGAATACTTCTGTCATGCCCTTGTTAGAGTTAGACTCTGAGGGAGAGGAGGAACAGCCAACAGGGAGTGGAGGTGTGGCTCCAGAGGTTGTGGAGGAGGCTGGGGAAGGGCAGAGGCCAGCTGGGCAGTCAGAGGAAGAACCAGGCCTATCCCCTCTGCATCCTAGGACACGCAGGGAGGAACAGAGAAGGAAACAATTTGGCTTACGAGAGAGGAAGTGGCCATGATCCCCCTCATTGGTTGCAGCTGGGGAGAATAGTATATATGAGAGATGGTTACAACACAGCGTTGCCAGAAGCAAAACATGTTTTATTTTGGGCTGATGTTATCTTGGTTGGCGTCCTTCCAACAGACTGTGCCTTGTTATCTCCTTGAAGTTGGTAGTTACTTATCCTGGTCCGTTGTGGAATTTCCTTCATTGCAGTTTGTTTTGGTTTTTTATTTCACCTCTGTCTGCTCATTAAGTTTGGACTGTCTTCTTTCCTTTTGTAGACTATTTTTGAGTAAGTTTTATCTCCAGCTGAGAATTATTGAACAGTGGGACCAAGTTGGAGGCATTAAAGGACATTTATTTATGTTTTGGATTTTGTGTTACACTCCGGGTCATCACCATTTCTTCCACTTTTTAAAATACAGGTAGTTGTCAGCTTATGTCCACCATGAAGCCCCAAATTTCTCTTGTGGAGTGAGTTTGGCCTCATTTTGCAACTTTTCTTGCCACAAGTTATTAAGTGAATCACTGCAGTTGGTAAGTTAGTCACCCAGTGGTTAAGTGAATCTGGCTTCCCCATGGACTGTGCTTGTCAGAAGTTTGCAACAGCGGATTACATGACCTTGGGACACGGCAACGGTCATAAATATGAGTCAGCTACCAAGGGTCTGAATTTTGATCGCATGATCCTGGGGATGCTACGACATTTGTAACTGTGAAAAACGGCCATTAGTCACATTGTTCAGTGTTGTTGGAACTTTGAATGGTCGTTAGATGAACAGTTGTAATTTGAGGAGTGCCTGTATTTATATTCTCTGCAACTAAAAATGCTGCTCTCTTCTTCCTCCATTAAACCACAATTCCATTACAGGTTAAAACAGGCAAAAATCATACCTCTACATTACACGAGATACAATCAAATCAATAGTATATTGTACTTCTGCATCAAAATTTGTAAGGAAGTGTCTTAAGAAGTCTCTCTGAGCTGCATGCAGGAGAAAAGGACAAAAGACTTTGAGATACCTGAAGTGGCTTTAGTGTACCTTTTAGACTTTTCCTAATGCCATATTTACTTAATGGTTTATATCTCATATTTGAGTGCTATTTATTGACAGATAACCTGAGATAAAAGCCTTGTTTTTTTCCTTTCCCAAAGCATAACACAGTTGTGTCAAGCATCTTTGTCAATTTTTTGTTTCTCTGAGAGGGATTTACGTACATAAAATAACTGGAATAGTTATGCAGTATGTCTTGTAAGAATTTTTCTCTTTCTGGTGCTGAATTCCTTTGAAATGGTGTCAGGAGATGCGAAGTTCAACACTGTGGAAATGAATGTGGTACTGGTTGTTTTCTATCAAACTTTCTATCTCAGCTTCTTTTAATCCTAGGTTTTCATCTCATTGTCCTGTAGCCCTTCTCAAAAATATTCTGTATTTTGATCAATTAATATTCCGAACTAAACTGAATTGCATGGGAAATGCTTCCTATTCTAACTTCAGTGGCAAATGTCCAGAGTATTTCTCAGTCATCCAGGTCATAGTTATCTCAAAAGTGCTTTTTTTTCTTTAAAAGGCAACTTTTAAAAGGCACCCAAAAAGCTACATGAGTTCTGATGGTGAAGGGGGAGAGGAGATGCAAGAATAGGTACATGTTGAAGGTGGGGGAATGGAAAGATAGGTTTTCATAGGATGGTGGGGAGAGGGTGGAAGGATTTTATTTATTTGCAGTCATCTGGTCATTAGTACTCTGTCTGAGAGCAATTGAGGACCCTGAATCAAGATGCAATTGGTTTTGGAATCTTCTTGGAACTGCTGAAAGAACTGCATCATAGATGAGAGATAAGCGGTGTCTTATTCCAAGTAAGGAAGGGATGTTGAATTCTAACCAAAGTTAATTGATGTCTAGAAAACAAGAAAGCCAAGATTGTCTCTCAAAGATGCTTTTTCAAAAAAGCAACTGGATTGTTTTTGGTTTTTTTTTTCTTTGAGGAGGAAGAAGAAGATGTTTTCACTTCTCATCTAAGACGCTTTATCGATTCTGGCAGGATGGTTGGGGGTGTTGGAAGGATTAGTTCTGACAGGATGAGGGTGGGTGGGATTGGAAGGATCCTAATTTTTTGCAGTCATCTGGTTGTTAGCACTCTCCCTGAGAGCTCTTGAAGCCACTTGGTGGTTTGTCTGTGCCCTCAGGGTCACCTGAATCAGAGTGCAATTGGTTGAGGAGTCTTCTTTAAAAAAAAGACTTTATTAATTTTACAATTAAAATAAACAAACAATACACACAAATGTAGAGAGGAAGAAGAGAAACAGAATAAAGAAGTAAAGAAGAAAATAAAAAGAAAAAAAAGCAATAAGAATAAAGAAAAAATCAAAAAATGATTAAAAACAATTTCGTCCTCGACAGTGTAGGTTATTATTTCTACCCTTATTTTATGCCATATTCACTAATAATCCTTAATACGAGTATATAATTACCACTACCATTATAAATTGTCCTCTTCTATATAATGTTATGGTCTACTCATTCGTACCAGCAGTTCCAACTCTCATAGTACATTGATGTTTCTTTATCTTTTAATGCTAGGGTTAATTTATCCATTTCTGCACAATTTGTTATTTTTTGAATAATCATTTCCTCTGATGGCATATGAGGTTGTTTCCAACATTGTGCAAAAGCCAATCTAGCTGCTGTCAATATATGTAACATTATATACTTCACTTTTTTGGGAATTTTTTTTTAATTACATTTATATGCCGCCCTTCTCCGGAGACTCACGGCGGCTTACAATTTTTGGGATACAACCCAGTGTGCTTAGCAGTAGCCTTCATTCCATTGTATATGCCTGCTTATTAACTAAGCAGCATTTTTTTTACAAAGTCAGCTAATTGCCCCCAACAATCTTGGGTCCTCACTTTACCTACCCCGAGAGGATGGAAGGCTGAGTCAACCTTGAGCCTGGTGGGATTCGAGCCTACAGCAGTTGTAGGCAGCTGGAACTTAAGTGCAGGCAATTAACAGCCTGAGCCACCAAGGCCCTTGTTTGTTAAGGATCCCTAATAGGACAAACCTGAATCAGAGTGCAATTGGTTGAGGACTCTTCTTGGCACTGGTGAAAGCCCTGTGTTTTAGACTGGAGATTGAGGGTATCTTATCCCTCCCTCTCAGTTGAGAGAGGGGCTGCTCATTGTTGACATAAATGCCCTCTTTTTACCCCACTTTCAAACCAATGGCCTTCTCTATCTAGAATGTGGACTTTGCTGTCTTCAAAATCTTTCAAATGCAGACAGACTGCTGAAATCCAATCCTGGATTTCTCCTATGTTGTGCCATGCATTTGTGAATGATGCTCCTTGGATAAGAAGCAAAACATTTTTCTTCTTCTTCCTCAAGGAAAAAACAACAACAGTCCAGTTGCCTTTTGAAGAACAAAGCATCTTTGAGACAAATGTCCAGAGATTAATCAAAAGACATAGCTGGAAGAAATAGCTGGAAGAACTATTGCTAAAGTTACAAATGGTTGCATACCTATTTATTTCACACTATATTCCTATAGTGCATCCTGCTGATCTGTCTAAATTCATCCACATGTTATGTATTTTACTAGTATTTTTTTAATAATGCACACTGATATAGCTTCTGGATGGTTTACAGAGTAAAGAAATCAAGAAATCAAACTTCTCAGATAAATATGAATAAAATAATAATAATTGGCAGCCTACTGAGTAAATATAATGGGATAAAAAGAGAAATAGATAACTCTAGTTTCAGATAAAGGAGAATATTTTTTCTTGTTTCCCCCTTTTCTTTCTAGCTACTTAAAATTAGAAATGGTTAGTATGTTGGACTGGCAACCAAAACACTTGCCTTTCTTTGTATGACTGCATTCATCCATCATTCTAGCCTATGGTTTATTTAATAATGGTTTATCGGTTGAACCCCAATTCACCTAATTTGCTAAATCACAAACATGTAATTTGCATGTCGAATAAGATGTGAGCTGTCTCCAAGTTGATAAAGTTTCACTCAAGTCCAGATGGCTTATCTAAAATAATCTATGTGTCAGGTATGAAGGATCAGGTTCACACATGATGGTCCAATTAAACCAATTTATTGCTAAAAGGCCGGACACGATTTCAGACTAATTACAACAACAACATTGCTAAAAGCCTTATGCACAGGAATGTTTTCAACTAATGGTTAGCACCTGCTAGAAATTAGGTAAGGGTCAATGGAACTCAAGGGGAGATTGGACTTAATTTGCTTGTGACTATGTTGGGATGCTAGGCTGATCCCTCCTTTATTCCCCCTTCATTCTTCTACTCCTTTTATACTGTGAGAGTCATTTTCTGATTTTTCTACTCATGTATCTACATCCTCCCAAAACCCAAATAGGTAGGTAAAATTCTTGGCAACTGGATTTTAAACTCTCCTGATTTGACCTTTGCAGTAGAGTAGCAGATTCTGAGCTAACAATTTCTTTAGTTCATTAGTGAGAGTCCTGCAATTATCCCCTTGTGACATGTACCTGAATTCTCTACCTTAATCAACAGCCTTTTATTTTAGCCTTTCTTTCTTTTTTTTTTAACTGTGGTCATCTTAAAATAGCAACAGACCTAACAGAAAACCTGTAAGGAAGAGAAAAAAGGGAGATAATTATATTTGGCTGCTGCCTTCTATATTATTATGTTTGTTTCTATTTGGAAAGGACTGACAGTGTCAATTGCTGTTAAATGGAGGAAGAGATTATACGACTTCCAGATGGTCCTAAGTGTTATAAATAGAGAGTCTTTAGAGATTCAGGTAGTGACAATAAGGAGATATCTCATAGCCTCGTCTAATGAAAAGAAAGACTAGGGGAGATGTTCCAGTATTTGAGGGGCTGCCACAAAGAAGAGGGGGTTGACTTATTTTCCAAAGCACCAGAGGGCAGGACAAAAAATAATGGTTGGAAAATATTCAGTGAGAGAAGCAACCTAGAACTAAGGAGAAATTTCCTATCAACCAGTGGAACAGTTGGCCTTCAAAAGCTGTGGATGCTCCATCACTGGAGCTTTTCAAGAAGAGACTGGACAGCCATTTGTCTGAAATGGTATAGACTCTGCTGCTCAAGAAGGGGTTGAACTAGATGACCTTCAAGGTCCCTTCCAACTCTGTTTTGTTCTATGAAGGCATCCATGAAAACCTAGTGAAGTTCATGCATTGGTTTTGCACAGAGGAAGTTTAGAATAGAATATTAATTACAGGCACACCTTGATTATACAGAGATTTGATTTCTGCATTATGTGGTATGAGTTTATGTTAGCAATGTAGCTGATAATCCATTTGGTCGAGAATTTTTTACTGATGTTACAAGTAATTCTTAACTCAAAGCCATTTGTGTAGTGACCGTTTAAAGTTACAATGGTGCTGAAAAAAATGACTTATGACCATTTTTCACACTTAGGAATGTTGCAGTATCTACTCTAGAAAGAGTGCAGAGAAGAGCAACCAGGATGATTAGGGGACTGGAGGTTAAAACATATGATGAACAGTTGCAGGAACTGGGCCTGGCTAGTCTAGGGAAGAGAAGGACCAGGGGAGACATGACAGCAGTCTTCCAATATTTGAGGGGCTTCCACAGAGTGGAAGGGGTCAAGCTATTCTCCAAGGCACTCAAAGGCCAGACAAGGAATAATGGATGGAAACTGATCAAGGAGAGATTCAACCTAGAAATAAGGAGGAATTTTCTGACAATGAGAACAATCAACCATTGGAACAACTTGCCTTCAGAAGATGTGGGAGCTTCATCCCTGAAGGCTTTCAAGAAGGGACTGGATTACCATCTATCAGAAATGGTGTAGGGTCTCCTGCTTGGGCAGGGGTTGGACTAGATGACCTACAAGGTCCTTTCCATCTCTGTTAATCTGTAATCCATTGGTCACATGATCAAAATTCACAAGCTTGGCAACTGACGTGTATTTATGATGATTGCAGTGTCCCAGGTCATGTGATCCCCTTTTGTGACCTTCTGACAAACGAAGTCAATGGGGAAAGCCAGATTCCCTTAACAACGGTGTTGCTAACTTAACAACTGGATGGAATCTCTGCCTTTTTCATACCTGTGGACAATCTCAATGTGTGTGGAAAAAGGGTGGAGTTTGATCACACAGTCACCACAGCCATCTAGTCTTTTTAAACTTTTATCTGGACACCCCTGGCTTCGGCTGTGGGTTGCTTTATGTTGGAGAGAAATGGGATGCAGGTATTTGTGTGTCATTCAATAGATCAAATATGCACATTGTCAGCTTTGGAAGCCATATTGAAACTAGATCCACACTACCACATTTTGAGCCTGGGAAAGTGGGAGGATGGAAGTTCTTGGGGTATATGTAGTTAGACAAAATAACATTCTTTTTGAAGTTCAAGGTCATGCTATTGTGTGCATATGTGAGGGGAAGTCTTCAGTTGGGACAGATGGTGATTGGGGCATGTGATGTGATGATGGGTGTAGGGGGTTGGATTTGCAGTTTTTACTTATTGCAAGGAAGCCTGGAATTTTCAGATTTGGGATTCCCCCAGTTGTATCAGTTATTATCCAAATAAAAGAGAACTTTTGAGTGATGTCTGTCTCAGAGTTATTGGTTGGAGTGGAGGGTTGCTGGAACGCTGACACACATATTGTTTTCTTGCAAGTTTCAAGTGTTGTGCTGTTCTTTCAGACAAGTTATTACCACTTTCAACTGATTTTCTTTTCAAGTGATATTTTAACATGAAATATGTATCAGAGGGTTATTAAAGCAGACTTAAAAATAAGTCTGCTCTGTGTGTGTTTGTGTGTGTGTGTGTGTGTATGTGAGAGAGAGAGAGAGAGAGAGGGAGAGAGAGATTCATGCTTGTTAAAACATCAGTAGAACATTATTTATTGGAATTTGTCAAACAAAAACAAGAATAAGAGAATAAAAATACAATGACGGGGATGATAGGCATGCTAGTGTGCTTACACATGCCTCCTCTACTGACCACTTAAGTGTGACTTAAGGTCCATGGAAGTCCATTTGTGACTTACACTGTGAAAATCTGTAGCTGAGACAACTGAATCAGGTAGGGCATTCCAGACTTTGACAACTCTTTTACAGAAATCATATTTTTTACAGTCAAGTTTAGAATGATTTACATTGAGTTTAAAGAGTTTAAAACATTAGCTAAAGAAAATCCCACCTCCAATAAAATTGTACACAGGATTGCAAGAATGTGCATGCAACATAAAAATCTGCCTTCCCCTTCCAAATATTTACAATCTGGTATTATTTATATCCTTATCAACTATAACAGTTCATGAAGTTAAGCATCCTTATGAACTACCATAAGGTAGTTATGGACTATCTAGTTGGACTACCGAGTTTCCCCGAAAATAAGACCTACCCTGAAAGTAAGACCTAGCACTATTTTCTAAACCTGCCCTAATATAAGACCTACCCCGAAAATAAGACCTAGTGTAAATCTCCAGTTCCAGGAAGACTTTTCAGGGAGCAACCATGCACCCGCGAAACACCCCACACACACACTCACACCCACCATTTGGCACCATAAATATATAAGACCTACCCCAAAAATAAGACCTAGTGTGTTTTTGGGAGCCAAAAAAAATATAAGACAGTGTCTTGTTTTCAGGGAAACACGGTAGATGACCTACAAGGTCCCTTCCAACTCTGATTATCTGTTATCTGTTATCTTATCTGTTAAAGCTGGTAGAGATGCATCTACCAAATTAGAGCTATATCTATCAAAAAATGTATCCTTACGAACTACCGGGTTCATTTTTATTATTGTAGAATTTTCCACACTACATTAACCATTAGTTTTACACATTTTTGCAATCTGAGAAAGAAAAGAAAAAATTCATATGAAAAAGTTAGGATGTGTTAGAACTTTATTTGGTCCAACCGTGAAAGGGTATTCCATTCTAAAGTTATCTCCAGTGCAGACTGGAAATGGCTTCATGTCAAAACATTTTCTACCAATCCTTCTCCAGAACTTATTAATTGTATTGCTTGTACTCATAGACCTTGTTATTTGAAAAGTCCTTTGGGTTTTGTATCTTCTCTGTTAAGGTGAAAAGAAGAAGAATCATATTTGCTGCTTTGGGTATAGGATAGACACATCCTGTTACTGTGTTTTTGAGCAAGATCTGTTTTGTACTGATTTCAACCCTTTATCTTGTTTCAGTCTTTTGAAGGTTGGGCTATTTTACCTTGGAAAAACCTTGATATTGCGGTGGCTTTCCTCCCATCAACCATGTTTAAAAGCAAGCTAAATTCTTCCACCTTTGTAAAAAAATAATAATCTTGGTCCTTCAGAGTAACTTTGGGTTTTTCAAGTAGGAAACATTTTGAAAAGGGGCTGTGTGAAACATACCCACATCTTAAAGACTTTGAACGGCTTCAGGAGAACCTTCTTTTGATTCAAAATTGAGATCCAAAAATTCAACTGTGGAAGTTCAGTAATTTTTATCTTGAAGTCCTTTTTTTCATGATTTGATGGAACATCCAGCTTTGCAGGAACACTTTTGTATTACCAAAATGCTCCCTTAAATTAAAATCTTGATTCGGTTAGTGAAAACCATGTGAGAACACAACTGTGTGTCTAGGCAAAGCAGAAGAAACCCAACAAAAGATCCAAGAAAGAGGTACAGAGAAGAGCAACAAAGAATGATAAGGTATCTAGAGGCTAAGCCGTAAGGTGACAGTTAGAACAATTAATCAGTGGAGCAACTTGCCACCAAAAGTTGTAAATGCTCCAACACTAGAAGTTTTTAAGAAGACGTTGGATAACCATTTGTCTGAAGTGGTGTAGGGTTTCTTGCCTAATCAGGGGGTTGGACTAGAACACCTCCAAGTTCCCTTCCAACTCTCATATTCTATTCTATGAATGGTTGGCCTCTAGTCTAAGAAAGAGAAGAACTAGGGATGTGACAGGAGAACGAGCAGTCTTGCAATATTTGAGGGGCCGTCATGGAGAAGCGGACATTAACCTGTTCACCAAAGCACCAGAGGGCAGGACAAGAAGTAACAGGCAGAAGATCATTAAAGAGAGATCCAACTTAGAACTAAGGAGAAATTTCCTGACGGTGTGAACAATTAATCAATGGAATAGCTTGCTCCCAGAGTTGTGGGTGCTTCATCACTGGAGGTTTTCAAGAAGAGACCGGACAGCCATTTTTGTCTATGATACTATAGGACATCTGCTTGAACAGAGGGTTGGACTAGATGACCTCCAAGCTCCCTTCCAACCCTATTGTTCCATGTTCTAAGATGATTATAAATATGCAATCCACATTTGCATCAAAGTATTTTAAGATTGAAATGATGGAGAGACCATGATATCTTGCCCTATAAACATTTTAAAATAAGTATGCGATTTGAAAGTCCTCCCCCCTACTAAAAGTGCTCCCTCCTCTCTCTCTCTCTCTGTCAAGCACAAAAGTGCACATGCATAAAAGGAACCTGCAATAGTGTCTTTGAGAAAAATATGGTTCCTAATAGATTTAGTGGGAGTTGATTGCATTTTTATGCAATCGGTCAAAGCAGGAATCCAAATAATGAAACCCCAGTGGGTCAGTATATCATGTTAAGGATTTATGAATCATATTGTCAAATGCTATTTTGTAATACAAAGTATGAGATTTCGATGATAACATGGAGAAAATGCCATATATTAGCAAACTCATACTGGTTTTATCAGGTTAGGAGGCATTTTGTATCTTGCTTCTAGGCACAATTTTTTCCCCACGTCCTCTTCTTATTTATTTTTCTGCTTATATTAGTCTCGGACAGTATTGTGATTCACAGCTGCTTGGTTATTCCAGTTACATGGTGGTGTTGCTTGAAATAAGCACCTATTCACATTCAGTAGGACATGCATTATTAGTATAGCTGAATCAAACTATTTCTGGCTCTTGTCATAGCCACCCCTTTGCATTAATTTGTGGTTGGAAGGAGAAAAATCAGTACGCACAAAAATGAAATGTATAGTTTAATACATAATTGATTACATATTTACATGTATTAGCCCAAACTTGCAATAGCTGCAGGCATTCTGAAAATTGAGAGGGGGGCAGGGAGAGAGGGAGGGAGGGAGAGATCCCCTGCCCCTACCCTGCAAAAAAAAAAAGGAAACCTTATGCCAAGTGAGGACAGAAAGGGTCTTGAGGCTTCCCTCATTTGGGGTTTTTATTTACGATCCAATTATGCAGCTCTTGTCATGAATACATTAGAAGGGGACACACTCATAACTTAGTAATGAATCTGAATTTTTGACTTCAACAGTCTACTACCTTGAGTGGTGACAAAGGTCCTAGTCATTTGGTACATTATCAGCCCGATCTGGTGGTTGAAAGAGACTTGCCTTGTAAAATATCCAGAATTATGGCTCTCTAGTGCTCCTTTCCCACCTACATAGGTAATTCCTGCCTGTCATACAGCCAAGATCAATATTCCAAGTGTTGCTTTACAGTTTGTGAGCAGCTCAATAAACCTTCTTCAGATGAGGCGAGCACCAACTTTCTTTTCTGTCTCTCAGGCACCCCTCTTGCATATTAAAGAAATGACCTTCTCTGTAGCAGATTTTAGGGAAGGTTTTTTTTTAACTGCCCTTCACTTTTAGTGATTTAGTTTTTTTTACAGTTGTTGGAGAACTTTCCTTCTCTGCGGACCGAGAGAAAGAGAGAGGGAGTGTTTGCCAGTTTCATTTCATTCAACTTCTCTCTCAAGTGCCCTGCCCAAGGCCAAAGCTAAACAGAGAAGCAAGCAACCCAAAATGTCCCCTGAATGAGTAATGGAAATTAGTTTTATATTTAAAAAAAAGAGAAGGGGGAATGGAGTAATTCATAAGGTGCTGATTCAGGAGTCGGATTCAAAACTCCCAGCAACCAGTTTGCTGCCCAGTTGCTGGGTGGGTTTGGCCATGGTAGGTGTGGCCTACCAGAACTTCCGGGAGGGCCGTTTTTCACCTTCTCCAGGGTCCGGAGGCTTACCGCAAGCCTCTGGCAGGGCAAAAACTGCCTTCCCCAGGCTCTGGAGGTCCTATGCCAGCTAGAAACAGGCCCGTTTCCAGACTTACAGAACTTCTGGGAGGGACATTTTTTGTCCTCCCAGAGCCTCTGTGTGGACTCTGTAGTTAGCTGCATCCAAAACCGGCTGCGTGGAGACTTCTGGGAGGGTAGGAGTGGGGTGGGCAGGGCTAGCCAGTCAGTTCAACTACCGGTTCGACGAACCAGATGTAAATTTAACATCCGGTTCGCCCAAACTGGTCCAAACCGGCTGAATCCCACCTATGTGCTGATTGTCTTTTGGAGTCTGGGACCCGCTGTGGATAAAAAACTGGGTCACCAATCAGAGAGACACTAGTTTTTGTCTGTGCAATGAGTTTGCTGGGTCTACTTATTTGTTAGTTAAATTTAGATGACCTGTAGCAGCCAGCTTCTGAATTTCACCTTGCAGTCCAGGCTCACGAAATCAGGAGCCAGGATGGAGTTCAAAAGCACTATGAGTTTATTGCGTGCTCCGTTTAGACAGGAATCTGATCTATTAATGGTCAAGGCAAATTGGCACCAGATAAGAGTCAATGGACTGAATGGAGGTCTCTTATCAGAGGTATAGTAATTGCAAATTGATGGTGCATTTTAGGCTCAGCAAACTAGAACTAAGGAGAAATTTCCTGACAGTTGGAACAATTAACCAGTGGAATGGCTTGCCTCTGGAAGTTGTGGGTTCTTCAACACTGGAGATTTTTGAGTAGAGATTGGACAACCATTTGTCTGGAATGGTATAAGGTTTGTGGTTCTGGGTCAGCTGAACAAACGGTTGAAGGAGTGGATGGATCTTTATAGGTTTCTGTGACTTTGAAGTTTGGACTGTTCTGGGGGTGGTACAATGAAGGGGCTTGTGGTTCTGAAAGGGTGTTGGTCAATTCCTATTATGGCTAATGGCTTTCATCCTGTGTTGGATCATGGGTGAAGAGCTGCTTTCTAATCCTACCCTTCTGCCTTTGTTAGCTGTCAAACTTTGCTGCAAGGAGTTTCAAAATATCCTGTCTTGAATGGGCTTCTGCTGTAGTATTTGCTTTATTATTATTATTATTATTATTATTATTATTATTATTATTATTATTATTTATTAGACTTGTATGCCGCCCTGTCTCCCTAAGGACTCAGGGCAGCTAACAATAAAAACCCAATACAAAATTTACAATAAAAAACCATTAAACAATTACAAGCCTAAGCTTGTAATTACAAGCTTTGCTTATTAATAGAGCCATCTAGAAAGTTGGTTTTCTCTTTCAATAAGCTCTTTAATCTCTTAAGTGCTGGCATCTGCTGTGGGCTATTAAGAAAGACTGGGGATGCTTTCTGCCTCTAAAAATATGTTTCTCCATTTCTCCTTTAGGGAGATATAATATTCCCCAAAATATTTCATTCTTCGGGGGTGGGGGGCTTCCCACACTACTATGGTAAATACGTTGTCCATACCAGCTCACTGGGGTTTATTTGCCCATTGCTCAGGTCGTGTTCCGTGGAGTAATAGAGTCACAAAATCCTATTGTGCTCATGAACTTATAGTAGCTTAATTAAATCCACCTCCATCTTCAATGTATGTACAATGGAGATCCAGAAGGCAGGCCAAATAGTTGAGATTTAATTTAATATAATTCATTCATTTGATTTAAAAAGGCCTCACAAAGCTGAAAATAACTTCCATTTTTAAATGATGGATCATTTGGTGCCCCCAATCAATTCAACATGAACCAGCGTGTTTAAGTTTTAAAAAAAATCTATAAAAACTCAACAAATCTTGTTGAGTTTCCCAACTTTTGAGCAAGAAATTTGCTTTGTTTGAATGAGTGCAGGACTTCATGCATGAATTAAATCTAGTGTGGGTGGGGGAGGCCTCAAAAGAAAGATCAAAAGGTAGATAGGAAGCTATTTCATGCAGACTTGGGAAATTGATCTGCTAATTTAACATTGATTATGCCTTCGGTTAGAAAACTAGTGTTCCAATGAACCTACAGATTCTTCCACTCTCATTTCCCAGGATCCTTGGTGCAGCAGTTAAATGATTCTTTTTTAAAAAAAAATAGACATAAAGGAGTGTGAACCTACCTAATGCAAATCAAAAGCAAAATTGCATCCATCTTTTTTTACAAGAACACACCTGAGCCCTGTCCAGGTTCTCATAAGGATTCCTGGAAGAGGACTACAGATACAGATAATCAGAGTTGGAAGGAATCTTATAGGCCATCTAGTCCAACCCCCCACCCAAGCGGGAGACTCTACACCATTTCTGACAAATGGCAGTCCAATCTCTTCTTGAAAGTCTCAAGTGATGGCGCTTCCACAACTTCCGAAGGCAACTTCTGTTCCATGGGTTTATTGGTCTCACTGTCAGAAAATTTCTTCTTATTTCCAGGTTGAATCTCCCCTTGATCAGTTTCCATCCATTATTCCTTGTCTGGCCTTTGGGTGCTTTGGAAAATAGCTTGACCCCCTCCTCTCTGTGGCAGCCTCTCAAATATTGGAAGACTGCTCTCATGTCTCCTCTGGTCCTTCTCTTCCCTAGACTAGCCAGGCCCAATTCCTGTTGTTATGTATGCAGAGTTTGAATTGATTGGTTTAAAAGTGCGGGAAAACCCTGCACTCTAATTGGCTGTCAGCCGAGGCAGCCGGCTATATATAGCTGCCTCGGCTAAGCCAAATTGGGTCTGTTCTGAGCTGAAGTCACAATAAAACTAAGAGCTGAAGCACTCCATGTCTGCCTCTCTATGCAAACTTAACACCTGTAACCGTTCATTGTATGTTTTAGCCTCCAGTCCCCTCATCATCATGGTTGCTCTTCTCTGCACTCTTTCTAGAGTCTCAACATCTTTTTTATAGTGTGGTGACCACAACTGGATGCAGTACTCTAGGTGTGGTCTTACTAAGGCTTTATAGAATAGTGTTAGTACCTCACTGGATCTTGATTGTATCCCTCTGTTAATGCAGTTTAGGATTGCATTGGCTTTTTTGGCTGCCACCTCACACTGCTGGCTCCTACTTAGCTGGTTGTCCACTAAGACTTGAAGATCTCTCTCACAGTTACGGCTATTGAGCCTGGTTCCACCCAGTCTATGTGTGTACTTTTGGTTGCAGATACAGATGTAAGTCCTCAACTTATAACAGTTCATTTAGTAACCTTTCGAACAGCACTGAAAAAAGTTACATGACTGTTTTTCACACTTAGAACCATTGCAGTATCCCCATGATCACATGATCAAATTTCAGACATTTAATAACTGACTCCTATTTATGATGGTTTCAGTATCCCAGGGTCATGTGATTGTCTTTTGTGAACTTCTGACAAGCAACGTCAATGGGGAAGACGGATTCATTCAACAAGTTTGCTCCTAGTTTAACAACTGCAAGGTTCACTTAACAACTGTGGCAAGAAAAGTTGAAAAAATAGGGTAAAATTCACTGAACAACTGTCTTGCTTAGCGGCAGAAATGTTGGGCTCAGTTGTGGTCCCAATTTGAGGACTACATGTGGAGAGCGTTTGTCTCAAAGCATGGCCCAGAAGACAACAACAACAACAGACTAGCTATCTGCACACTAAAAAACATTCCCACCCAGCTGTGTGACACTGCATGCCTGCAGTTCACATTTATTATTGTATGAATAAGTCCCACTGGACTTCTTAACCAAGCATTGAAGGGACTCACATCCTCTGAAGAGTGAATGTGTGCATGAAAAAGGCTTGATTTGCAGTTTGTAGCATTGCATCAAGAAAAAAGGGTGTTTGGAAAACCCTAATTTGATTTGCAATTTGTAGCATTGCATCAGGAAGAAAAGGGTGTTTGGAAAACCGTAAGAAGCACCTTCTTGGACACAGAATTTTAATTTTGCATTTTTTTTAATAGGATGGGAGTGACACATGAAATGGTTAGTGCCTTCAGCTTTGGGTGTTTCTTCCCCCTCTATTCAAACGGGTCTGTCTTATTTGCAAAGAAAATGCAGCACTTGTGACTTCTGGCTGGAATAAGAGACGGCTCCACCCAACACCACTGTGATAATTTCCACAGAGTAGGTATGGAAACTGGGATATGAGTATCAAAGTTTGGCCCAATGCAAACTGCTCGGTGTCAGAGCGATGACTGTTGTATTAGTGAGAATGTGGATAGTAACACGGTGAGTCAGAAAACACAGCAATTTTAAGACAAACTTGCCTGGCCTGAAAAGAATGAGAAGGTTCATTAGAGTTACATTTTAATCAAAACTTACCTAAATCCTACTTCTCAAATACGTGCACAGACTAGAATGCCATTATCCTCTGATGTGTTTTTCAGGATATCTTCATGTACGTTTTCTGCTGCAAAAATTCATCCACTGATAAAAATATTGACACATACAAAACTCTTCCTATTAGACGTAACTCTGTGTCTGTGTCTGTGTCTGTGTGTTTGTGTATGTATGTGTATGCATACGCATACACCTTCTACTCACTTTTGACACCTGGTGTGTGCCAGGAATAGTCTCTCTGCTGGTTTTCTTGGAAAGGTTTTTAGAAGGGATTTGCCATTGCCGGCTTCCTAAGGCTGAAAAAGAATGACTGGTCCAAGGTTACCCAGTTCGTTTGCACCTAAGATGGCCCTAGAACTCCCAGGCTCCTGGTTTCTACCCCAGTTTCTTTAACTATTTCACAAACTGGTTCTCTAAAAATGTTTCTTTTTTTTTGTCCACGTTCTGTGCTAAGCACAGTGGGCTACAAGCGTACTCCATGGTTCTCTGCCCTCCGCATCCTTCCATTTAAGATGGATTTTTTTCATTTTTTCAGGACTTCCTGAAATGTTTGGCGCCAAGTTTTCTTCGGCCTTTCTCTTTTTGTCATTTATTATGATGATTATATGATTTAGCCCTATGTATACAGTGGCATTTTTAAACTAACTTACTGTTTATTTATTTATTAATTTGACTTGTATGCCGCCCTCTCTCCAAAAAGGACACGGGGTGGCTCACAAATAAAATCAGAACAATAAATTAATTACCTAAAATGAGATTAAATTAAACAAGCCAAATTAACTAAAAACCCATTAATAATTTAAAATATAAAACCAATCCCCCCCGAGGAGTCAGCAGAGCACAGCCTGTTCAAACAACCAGGTTTGTAAATCATGGCGGAAGGTGCGGAGGTCAGGGGCCATGAGCCCCAGAGGTGTTGGTTCCACAGAGTGGGAGCCGCCAGAGTAGGCCCTCCCCCAGGATACCGCCAAATGACACTGGGTCGCAGACGGCACCCCGAGGAGTCCCTGCCTGTCTTCGGCAGGGCGGTTGGTATTTGATGCCGGCAGTAGACGCTCCCGTAGATAACCCGGAGCCATGTCTTGTAGAACTTTGAATATCAATACCAGAACCTTGAATCTCATCCAGAGGGCAACTGGTAGCCAATGTAGGTCATGCAGGAGGGGTGTAACATGGGAGTACCGGGAAGCTCCCATTACAACCCGCGCAGCCTCATTCTGCACCAACTGAAGCCTCCAGATGGTATGCAAGGGCAGTCCTAAATAGAGAGTGTTGCAGTAGTCGAGCCGGGAGGTAACAAGTGCCTGAGTGACCATGCGCAGGACATCTTGGTCCAGATATGGGTGTAACTGGTGAACCAGCCGGACCTGGGCAAAAGCCCCCCTGGCCACGGGTCCCACCTGCTTCTCCAACCTGAGCCGTGAATCCAGGAGGACCCCCAGGTTCCGTGCCCTGTCTATGGGGGGCAACACCTCTGCCCCCATGACCAAAGGTGGAATCTCCTGACTGGACCGAGATGTTGGTATGCACAACCACTCTGTCTTAGCCGGATTGAGCCAAAGCATGTTCCTGTCCATCCAGATCCGAACCGCATCCTAAAATATATGTTTTAGATAGGTTTAGACTAGGTTTTTAATTATTATTATTGTTGTTGTTGTTGTTGTTATTATTTTAATTATTTTAATTTTTAAATACTCTGTAGTGTGATTGCGATGTGGTGTTTGGGGCACTGTCCTGGAGTAGCTTTCAAATTTCATTGTATGTGTATGACAATAAAGGTATTCTATTCTATTCTATTCTATTCTATTCTATTCTATTCTATTCTATTCTATTCTATTCTACTCTACTCTACTCTACTCTACTCTATTCTATTTTTCTCCAGTCATCTGGTGGTATCCAACTGAGTGCAGTTTTTTGCTGGATGTTGATCACTCATGTGGCTTTTTGGGTACCAGCAGGGGTAGGCTTCAAAAATTTTAGCAAAGGGTTCTCTGCCCGGTTGCTGTGGGTGTAGCCATGGTGGGTATGGCCTAGTCGGCCTCCTGCACCACAGCAGGGAAAGGGACATTTTTGTCCTCCCCAGGCTCCTGAGGCTTTCTTCGAGCCTCCGGGAGGGCGAAAACGGCCTCCCCAGACTCCGGAGGCTCTCCGGAAGGTGGAAACGGGCTCATTTCTGGCTTTCCCAAACTTCTGGGGGGCCCGTTTTTCACCCTCCCTGAGCCTCCGTGTACACCCTGCACTTACTTGCATCCAAAACAGGCCGCGTGGGGACTCCTGGGAGGGGTGGTGTGGGCAGGGCGGGGCCAGGAGTGGGATTTGGGGGTTCTCCAAACTGCACAGAATCTTAGCTAGGGGCTCTCCCAAACCCCTGTGAACTCCCAGCAGCCCACCCCTGGGTACTAGGGACCAGGTTGGTAAAGAGAGGTTTTCTGTGGACCAAAGGTGTTGATTGCATCCTGCATGTGGGGCTTCACTTGTCTGGCATGCTGTGAACTGGTGCCAGTCCATGGACCTGGGATTGGGGATCCTTGGTATAGGGCAGGGATGTCAAACTCAAGGCCTATGGGCTAGATCCGGCCCATGGACTGTTCTGGCCCATAGGGCTGCCCTGGAAACAGCGAAGGACTGGCCCGGGGTGTCTCTGTCAGCGAAAACGAAGTTTGGGAGAGCCTCGTGCAGCCTTCATGAGCTCCATTTTCCCTGGCAGAGGGTTGCAGGATGTCATCGCAGCTGAAAATGGAGCTCATCAGGGCCGTGTGCAGCGCTCCCAAACGCGTTTTTTGCTGGCAGAGGGTTGCAGGAGACTGTTGTAGCCAAAAACAGAGCTTGGGAGCCCATTTTTGTTGGCAGAGGGATTGGGCCTCCACAGGCGCTCCCCGACATGAGTGATGTTGAGCTGGCCACACCCACCCTGGCCACGCCCACCCAGACCCCCTGAGGTTAAACATAACCCTGATGCATCCCACAAGGAAATCAAGTTTGACACCCCCTGGTATAGGGTCTTCTGCTTGAGCAGGGAGTTGGACTAGAAGACCTCCAAGGTCCCTTCCCACTGTTATTCTATTAATGCATCTCTAGAAGAAAAATAAACAAAGAGCGCTTCCACAATCTCATTGCATGGGGATAACTATTACCACTGGCATTTTCCCGGATTGCAAAACTGAGATTACCAACGGAGAAACGTACAAAGGAAAGGTTTTGTTTGCATTGAGGCATGTGTCGGAAGAAATGAAAAGAAGAACAGCGGGGTTGTTAGAAAAGTGGTGATCCCACATTCTGTGGGTCAAGCAAAGAAATCTTTTCATCATGTTGTCACTTTTTATTCCCTTACAACATCCAGTGCAGTAATCAGCCAGTTTTTCTCCACGGGGGGCCCAGGCATTCACAAGCTGACTCAGTGGTCGGCTGTATAAACACATCTCCTCCAGGAAGGAATTTTAGGTCTGTGACATTAGTCTTGTTCACAGGAGGAAACACCAGGGATGCCAGCCCATTCTGAGTTGCAGGAGGTAAACATGACAGCGTGATTTGAAAACCGGCATCTCACCTTGGCTTGCTCTCTGCCCCTCTGTAGATGCAAATGATCGAGTTGCTGGCTTGAAGTCCACCCACATCAAAAGCATCTGGGGAAAAATCTGTGGAGCATTTCACTGGATGTAGATGATGAGAATAACAGTAACAAGGTTGGAAAGAACCTTGGAGGTCTTCTACTCCAACCCCCTACTCAGGCAGGAGACCCTATACCAGTGGTAGCTAACCTTTTTGGGCTCCTGTGCCAAAAATTGCATGCACACTTGCATGGTCGCACTCATGTGCCAGCACCCAGAAGGCAATGCGTGTCCCCCATGCCGCCTACGCATGCATGCTTAATCCTCACCCACCCATGCCTCCCCCTTACCTGCACTGCTGATTTTTTGCTGCACCTCACAGCTGATTTTTGGCTGGTTTGAGGCCTTTTGGACTTCTTGAGAGTTTCTGAGCTTCTGCAGGCTTTTCAGGCAGAAAACTAGGCCTGTTTCATCATTTCCGGTATTTTTGGAAAAACAGGAAGTGATGAAACGGGGCTAGTTTTCGGCCTGCAAAGCCTGCAGAAGCCTGCAGAAGCCTTCCTCAAGCCTTTGGGAGGGCAAAAAAGGCCTCAAACTGCCCAAAAATCAGCTTTGAGGCACACGCATGCCCAGTGAGGTAAATTTTCCTGCAGCTTGCGTGCTGGCACAAATGGCTCTGCATGCCACCTGTGGCACGTGTGCCATAGGTTCGCCATCACAGCCCTATACCCTGCTGGGCAAATGGTTGTCCATTCTCTTTTTGAAAGCCTCCAGCCAAACTTCTGGAGGCCAGCCATTCCGCTGGTTGATTGTTCTCACTGTTAGGATATTTCTCCTTAGTTCTAAGTTGCTTCTCTCCTTGATTAGTCTCCATCCATTGGTTCTTACCTTGCCTTCTGGTGCTTTGGAGAATAGGTTGACCCTCTCTTCTTTGTGGCAGCCCCTCAAATATGTTCTTCATACACTTTAGCCTCTAGGCCCCTAATCATCTTTGTTGCTGTTTTCTGCACTCTTTCCAGAGTCTCAACATATTTTTATAATATGGTGACCAAAACTGGATGCAGTATTCTATGGGTGATCTTACTAAGGCCTAGTTAGTACTTCATGTGATTTTGATTCTACCCTTCTGTTAATGCAGGCTAGGATTGTGTTGGCTTTTCTGGCTGCTGCTGCACACTGCTGGCTCATATTTAAATGATTGTCCACTAGAACTCCAAGATCCCTCTGACAGTTACTGCTATTGAGCCAAGTTTCATATAATCTGTACCTATACATTTGGTTTTGCCTAAGTATGACCTTATTTTCTCTACACTGAATTTCACTTTGTTGGATGGAGCCTACATTTCAAGTCTGTTGAGATCTAGTTTCTGGATCTTGATCAACAATGGGAGATACAGACGCAAAAGCTACATATTTCTTTCTGTAACTTCAGATTTGAGAATGGGGAACTCAGGATTTTTTCAAAGGTTGGGTTCCTACAACGTGTTAAAGGCTACATTTAAATTAATGAGATGCAGTTGCTAGTTTAGCATACCATATGGCATCCAAAGCCTGAGCAAAACAGTTTCATACAACATACCAAGTCAATGGCTGGGTTTCTACAACATGCTCAGCTGCAGACTTACAATCCTCTTTCTTATTATCATCTGCCATGTGCTGCAAACCCAGTCAAGCTGTACAATTTTTGTAAATAATAGAATAGAAATAGAATTCTTTATTGGCCAAGTGTGATTGGACACATAAGGAATTTGTCTTTGGTGCATAAGCTCTCAGTGTACATTAAAAATACATTCATCATGAATCATAAGATACAACACTTAGTGATAGTCATAGGATACTAAATAAGCAATCAAAATCATATTAGGAAATCATAAAGATACAAGCAACACGGTTATAGTCATAAATAGAAGGAGATAGGTAATAGGAAGGATGAGAATAATAATAACAATACAGTGTTAGTAAATAGTTTGACAGTGTTGTGGGAATTAGTTGTTTAGCAGAGTGATGGCATGCGGGAAAAAACTGTCCTTGTGTCTAGTTGCTCTGGTGTGCAGTGGTCTGTAATGTCCTTTTGAGGGTAGAAAAAAAAAGAAGACAAGATCACCCCCTCCTTCCCTTCCTCCTTCATGTAAAGCCAAACTCAGTAGAGGGTCTCTCAACTTGACAGATGAACTTCAGGATTTTCAAGTCCCAGAATTCCTCCTCCAGTCATGTTAGCTCAGGAATTCTGGGAGTTGAAGTCCACAAGTCTTAAACTTGCCAAGTTTGAAGACCCTTGCTCTATAGATTCTACCTCTGAATTTGGTATTATGAAAAGCTACAAATTGCCTTCTGGTTCATAGGGGTAGAATTTGGTGCCTGCAAGTATGGTGAGGTTAGAGAAGAAAATGCCGCTTAGTATTAAGCAGGCATATACAGTGGAATGAAGGCTATTGCTGAGCACATTGGGTTGTATCCCAAAATTGTAAGTCAGCCTGAGTCTTCGGAGAAGGGCGGCATATAAAATGTAATTAAAAAAAAAAAAAAGAGAAAATCCACGATCCAAGTGACTCTAGAATCAAAGCTATCTGAATATGGATTTTTGCCCCTGTGTTGGCTTCTAAGATACTTTGTGAATCATTTCAAGTTCGTCCAATTGGTACATCACCAGTTGTCCAACAACACTGGATACTTTACAAGAAAGCATAACATGAATAAAAATACTGCAATAATAAATTGTATACTACATTTGGATATAAAATCCTGTAGTAGCAGCCATGATGTAAAATAGCTCTTTGAATCAAGAACAGGAGGCATTTTAAAATAAAGAACTGATGAATGATTTTGATCTTTTATGTTGATTGCTTAGTATCCTATGACTTATCACTATGTGTTGTATCCTATGATTTCTGATGAACGTATCTTATGGTGATTATGATCATGATTTATCACTTGTTGCTTGTATGTACACTGAGAGCTTATGCACTGGAGACAAATTCCTTGTGTGTTCAATCACACTTGACCAATAAATTCTATTCTATTCTATTCTACTCTACTCTACTCTACTCTACTCCACTCCACTCCACTCCACTCCACTCCACCTTTCTTCATTATTTCTCTCTCCTTTCTCCCTCCTCTCCTTTTTTCTTCCTTTTCCTTTTCTTCCCTTCCCTTCCCTTTCCTTCCCTTCCATTTTGTTAATCAGTTGTATAGATATCCATAAATCTGACCCACTACTAAGTAAGGTATGTAAAGGAAATACATTCCCTTTCTTGTGTATGGACAGTATATTTATTTTTGCCATTTAGAAAGCAAATGTGTGAGTATGTTTGTGTATCAGATTAACAGAGTTGAAAGGTACATTGTGGGTCATCTAGTCACTAGTCCAACCCTCCGGCCAAGCAGGAGACCCTACACCATTTCTGACAGATGACAGTCCAGTTTCTTCTTGAAAACTTGCAGTTATGAAGCTCCCACAACTTCCGAAGGCAACTTCTGTTCCATGGGTTGATTGTTCTCACTGTTAGAAAAGTTTATCCTTATTTCCAGGTTGAATCTCTCCTTGATCAGTTTCCATCCATTATTCCTTGTCTGGCCTTCGGGTGTTTTGGAAAATAGCTTGACCCCTTCCTCTCTGTAACACCCCCTCAAACATTGGAACACTGCTATCATGTCTCCCCTGGTCCTTCTGTGTTTGTGCATAATTTGTCCCAAACTTTTATCTGTTGCCTTTGCTTTTATATATACATATATCAGGCTTACAAATCAAATCAAACAGCTATATTGAAAAAGCTGTGTGATATTTTTTTCTTCCATTTATAGTACAGTGTATTGAGTTAAGCTTGCTTACGGATCTCAGCAGCTATTCTCACCAGATTGAAAATGAATGACTCTGGAGCTTGCAAATTCACTCAACTATCCAGCATTACTGCTTAAAATCAAGAGGCCTATTCAAGAGACAGACCAAGTGTTCATTACATAAATCAATTCGGGTCAAAAGATAGCCCAGTGGGTGCTCAACCATTGATCACATCACACTGTCAACTTAATCAAATAACGCCTGCTAGACATTCGTAGAGCCAATTCCTCCCCGTTTCCATTTCTCCGAAAAATAATTTGATTGGTTCAGCAGGAAAATAAAATAATTTACTTTTTTTCAAAAAAAAGGGGATTAATAATTGTGTGGTAATTTCTATTCAACTCTCAGCCACCATGAAGCATATATGAGACATAGGAGGTCTATTGCATCTGCTCTTTTTTCAGTACACTTTTATCATATGTTAAGGCAGAAAAGCTAAAAAAAATGTGCATAAAATAAATCAGGATTTATATCATACTTATCAGAAAAATAAATCATGGTTTGTGAAGAGGAAAACATACTTGCATCTCTGCAAAGCTGTGGCTTATAGAGGTATTCCTTTTTTTTGAAAAAAAGTTTTTTATTTTAAGACAAACAAACAAACAAGACATACAAAACATAAAAACCATCTTCCATATATACATACAGTATGTCAGTTGGTTACAAATCCTTTGTGTTATCCTTTCACAGTCATCACTCATAACTTATCAAAAAAATTCTCATATTATTATTATTATTATTATTATTATTATTATTATTATTTTATTAGACTTGTATGCCGCCCTTCTCCCAAAGGACTCAGGCGCTTAACATATAAAAGAAATATATTTACAATAAAAAGATATTAAATAAAGAACAAGTCTATAAATACAAGAAACATTAAAACAGTTAAAATTACGGTAATAAACAGTAATATTAAAACAAACCCACCCCCAGGTCAATCCAGGCTGGCCTGCTGAAACAGCCAAGTCTTTAGGTCTCGACGAAAGGAGCGACATTCTTGTATATTTATCAATTATTACTTGTGTGCAACTAAACTATTTGTTGCTTACAGAGGTATTCTTGATAAGGAAGTTCTCAACCTATGGCCACAATTGAATCCAAAATTTCTGTTGCTAAGTGAGATGGTTGTTAAGTGATTCCTCCCATTTTATAACCCATTTTTCCCCATTTTATGGGAGAGGGGAGGAGAGGAAAGGGAAGAAGAAAGGGAAGGGAAAGGAAGGAAAGGGAAGGGAAAAGGAAAAGAAAGGAAAGAAGGAAAGGAAAGGAAAGGAAAGGAAAGGAAAGGAAAGGAAAGGAAAGGAAAGGAAAGGTAACGTATCAAACCTACCTGAAAGTAAAGGTGAGGAGTGGGTGATGGACTTTCTTGAAAGCTAAGCCTTGTGCCATTGTGAGGAATGCAAATTGGCTAAAGAATGATAAATTAAATTTGACATATGAAGACACATTCTGTTGTGAAGATGCATGCATGCCCTGCATATCGTTTCTCTGCGCATTTGTCAATACCTAAATCAAATTTCACCGAGATTAAACTTGTGTAGCTCTGCCTTATTGATTGAGTTAGAAATGATTATGGAAAAATGAGAGCCAGAGTCCCAGATTAAAGCAGTTGCGAAATGCATTCCTCATCTTCAAAACAATAGTTCGGTTTTGGGTGATTTTCAAGTATAGGAATGTCGTGCAATTTTTTTATTTTTTGAGATGTGGGAGTCTTTAATTCCAAGACTGGCTATTTTCCTAGGTTACCAAAGAATTAACTCCCACTTTCTGTGGAGTCTGGATGGGTTGGCTGTTTCCATAATCCTCCCAGAGTTACAGCCCAGTCCAACTGAGAAACCACCATCAATATCTGGAGTCAAAGATGTAATTGTTTATCAGACCTCTTACATTAAAAATACAATCCCAGCAGAGCCTGTGAAAAGGCAGGCCATAAACGGGTAGAAATGACCTTTTCCAGAGAGATGACAAATGATATCTCAAACCTCTGAGCTAGAACGAAGCCGGACATTAGTTAATGTATATAGTGCAGATTTATAGTCCAGGGCACATTTTCTCCTTCCAAGTCAGTTATCTTGCATTCGTTATTTTGAATTCCATAAAATCATTCCTTTAGTTCCTCTGAATTTAACTCCCTCCCTATGGAGTTTGGATCCATAAATCAAGGGAATTTGCAGTAGGTTTAAAGCAGGGATACCAGTGGTGGTATTAATTTTTTTTTACTACCAGTTCTATGGGCATGGCTTGGTGGGTGTGGTGTGTCTTGGTGGGCATGGCAGGGGAAGGATACTGCAAAATCCCCATTCCCTCCCCACCCCACTAACCTGCTTTCCAGCTCCGTTCTCCTGTGCAGGGCAACAAAAGAAGACCCACTGATCAGCTGGGACTCCGATCAGCTGGGACTCGGGAATAGATCGGGGCGGGGCCAGTCATAGTGGTATTTACCAGTTCTCTGAACTACTCAAAATTTTCGCTACCAGTTCTTCAGAACCGGTCAGAACCTGCTGAATACCACCTCTGAGGGATACACAATCCCAAGCAATGGGTCATGGCATGCCAGAAACCAGGCCACACAAATAAGCAAAGCCCCATCCACGGGATGCAGGAAACATGCAAAACCATGCAACTCTGGTCCACGAAAAAACCTCTCTCCACAGAATCAGTCTTTGGTGCCCAAAAGGTTGAGGGCCACTGGTCTTAAGTACTCAAGCCAGAGTCCTTTGAAGTATTGAGTTGTGTTTCACAAACTGTTTTGAATCTGGAGCTATTCCACCTAGCTGTATGCAAGAGGATTTTGAAGGAGAGATCTACATGATTAGGTGGATTAAGAGGAACCACTCCTGGATTACAAAAAAAATAAATAAACCGAATTTTATTTATCCCCTTTCCCTGCTTTGAAGATGCTGGGCAACTTGGTAAAACGAAACAGGAAATTGCAATTGATCTTAGTTTGTTCCCTTCATCATGGAAGGGTTAACCAGCAGATAGGACCTTGGGAAAATGACCAGGAAACCTTTTACTATCTGTTCATTAATTTGGGTGGTTTGGTCTGTCAAAAAAAAAAAAAGGCTGGTCTGGAGGCACTGACTATTTTTTATTTTCAACAAATGCCTAAGGTTAGGCCATTTTGTCAATCAAGATGAGAATTAAAATGTCAGCTTTGGAAGCCATATTAGCACTGGACGCTTCCATGCTGCCACATTCCTGAGCCTGGGAAAATGGGAGGGGGGAATTTCTTGGAGTGCATGTGGTTAGACATAATAGCATTCTTCTGCTAAGTCAAGGTCATGTTATTCTGCACCTGGTTGAGGGGACATCTCAAGTTGGACGGATGGTGATTGGGGCATGTGATGCAATGATGGGTGCAGGGGGTGGATTTGTAATTTGTTACTTACTGCAAGGAAACCCGGAACTCTCCGATTCGGGATTTCCCAGGTGTGCCAGTTTACAACCTAAATAATTTCTGTCTCGGAGTTATTTGTTGGAGTGGAGGTTTTCTGGAACATAAAAGTTGGTGCTTCACTTTGAAGCATGACAGTTTATCATACTTTTTATTATTAAATTTGGTCACATAGTCAGCCAGATGTTTAGATGGAGTTGGCATTTTTGTCCAGGATCTGGGATAGAGTTGCTGATGTTTGATGGAGGTAAAGATATTGTTGCAGACAGTGAGATGATGGTATTATTGTTATTGTTTTTTTTAAATCTTTGCAAAGAGTCAAATAAAGCCCAAGGCCAAATTGTGTAACAATTAATCAGTAGAGCAACTTGTGCAATAATTAATCAGAAGTTGTGGGTGCTTCACTGGAGGCTTTTAAGAAGAAGCTGGACAGCCACCTGTTTGAAATAGTATAAGGTTTCCTGCTTGAGCAGGGGGTTGGACTAGAAGACCTCCAAGGTCCCCTTCCAATTCTATTATTCTATGTTCTAAGTTCTACAAGAGAGATAATCATTGCATACCTGAAAAGCGCGTCACATTACCTGTTCAATGCAAGCTTATTGAAGTCACATTTCCTGCCCAGTGGTGGGATTCAAAATGTTTTACTACTGGTTCTGTGGGCGTGGCTTGGTGGGTGTGGCTTGGTGGGCATGGCCATGTGACTGGGTGGGTGTGGCTTTTTTTTTTTTTGCTTTTTTGCAGCCACCCCACCCACCCATTTTTTGGGCCTTCTGGGCCTCAGAGGAGCCTCTAAGGGGAGGCATTTTTGTTCCCAAAAGACTCCTCTGGGCCTGAAGAAGGCAAAAAATTGAGGGAAGGACTGAGCTCCTCCCTCCATTTTTTGTCTTCCTTGGCCTCAGCAAGGGGAATCTCGGCACAGCTGATCATATGAACAGCTGATTATCGGGAGGGTAAAAAATAAAGAAATACCTTAAGGGGCGAGCGTCAGGTGGACAGGCTGCGCGACCATCGGGCGGGTGGGGCAGGGCAAGTGAGCCAGCAGTGACCAGGTGACCAGGTCGGGGGCATGGCCAGCCAGAACTTACTACCAGTTCAGTGACCCATGCCAAATCCTTGCTACCGGTTCTCCTGATCCGGTGCGAACCGGCTGAACGCCACTGTTCCTGCCCTTATTTATTTATTTATTTATTCAACTTGTATGCCGCCCCCTCTCCAAAAGGACTCGGGGCAGCTCACAGATAAAAGACAATACAATAAGTTAAGTTAACTAAAATAGAATTAAATTGCAGCAAGCCGAATTAAACTAAAAATCCCATAGTAAATAAAAAACCGAGGAGTCAGCACAGCCCAGCCTGTTCAAACAGCCAAGTTTTTAGGTCATGATGGAAGGTGCAGAGATCAGGGGCCAGGCGGAGCCCCAGAGGTAGTTGGTTCCAGAGAGCGGGAGCCGCTACAGAGTAGGCCCTTCCCCGGGATACCTCCAACTGACACTGAGTCGCAGATGGCACCCCAAGAAGTCCCTGCCTGTGCATTCGTACAGGGCGGTTGGTATTTGATGCCGGCAGTAGACGCTCCCGTAAATAACCCGGACCCATGTCTCGTAGGACTTTGAATGTTAATACTAAGACCTTGAATCTTTATTTATTTATTATTATTATATTATAATATAATATTTATTATAATAATATTATATTATAATATTATTATAATATTATATTATAATAATATAATATTATTTATTATCATAATATTTATGGACCCTATTCTACTTATTCCCCTATATCCTACTATAACACTACACAAAACTTTGTCGTCCTCCTGCCAGCAAATTACAAAATACATACTTTCAATACTCATATTTTTCCTTTATTTTTGTTGGTTTGAGACTCCTATTAAAATTGTAGAAATGCTTGCATTAAGGGAAAAGCAGTCACATACATATATACAGATTGCACAAAACACACTGGAACAGCAAAATCTCCATAGATGTGTGTTAATACATGCCAATATGGAATGTTTTGGAGAATATGGAATTTTGGAACGACGCCTCTATAGTTGTAATGTCATTTCTTCACAACGCAGCCAATTCTTAAAGCAGACTCAGCTAAAACGTCTTATCTCTCTATTTGCAGAGTTTACGCCTGTTCTTAGATACACCTGTGTTTATAGAGGTGGACATTTTGCCTGATAGGCAATTTAAAAAGAATTTGGAAGAAGCCTAGTACTTGAAATTATATTGAAGAAAGACAAATTGAAGAGGATTGAGAAGGAGGATGGAAACAGTCCCAGAATTTATGAACATTGTTTAGTTGTATTAGACCTGACATTTATTGTCGTAATGAGATTTCTATGGTGGATTTTATAGCTATCCATGAATCTTTCCCAAGTATTGGGGAATCCCTGATAATTACTATCCAGATAGCACTAGCTAAACAGATTGTGAGGTTTTTTTAAAAAAATAATGACATCCTAATCTATTTATTTGATTTTGTCCCACCTTTATTATTAGACTAGAACTTGCATTCTCTTGGCAATTAGTCCAAAGTTCTTCCAGTCAGATTTCATGCCTTGGATGAGACTAGAATGCACAGTCTCCTGGTTTCAAGCTTGGTACCTTCATCACTAGGCCAAACTGACATTAGTGCTTAATGCTTTTTTTTTTTAATTACATTTATATGCCGCCCTTCTCCGAAGACTCAGGGCGGCTTACAATTTTTGGGATACAACCCAGTGTGCTCAGTAATAGCCTTCATTCCATTGCATATGCCTGCTTATTACTAAGCGGCATTTTTACAAGGTCAGCTAATTGCCCCCAACAATCTTGGCTCCTCAATTTTACCTACCCCGAGAGGATGGAAGGCTGAGTCAACCTTGAGCCTGGTGGGATTCGAGCCTACAGCAGTTGTAGGCAGCTGGAACTTAAGTGCAGGCAATTAACAGCCTGAGCCACCAAGGCTTTAAGGTCATCTTCCCGATTGGGTATCAGAAATGTAAACTTCATAGCAATAACAATAACACTTAGTCTTATATACAGCTTTACAGTGCTTTACAGTCCTCTCTAAACACTTTACAGAGTCAGCACATTGCGCCCAACAATCTGGGTCCTCATTTTACCCACCTCAGAAGGATGGAAGGCTGAGTCAACCTTGAGCCTGGTGAGATATGAGCTGCCAAATTGCAAACAACAAAAAAAGAGCCTTGGTGGTGCAGGTTGTTAAACACCTAGCACTTAGCTCCAGCTGCCTGCAATTAGTGCAGGCTTGAATCCCACCAGGCTCAAGGTTGACTCAGTCTTCCATCCTCCCGGGGTAGGTAAATTGAGGACCCAAGATTGTTGGGGGCAATAAGCTGACTTTGTGAAAATGCCACTTTGGGGTGGGGAAGCCCCAGTAATAAGCAGGCATATACAATAGAATGAAGGCTATTGCTGAGCACATTGGGTTGTGCTCCAAAGATTGTAAGCAGCCCTGAGTCTCCGGAGAAGGGCGGCATATAAATGTGAATTAAAAAAAACAGCTGGCAGTCAGCAGAAGTAGCCCTGCAGTACTGCACTCTGACCACTGCGCCACCATGGCTCATTTTAGGACAATGCTGATTAAGGAATTCTGGAAGTTTGCTTTGGGATTACAAAGAAATGCATTCAATTTCCTTTCCTTCAACTAGGATGTAAACTAAAATTGTACTTTAAAATCGCTGTCCCATCTCCCTCTTTTTTATTGATACAATTATCCTCTGAAAAAGATAGGTGCACCAAAATTAATATACAGGGAATCCTTGACTTACAACAGCAGTGAAAAAAGTGACTTATGAAGTTGTGGGAGCTTCATCACTGGAAATTTTCAAGAAGAGACTAGATTGCCATCTGTCAGAAATGGTGATGGCAAACCTATGGCATGCGTGATGGAAGTGGCATGCAGAGCTACTTCTGCCGCATGTGAGGGGTCACCCAGAAGAGCCCCACTGCGAATATGTGCGTGCCCCCCCACCAGCCAGCTGATTGTCGGGTATCTGGTGTGCATGCATGGGGGGAGACATGCGCACATGTGCAGAGGTGGGTGGTGTGGGGATGTTGCGCACGCATGCACAGGGGGCAGGGAGAGTTGTCTGTGCATTGCATCATGGGTGCAGGCATACAGGCACATGCACACACGCACACTTTTGGCACACAAAGTGGAAAAGGTTACCCATCACTGGTGTAGAGTCTCCTGTTTGGGTGGAGGGGTTGGAATAGATGACCTACAAGATCCCTTCCAGCTTGGTTAATCTGTAACATCCATTGCTGCAGCCTCATGTTTATGGCAACTGATTCATATTTATGACGGTTGCAGTGTCCCAAAGTCACGCGATCCTCTTTCGTGACCTTCTGACAAGCAAAGTCAATAGGCAAGCTAGATTTACTTAACAAGCGTGTTACTAATTGTACAACTGTGGCAAGAAAGGTTGTAAAATGGCGGTAAGTTCACTTAACAACTGTCTCACTTAACAACAGAAATGTTCGGTTCAATTTGAGCAAAAAAAAAAAAACCCGCGTGCTCTGGAAAAACCAAAGCATAGATTAGCAGAGTTCATGATCGATACGTTAGGAAAAGGTATTCCTGTGTGGATTTTGTGTGTGTGTATGTCATTCACGTGTGTTTGTGCTGTTTTTGTTAATTCATCCGGCTGAATTACAGTGCCATGTTTAGCCTTGGAAAACCATCTTTGAGTCTTTTGCAAATATGATCGCTATGTTTGTGTGTGCATGTTCATTGCATAAATGAATCTTACCCTCCAAATACATTTAGCAAAGCAGTTCTAGGTGGCGTTACGAGGCACTTCCTTGCTCGCCCATTCTTGGCAGCAGGTGAGGTTGTAGGAGTGAGGAAAATCTTGATTCTATTAACAGAGGTACAATTTGTTTGATATTACCTTGAGAAGGTCATGTGCAATTTTTGGAGCAATTGCAAGTTTGTACTTCTAGGGAGATTGAAAGATGGCACTGAGCTGAGGTTTGGTTAACCATTTGTCAACCATTGTTGAACAATGGATGACTGGAATGGCACGACCCAGTGTTGTTCAACCTTAGCAACTTTAACCTGTGGGGACTGACCATGCAGAGAGTGGTGAGGAGAGCTAAGAAGATTATATGAAGCTCACTTCCTCTTATTCAGGGTACTGCTTATGTGCAGTACCCTGAATAAGAGGCTCTAAGCTCTAAGCATTGTTAGAGACCCCACACGCCCACTTCACAGTTTCTTTCTGTTGCTCCCCTCTGGGAGGAGGTTTCGAAGTAGCTACACCAGGACTACCAGATTCTGTAACAGCTTTGTTCCCTATATGCCCGTGATGGGGGCGGGGCCAGTCAGAGGTGGTATTGGCCAGTTCTCCAAACTACTCACAATTTCCACTACTGGTTCTCCAGAACTGGTCAAAACCTGCTGAATAACCACCTCTGCTTCTCATCCAAGAAGCTTTTTCAGCTCTGACTGGATGGTGGGGAATGGAAGGATTTATATTCTTTGCAGACAGCTGGTCATTTGCATCCTTTTAGAGGGTCATTGAGGCCACTTGAAGGTTTATTTGTGTTCTCAGGATTACCTTAGTGCAAATGGGAGTGGAGCCTTCTTGGAACTGCTGAAAGGACTGTGTTGTAGACTGGAGATAAATGATGTCGTATTCCACTTGGCTGTTCTTGCTATGTAGTTCCCTTAAATTATACTAATTAAAATTATCTTACTCTTCTTGTAGACACTGGGCTTTGATCCAATCCATTTGGATGTGTCAAAATGATTCAGGAAAAAAAAATATATTTGGACAAGACTAAACCGAACAATTAGGAAGTGAAAGAATGATGTTGTAACCTTTTATTAACATAAAAAACAATTTTATGCTGGACTTTCCTATCGTGGTACTCAAATTTTGAAACCACCCCATTAAAAACACAGACCAGGTCAAAACTTCATATAAAACCCATTCATAAAATAACGGGCTGTTGTTTTACTGCTGCAAACAGATTCCCAATCATGAAGCAGGACTTTTGGTATCCTCTTTTCTGTTGTTTCCTAAGCATCCAGTGAAAATTAGGTGATCCTTAAAGGTTGAGATTAGTTCTTAGTGAATTACTGCAGAAAATGATTAGAAACCCACATGCAAATATTCACCCATGTATGCGCATAATTCTTTCCTGTCTAGCACCTTTTAAGCCAGCTTGTTATGTAAAATAATTACCAAATAAGCATTGTGATATGTATCCCTGACTTCCCACAGGCCGAAATAGGTGTGAAAGCCAGTAAGATCATCATTTATTTGCCAGAATAATAATACACACACGCTAAAATCACACAGGCAGAAAAAAAATCTATTAATCCCAATACTTCTAGCAGAAAGTAATTTGAGAAAGGCTGATATAGACACAGAACACATCCTTGGGCAAGGAACACAGTTACTCCTCAACTTATGACCACAATTGAGCCAGTGGTGGTATTCTACCAGTTCGGCCCGGTTCTGCTGAGCCGGTAGCGCCAATGAGCAGCAGAGACTGAACCAGTTCTCTCTACCTGGGCTCTCATCCTTACCTTTATCTTCTTCTTTTGAAGTGCAACTGCTTTGCATGACACAGCAGAGTGCTACGTGCCAGCTGCTGAAGTGACCAGGGCTTGAGGGAGGTGAGTCAAAACGCCTCTGCGTTACATCTCTGTACCTGCGCAAATGCCTCTGTGCCTGTGCAAAGTGCGCTTTTGGTGTGTGCATGCATGCAAAGTGTGTACATGCTCACAAAGCGTGCCCACCAAGCTATGCCCACCAAACCAGTGGTAAAAATCCCACCACTGAATTGAGCCCAACATTTCTACTCTGATTGAGACATTTCTTCGGTGAGTTTTGTCCCATTTCTTCAGTCCCATTTTACGACCTTTCTTTACAGAGTTGTTAACTGAAATCATGGTGGTTACTAAGTTAGTAACACGGTTGTTAAGCGAATCTGACTCCTTCATTGGTTTTGCTTGTCAGAAGATTGCAAAAAAGGATCACATGACCCCAGGACATTGCAACCCATTGTAAATATGAGTCAGGTGCCAACTGTTTGAAATTTGGATGACGTTACTATTGGGATGCTGCAACGGTCTTAAATGTGAAAAAATGGTCAGAAGTCACTTTTTCCAGTGCTGTTGTAATTTCAAACAGTCACTAAATGAATTGTTGTAAGTCAAGGACTACCTGTAATAAATGAATGTTAGTGTCAGGATTCCAGAAATTACCCCCCATTTAAATCATGAGTCTCGAGCCAAACTTCCAAAACTTCAGAAGGATTTATTGGGAGTTAACATGTCCGGCACTGCCTGGGTGTAGCCAACTCTGAGACACATAATTCATTGTCACCCTTGACCCTGGTTTTCCCCCCACCCCCTGGGTGTATAGTAATTCATATTCTCCAATTGGACAAATCCATAGGCAAGAGTCATCAATCATACTCTCCAGTTAGATATTTGCCGACAGAAACTTCAGTCACCTAGTTATTATCTTTGAAAAACTATTTATGGAATGCACTTTTAATTTCCAAGCTGCCACACTGCTCTTTCAAACCCCTTTCCCCCTTCTCTTTCTGTTGGCAACTCTAAAAAGACCATAGAAATATTTTATGAGTTGACATTTAGTCTTATTTATTTATTAATTTAACGTGTATGTCACACATTTTACTCTGCAAAGTTTCTCTGGACAAATCACAAAACTTTCAAGCAAACGTATCTGAATAGTGTTAGAAAAAATATCCATCTGGTTCAGTTCCCAGTGGAGAGAAAGACACAGGTGGAAAGACACAATGGAAAACATGGTGACTGTTTGGAAAGATGGTTTATTGATGGACAGGACCATATGGGTTTTGAGGTCCTGGGCAGCTGAATACATAGAGTGGAGAGAGAGGGTTATTTATACTCTCTCTTGGGCCTTGCCCTTGAGCTTCCTGTTCCTGTGGCAAGAGCATGTATTCTATTGGATGTAGTCAGACTCCCATGTGGCTATGCAGGGGTCACAGCTGATTTTGTAGGTTGTCTAAGTCAAGTTTGGTTGAACCTTGGCCTGATGCAATGAATAGGCTTCATTATGCAGTTTCTATTGTGGCTGAATGGCTTTGCCCTGAGCTAAAGGTCTTTTGTTTCTAGATAGGCTGGCCCAATCCTTCTCAATGGCCACCAAATACATGCTGGGGGCAGGGAGCTGAAGCTCTGAACTTCTGGCTTTATAAACATGTTTCTCCTTTCTGGAAAATATAATATTCTGCCTTTGTAATATTTCCTAAAATATTTAATCCTTCTAAGAGAGGAGGGTGGACTATAGAAGGAATAGATTGGACATCCAGCCCTTGCTTATCAATGGAGAATGAGTGGAGCAAGTGGCCAGTTTCAAGTTTCTGGGTGTTACCCTAAAAGTGGACCTGACCTGGGGTGCTCACATTGTAGCACTGGTCGAAAGGGCCCAGCAGAGATTATACTAACTGAGACTTCTCAGGAAACAACAACTGATTGAAAAACTGCTGGTGACCTTCTACTGCTGCACCATAGGGCATATTTTAACTTATTGCACCTCTGTATGGTTTGCCAATTGCACAGGGGCAGATAGGACAGCCCTCCAGAGGGTTAACATCATTGCCCAGAGGATCATTGGTTGCCCTCTCCCCTCTTTGGAAGAGCTTTATAGCTCCCACTACCTTAAGAAAGTTCAAAGCATTCTTAAAGATCCATCTCATCCTTTTTTTGAACTATTACCATCTAGCAGATGGTACAGGATAATAAAAACAAGGACCAATAGGCTGAAAAATGGCTTCTATCCCAGGGCAGTATATTGAATTCCACTGGAAAGTGCAATATTAATGCAATATTGGGTTTTCAATTCAATTGTATGAATGTGAAGGATTTGTTTGTGTTTTATTTTTATAGTTACAATGTATACTGAAGATGACATTTAATTTTGTTGTACGAGGTGCAATGACAATAAAGTAAACTGAACTAACTAAGCTAACTTTCTACAATAGCAATTCAAAGGCAGTACCTTGGGAGAAGTTTGCCAGGTCCCACATCTCAAGACGTGAACCAATGGGAGAGCCCAATCTGATTTAAACTTTGCTTTTGATGATGATGATGCAATTCTTAGCAGGTTGTTCATTTCTTCCGCCATTGCTGCAGGCACCTTGCCCAAAAAAGTGCACTGCAGTTTTGGAAGGGAACAGAAAAGTCTCAGTGCAAAATAGATTCTGATTGCTCGATTAACTTTCTCTTCCCTCTGTCTCCCGAATTCTTTTAGCAGACGGATGATGCAGCACAGACCGACGGTCAGCAACAGACACAATCTTCTGAAAACACAGAGAACAAATCACAGCCCAAACGGCTGCATGTTTCAAATATTCCCTTCAGATTTCGGGATCCGGACCTCAGACAAATGTTTGGGGTAAGCAGTGGCTTCCTTATAACACTCTACTTTTTGCTTTTCTTCCTTATTTATGTTCAGTATGTATCTATGGATGTATTCAGCTGTTACGGCTGCCCATCTCATTCTCAGCAACTCGTGGAAAACCAACCTAGGAAAAATGGTATTAGACAACAGTTTATCTAAACGTTATTCAATGTGTCAAGACCCACAAACAACACACTTTCTCATTCAAGCATGGAGGTGAGACTGACCAAATTCCTGGCCCCAGTGCCTGAGGGAAGAGTCAGTTTTTTAAGTTTTCTGAAAAACTAAAGTCAAAGTCATCCAAACCTTGGGGGAAAATGTAGCGGGCAAGCACTATGACATCTCCTTAACAAACCATGTCTTCTTCAGCTGCTAAGGACTTAGCTGGGCAGTCTCTTTTTGATGCTGAATTGAGCAATTTACTTATCTACTTCTTTTTGGTATTCCACTCCTGTGTTGAGTCTGCAGAAAACAAAAGGAAGAAAAAAGGGGGAAGGAGAAAAAAGAACAATAGATTATAAAGTATCACATCTAATACAGCTTATAGACTTCTGGAGGTAACACCTAGGCTTTTAGATGAATGAACTTGATTTTTTTAACCTCTTTGTGGCATAAAAGATGTATTATTAGCTCCTACCAGATCTTTTAGTCCTGAAGTTGATGAAAGGTGCCATTTGACACAAACCCCGCCAAACTGAGGTTGAACTGACAAGGATTGTCCTGTAGCTCTTCTGGAAATAGTTAGAAGCCAGTTTCCTAATTCTGGTAGCACAGAAGACAGCAGATGCAGAGCCACAGGCTGGCATGAACGTAACTCCAAGACTCTGAAATACGTAGCAGGATGGTCTCGAGGTACCATTGCTAACTGAGAAGGAGAGCCGCAAATTCTTCTAGCACAATATCTGATGCTCAAATGGAAGTCAACTGTGCTGAAGAAATATGACCATCCAGTATGGAAGTTTTCCAGTATCAAATTGAAAAATGGAACGTAGGTGCTGAAACATGGACATTGTCTTAACTATGTATCAAGTCCATACTCCATCAGAAAATGCAAGAGCAGAGGAAATGCAGTCCAAGGGATGGTTTTTCATTAGACCGTAGAGTTGGAAGGGATGTAGTGAGTCAGCTGGTCCCAACTCTTGCCTAATGCAGGAATCCTCACACCTTCTCAAACAAATGGCTGTCTATCCTTTCTTGAAAATTTCAAGGGATGCAGTACTTATGAGTCCAGGTGGCAGGCTGCTCCACTGCTTCATATCTCTCTCATCATCAGGTTATTCCTTCTTAGTTCAAGTTTGAATCTTCCTCCGCGACTCTTCACCCAATGTCAGCTGACATTGACAAGTGCTGGGTTGTCGTCACTGAGTACTGAACAAATGATGAGTATCGGGACAAAATGTTTGCCTCAAAATGTGTTGAGTACCAAATTCGATGTTCTTGGTTGTGCTATTTCAGTGTATGCTTTCCCCAAAGTTTCCACACTTGGGAATTCCCGATTAAGAAACAGAAAAAAGAAAATCTGCAAGAAACAGTACAGATTTTAAATATATATATATAAGAAGATACTTCCAATTTTCTTTACCGCAATGAAAAACAAACTAATTATTCCACTCCCTCTTTTACTATGCAGCTGACCTTTTAAGCCTTTCTAACACAGAGGTAGACAAAGGGAACAAAAGTGTTGATATACTTTCTCTTGAAACTAAGGGTAGCCCACCATTTAAGACTAATTTATCTTAATTCATTAACTAATTGCAGTTTAAATGAATGAAGACATCATATTATTAATGGGTTCCTTTTACCATGTAAAAGGAAATAATTTGCAGTTCAATTAAGATGCTTGTAGTGGGTTTGTTAACATTATTGGAAGGGTAACATTTTAAATATATCCCTTTGACAGCAGCATGCAGGAGCCAAACTCATATTCCAAAGGACTTCTTTCTCAAAGAGTTCTGGTTTGTTTATTTATTTACTACATTTGTGTAGCAGTCCATCTGGCCAGTGTGACTCTGGGTGGCTCACAACAATTAAAACAACAACAGCAATCGTAAAAAAAATAAACCCAACAACATGCAGCTCCCAAAACCATGATTAAAAATTCGATAACATGTCATCGCAGTCAACCTGTGAATATTATTTAATATAGCTGTTACTAAAGCTCAAAACTACTGCTGAAGCCCCAGGCACAACTGCAGAGCCAATTCTTCGAACCCATCCTAAAGACTGCAATAAAGTTTTGATGTAAATTGATTTAGGTGCCAATCTAAGTTGTGGGATAATGATTTTTTTTTTTCAAAAAATGGGTGAAATAAAGGTAAAGGTTCCCCTTGCACATACGTGCTAGATGTTTCCGGCTCTAGGGGGCGGTGCTCACTTCCATTACAAAACCGAAGAGCCAGCGCTGTCCGAAGACGTCTCCGTGGTCATGTGGCTGGCATGACTAAATGCCGAAGGCGCACAGAACACTGTTACCTTCCCACGAAAGGTGGTCCCTATTTTTCTACTTGCATTTTTTACGTGCTTTCGAACTGCTAGGTTGGCAGACGCTGGGACAAGTAACAGGAGCTCACTCTATCATATGGGGCTAGGGATTCAAACCACTGAACTGCTGACCTTTCTGATCTACAAGCTCAGCATCTTAGCCACTGAGCCACTATGTCCCTAAAAAATGGGTATCATGGCACAAAAAGCATCTCCTCCTGGGTCCCATCAAATAGTACATGAAACTCATAAGATGCAACTCCTGCCAGATCTGATGTAGATAGATGTTCAAGGAGAGGAAGTCTCTCAAATCACAACGCTATTGCTGTTGCTATTGCTATTGTTGTTAATTTATATTATTCAGTTGAGGCTGAATCTGTGTATCACATAAAAAGAAGAGCTGAAAGATGCTACCTAATCTTACTGGATTAATCCTAAGGAATCTTAAATTATTTATCCAGCAACTGTGATTAACAAGCTGTAGTGGGTATTTTTTGGAAGTTGAGTCATGGCAACAGGACTTGTTTTCTTGTTTCACTGCCCAACCAAGCAACTTCTTCAATCTGAGCAAGTTAGAGGAATATGAGTAAGCAGAGAGTTGTCAGAATATGCCAACTCCTAAAATTCTTAGGGATATATTCCTGCACCAACCTCAAGTTTTCTTCCCCAAAGTCTGTGACAATATGTCAGTGAAGATTCTCAGCCATCCAGATGTCAGTGTTCCAACTAACCAACTCCAAACAAATAAACTCTGAGACAAGCATTTCCTCAAAGTTCTATTTTATTAGAGTTTTTATTTTTATTAGAGTTGTCATATTGGCACATCTGGGAAAACCCAAATCTGAGAGTTCTGGGTTTTCCCCTCCCAAAAGAAATCCAAAGACCCATCCCCTGCACCCATCACATGGCCCAATCAAAACATCATCCTAACTGGAGATATTTCTCCAGACACTCCTTTCCAGGTGTAGGGTGACATGTCCTTGACTCTCTGAGAAAGAATGTTGCTGAGTCTAATCTTCCACCTCTCTATGAAATCTCCCCCTCCCAAATTCCCAGGCACCAAATATGGCAGCCTCAAAGCTTCCAACTACAAAATGGCTTCCAAGGCTGACACCAGATAGCATAGTCTAGAAAATAAGTCGAGGTGCCATAACTCAACTTCCAGACAATTCTACCTGGATGACTGAGAATCTTTATCAACCCCTAGTGGATATGTTTATTCAGCATGATAAAACCCAATAAAGAAACCTCATGGTGGCTTAACCTTGTGGCTTGAGACAAAACATGGTGAATTGATTTTGGTTTAGTCACTGGTTTTGGAGCCATTGTTATAGTTGATCACGTGCAAATGAAGTCTTTATGGACCATGTCTTTTTTATTATTTGGTATATTGGTTCTGCTCCTGATACTGATTTACCAATGTTATAGGCCACTTTGTGAAGTCATCTTAATGACACGTGAAATAAACAACCCTGACAGTTTGAATGATGTGTATTAGAAAATGTCATTTTTTTTCCTGTCCTTAAAAGATTACAGTCACTGGCTTTTTCCTATTAAATGTTACCCAGTTTTAGCAATTGACTTTTCTCTTAATTCGGAGCCAGTGGGATTATTTCATTATGAGATTAGATTAACACGTCCTCCTGTTCAGATGTATGTGGCTCTGCTTTCATCGAACAGGGGGCCAACCTATTTTCCAAAGCACCAGAAGGCAAGACAAGAAACAATGGATGGAAACTAATCAATGAAAGAAGCAGCCTAGAACTAAGTTTCCTAATAGTGAGAACAATTAACCAGTGGAACAGAAGTTGCCTCCAGAAGTTGTAGGTGCTCCGTTACTGGAGGTTTTGAAGAAGAAACTGGGCAGCTACTTGTATGGAATAGTATAGGGTTTCCTGCTTGAGAAGGGGGGTCAGACTAGAAGACCTCCAAGGTCCCTTCCAATTCTATTATTCTGTTCTGTTCTGTTCTGTTCTGTAGCAATTACAAGCTATTATTATTACAAGCAATTACAAGCTATTATTCTGTTCTGTTCTGTAGCAATTTTAGGAAAATGAACTTTTTCTTCTTAAAAGTTGATTTCTCCATTTTCTCATGCCTCAGTATTTATCTTTATGTGAGTCTCTTCAATTTATTGTAAGATACATTTTGTTGCTTTAGAATTTTTTTTTTCAAAAGGCAAGAGAATATTCATAAAGTTTTCCTGAGTTGGATGTGGAACGTCCACTTTTATTTTTCTGAAAAATGCCCAGCTTTATCTCTGGCAAGGTCCCATTTTTCATTCTACAGAACTTTCTCCATTTTTCTGCAATCTACTAGTCATTATGAGTAAAAGGCATCCAAAGGCTTTTTTCAGTACTAGTAAGCAGAGCTTCATGTTGCTGAAGAAAAATTCTGCCCTTGGGAAATGCCTGGAGAATTTTGGGTTTCATCAATAAATAAATCCACCCAATGTTCACCAGTTTCGTGGAAAAAGCTGAAGGACCAGCTCTACTGATCGAACACAGCTAGTCCTGCATCCTACTCTGACCGATTGAACACACCTACACAGCTCTCCACACACACCATTTAATAAATTAAAGCAGTGTTGAATTTTTCATTTCCTCTTTTGGGCCCAATTATGATTCATGGGGCAGAAAACCAAAAGGGAATAAAACCATTCCAAAAAGTATTAGCACCACTTTATAAAATCTTAATAAGACCACACCTGGAATATTGCATCCAGTTTGGCTCAACGTATTATTAAAAAAAAGATGTTGAGACTCTAGAAAGAGTGCATAGAAGAGCAACCAAGATGATTAGAGGCTAAAACATATGAGGAATGGTTGCAAGAATTGGGTATGTCAAGTTGAATGAAAAGAAGAACTTGAGTGACATGATGGCAGTCTTCTAATACTTGAGGAATTGTCACAAGGCAGAGGGGTCAAGCTATTCTCCAAAGCACCTGAAGGCAGGACAAGAAGCAATGGATGAAAAGTAATTAAGGAGAGAAGCAACCTAGAACTAAGGAGAAATTTCCTAATGGTGAGAACAATCAACCAGTGGAACAGCTTGCCTTCAAAAGCAGTGGATGCTCCATCACTGGAGGCTAAGAAGAGACTGGACAGCTACTTGTCTGGAATGGTGTAAGGCAGGGGTGGGATTCAAATTTTTTAACAACCGGTTCTGTGGGCGTGGCTTAGTTGGTGGGCATGGCTTGGTGGTTATGTGATTGACTGAGCATGGCCAACTCAACATCACTCACATTGAAGCATGCATCTCCTCACCTGGCCTCTCATAATTGTGGGGATGCTGCAACAGTCGTAAGTCGACCGTAAGAAAAACGGTCATAAGTCACTTCTTTCAGTGCCATTGTAACTTTGAATGGTCACTCCACACAAGCAAAGTACCAGCAAAGGAGGGGAAAAAAAACTCCAGAGAAGTTCCTGAGACAGGAAGTCTAGTCCTGCCAAGAACATAATAAGGGTTAATGGAGAGGCAGTTTCTGTAAGCAACACCAGAATGTTTCCTTCCTGCCTTCCTTACAGGATTAGGCCAGTAATTTCTTCTAACAACCGGTTCTCCAAACTGCTTAGAATGTTATTTATTTATTTATTCGACTTGTATGCCGCCCTACTCCCTAAGGACTCAGGGCGGCGAACATTAAAACAGAAGAAATTTACAATAAAAAAGAATTAAACAAATAAACAAGCCGAATACGGTTAAAATTTTTTTTAAAAAAATTAAAACCCTCAATGTTAACAACTGGTTCTAGAAAATAGGTGCAAACCGGTAGAATCCCACCCCTGGTGTAGGGTCTCTTGCTTGTTCAGTGGGTTTGGACTAGATGACATCTAACATCCCTTCCTACTCTGTTATTCTGTTACTGTAAGGTAAAGAGGATGAATAGCATCTGTGTTATTACACAAGGAGTGCAGACACTCTCTCTCTCTTTCACACCCATGCACACAGACACACTCATAAAAGATAAACCCTTCTTCTGAGGGGAAAGCAGTATTGAAAATAAATATGCATGCATGATCTGAAGCTACTCTCTGCTCCTACAAATTGACAATCAGAAGTGCACACAATCATTCCAAAAAGTACTCCAAAGAATGAACATGATCTTCTTTTTTGCAACATCATTCAAGCAGGGGCAAGGACATGCGTGTGACAGGTATACCCCAACATTTGAACAGCAACAAAAATAACCTTCTCCACTGCACACCTAAAAGAAATTCTGCTTTCTAGAAAAGAGAAGGGGAAAAAATAAACAATGCATCTTTGATTTGGGATCAGATAATTTCTTGGAGAAAGGAGAGGACTACAGCAGGAATTCTTGAGAATTACCAGTTTTGTGAAAATTCATTTTGGAAAAAAATACAATTGTTAATCTTTATTGACCTATTTCCTACCATTATCTGACTTACTAGGTGGCACCTGTCTTCTTAGAATTGCCAGTTATTCTAATGATTGCCTTGGCTAAGTATACTAGTTTGGTTTTACCTTTTCATATTGCTTTTTTGAGATCTACCTGGAGAAATGGGACACATTGTCTATGACCAAGAAGACAATAGAGGACAATACCCGAGCAATAAGAGTCACTAAATTAAATATTGTTTTTGGCAAAACTCTGCAAAACAGAGTTTCATCTTCATCAACAGTGTCAGAAAAACATAATAATTAATATGCTCTTTCTAAGATTGGTCCCTCCAGCTCCTGTTATGGCTTCTCAAAATTATTGAACCGTTACTGAAAGAGCACCAAATATTCTACAGATTCATTGGGTAGCAGAGAAAACACAAATTGCAATGATTGAAGAGAGACCACTGTGTCTTCAGAAGCTGTAAATAAGGAGTGTGCCAGTAAGATCTACTGAAAATTGTCTGACTTGATCAACTTTGAATTGACTCAGTTCCAAATTCTCAGTCTAGATCGTCAAATCAATCTGACTCAAGCAAGTTCACTCAATTTGACAAAAGCCACCAAATGCTCAGGTGTATTTGGAGGCAACCCATTTGATCTGACAGTTCAAATCAGCGATCCAATCTGGACAGTCAATTTGATTCACAAAATTAATAAATTGCCCTTTCTGCGTGGGATCTGTAAATCTTCACAAATGACCTCTTACAGATTATTCATCTACATCTACTGCAGTGTTTCTCAACATCAACAGCTTTCAGATGTGCGGACTTCAGCTGGCCTGGGAAGTTTTATAAAATGAAGTTGATTTGTCTTGAAGTTGCCAAAGAAACGTTGATTTCCTGCAAAATCTTGAGACAGTCAGCCATGAGTGTGTTATCTACCAGTTTGTGAGAGACACATCTGCCTAACTTCAAAGTTACCATGCAGTCTTTCTTTACAAGGATCTACAATTTGCAGCTTTAGGGACAAAAGTCTCCTATGAGAGAATAATACCCCATAGATCCTGTCTGCAGTCTCGTGAGAAACTGCCATCCCTAATGTGACAGATGGGAAATATAGCTCTATTAATGTATTGAATCCTATTTAATTTTCATTTAAAATACATGTTAATCAAACCAAATGTAGGTTTTGCCTTGAGCTCATTCACTGTTTGGAGGACATCCTTTAAACCAGATGCAGCTTGCAATCTGCAAGTGATGCCAACTTTTTATTTATGCTGCAATGATGCTTATTAATTAATCTTACCTCTGCCATCCAGGTGCTGTTTTAATTATTTAATTAACATTATTATGTTATTTTGCTTTTAATTAAGGAGAAGAAATGGAGGAAGGCACAAAGAATGGAAAACTATATAAACATACATATTTAAATATATCAGAGAAGTAAGCATGGCTAAACAAAATATTACTCTTGGCAAAATCTAAAAAAAATATAGACTGATGTTTACCAACAGTGTCACAAGAAGATAAAAAAATATGGATATGTGTTTTTTGGGGGTTCAATATGGATGTTAAGATGTTTTCATGGGAAACTGTTTGGAAGAGAAGATAAAGTAAATAAATTAAAATATGTTACAGGTAAAGTAGTATTGCTTAGCCTTTCATGTTATGATACTAGGGCTGTTACAGAATGTAAAAAAAAAAGAATAAGATGGAATTAAAAATTCAATGACAAAAATTATGAATTGCATTATATAGAAGTCTCCAAAGGCTTTAATAAAACAATCCCAATTATAAAAATGGCCAAAACAGATATTTCACCTGGGACTTAAGGAAGGTAATATTGATACCAATTGCACCTCCCTTTAAAAATTTGCATAAATGTGCAAGTCTTTTAGTATTCCATTAGTTTCCCTTGATAAACATTGCTTAAAATGAAGAAATGTTCCTTCCATACAAATTTAAATGATTCTTGTTACATTTTTTTTCCATCAATGCTCATGAGATTTTTCTGTTTCTTTGCAGCAATTTGGTAAAATCTTAGATGTTGAAATTATTTTTAATGAGCGAGGCTCAAAGGTAAGCAACTGAATACACTTGTGGAAATGTTTAATGGATTGAAAGTGTTTTCTGAAAAATCAGAGGAAGCAAATACACAACAGTATTAAGACCTCCTTAAGTATCACCTTTAACAGAAACACCTATGATGCTCAGGTGTTTGAGGGGATGCGGGATGTCATTTACCCAAACAGCATGAAATGTATTGGTCTAATTTTGAATCCCTTACAAAGGATAATTTTAACTAAGATAAGCTGCCACAAGTTAAATAGGAATATTGCTTCCTGCTTTTAAATATAATCAAGTGTTGTCTGCTGAATCCCTTTCCCATCTTCAATAATTGCCATATTCATTGTGAGATTAGTTTAAGCTAGCAGTGAGGAGAGAGGGGTCATTAGAACAGATACGCTGCTCTTGAAATGGAAGCAAATAATATAATTTAATATCTTCTGAAGCAATTACTAGATCAAGGATGAGTTATGAAATTGCCAGGGTTTGCATGTTTAGGGAAAATTGTTTCTGAATTTAAAGAGATGTTTTACTTGTCCTAATTCGAAAGGTGAAAGATTTTCCTGACACTCACATCACTTACTTAATTTCCATTTGAGCCCACATATAGAGTTGGCCCATTTTTCTACACTATATTATACTGTTATTATATTATTCTAGATCATATGGCTGGATTGATAAATTATCCATCCAGTGGCATGCAGACACAAGTTTTTCACTCACACCTCATAGGGATATTCATTGGGGTGTGAGTCAAAAGCTTCAAGATGCCAGTTGTGACTACACAATCAAAACTCCACCCCTTTGCGATTTGCATATAACTTCAACATATGTACAGAGATGGAGGAGGGGTAGCTTTGATCCTACAATTATGACCTCTGTCTTTTGATTCCCTCTGAAGCCCCTGCAGGCTCATTGAACCTCTACTATATTTTAGATACCAACCAAAAAAAGCTGGTTGCCCAAATATAATTAATCAGTGAGGCTCATAGGATTCTCCTTGCTGCCAAATTAATCATTACTCCTATCAGAGAGACGAGTTGTGTATTTACAAGTAATCTTTGACATAACAACTCTAATGGAGCTTGCCATTTATGATCATATATTGTAATGACTGTAAACCAGGTTGGTCACGTCACGTAACTGACCTGATTTCATAACTTCTTTTGTAACAGTTGTTAAGTGAAACATGAGAGTTGTGAAGTGATTACCATGGTCATTAAGTCCATACTGTAGTCATTAAAAAAACTAGTGGTTTGCTATGGGCATGGTTTTGCCCCAAAATTGGAAGTAAGTGCCTTTTTTTTTAAAGAAACCATTGTGGGACCCTGCAAATGGCCATAAAGGCAACTGCAGCTGGATGAATACTGCATCTAGTTTTGGTTGCCACGATGTAAAAAAGATGTTGAGGTTCTGGAAAGAGTAGAGAGAAGAGCAACACAGATGATTAGGGGACTGGAGGCCAAAATATATAAAGAACGGTTGCTAAAATTGGGTAGGTCTAGTTTAATGAAAAGAAGGACTAGAGTTGGCATGATAGCAGTCTTCCAATATCTCAGGGGCTGCCACAAAGAAGAGGGAGTCAAGCTATTCTCCAAAGCACCTGAAGGCAGGGCAGGAAATAATGGGTGGAAACTAATCAAGGAAAGAAGCAACTTAGAACTGAGGAGAAATTTCCTGACAGTTAGAACAGTTAGAATCAGTGGAACAACTTGCCTCTAGAAGTTGTAAATGCTCCAACACTGGAAGTTTTAAAGAAAAGATTGGATAACCATTTTTCTAAAATGGTGTAGGGTTTCCTGCCTAAACAGGGGGTTGGACTAAAGACCTCCCAGGTCCCTTCCAGCTCTGTTATTCTATTCTAATCCATTCTGCATTGTTAAGCACCCAAAGTTTGGTCACATGACCACAGAGGGGGACCCAACCATTCGAATTTTGAATCTAGGTCCTAAGTGCCTTTTTGGGGGGTTGGTCTTAACTTTGAATAGTCTCTGAATAACTGGTCATAAAGACTACCATTAATTAGATTGCTTATGCCTGAAACACATCCAAACCTGTAGCAGCCCACCTCTGTCAATCGTCCAATCTCAAGGTTCTAAGAACAGATCTCAGAGTTGACCTGTGGGCTCCTTGGTGCCCTCTGAGCTTGGTAGCTTTCTGTCAGATGTTTCATTATCAAACAAGGTGACGCCATCACCAAGCACTTATGATGTTACCTAGTTTGGTAATGAAACATCTGCCAAACACCCACCAAGCGTAGAGGGCACCAAGGACCCACTGTCTCAAGGTTTTCAGTGCTCTATCCATACCCTCAGAAGTTTACATGTCAACATTATAGACACGTAATTCCCTTCAACTTCTCAACTCCTATCTTCTTAGAGAATCCAGCCATGTAGCACTATTTGGGGTCGGAAGTCTTAAAATGATACTGCCAATGTCTCCTGTGATTTCACAATGTCCTTGATGTACATGGTGTGAACATGTTCTGTTTCTCTTCCTTTGTTTTTGTTTTGATATCAAGGAAATGTCACGTTTTTCTGTCAAAATGGTAAATTTGGAAGTTGAAGCTGCCAGGTCCTATCTGTTCCAATGTGTAGAGCTGGTATGAATTGCTTAAAGTATTATGCTAAATACATTTTGGAAGGGTGAGTTATTGGATTAGTAATTTTTCATTAAAACATGAGTCCAGGTCTCCCAATTGGAGAATATTTTGTATATGGGCTTCCAGGTTGTGCAGTCACAGCTGAAGTATTCATTTCATTGCTGGCAGCAAATCTGGGAGGCTATCTGAAGATGCATCACACAGTAAGGAACATAATAAATTATGGGATATTACTAATGGATGAGAGCCAGCTGGGTATAGAGTTGAAAACCCCAGGCTAGAAGCTGGGAGGCTGTGAGTCAGAAAACAAGCTGGGTGACCTTGAGCCAGTCATTCCCTCTCAGCCCTACAAAGGAGGCAAGGGCAAGCCACTTCTGAAATCTTGCTGAGAAACCTGCAGGGATTCATCCAGGAAGTTGACAGGACTCAAAACAAGACTCAAAGGTACCAAACAGGAAAAAAAAACCAAGAAAGCCAAGATTGTCACTCAAAGATGCTTTTTCAAAAAGCAACTGGCCTGTTGTTTTTTTCCCTTGAGGAAGGAGAAGAAGACAATTTGCTTCTAATCTAAAAAGCTTCATCAATTCTGGCAGGATGGTGGGGGTGTTCGAAGGATCCTAATTTTTTTGCAGTCATCTGGTCATTAGCACTCTCCCTGAGAGCTCTTAAAGCCACTTGGTGGCTTGTCTGTGCCCTCAGGGTCACCTGAATCAGAGTGCAATTGGTTGAGGAGTCTTCGTGGCACTGGTGAAAGCCCTGTGTTTTAGACTGGAGATTGAGGGTATCTTATCCCTCCCTCTCAGTTGAGAGAGGGGCTGCTCATAGTTAACATAAATGCCCTCTTTTTACCCCTCTTTCAAACCAATGGCCTTCTCTATCCAGAATGTGGACTTTGCTGTCTTCAAAATCTTTCAAATGCAGACGGACTGCTGAATCCAATCCTGGTGGGCTTGTTCTCTTATGTTGTGCCATGTGTTTGGGAAGGGTTTTTTGTTTGTTTGCTTGTTTGTTTGTTTCACCTATATATAGATCTGTACAAGGGTGGGATGCTGGAGGTTCGCAGGGGTTCGGGAGAGTCCCTAGCTAAGATTCTGTGCAGTTCGGAGAACCCCCAAATCCCACTCCTGGCTGGCCCCGCCCATCCCACCCCTCCCCTCCCAGGAGTCCCACCAGTGGTGGGATTCAATTTTTTTTTACTACTGGTTCTGTGGGCGTGGCTTGGTGGGCGTGGCAGGGGAAGGATACTGTAAAATCTCCAGTCAGAGGTAGCATTTGCCGGTTCTCGGAAGTCCTCAAAATTTCTGCTACCGGTTCTCCAGAACTGGTCAGAACCTGCTGAATACCACTTCTGGTCCCCACGTGGTCTGTTTTGGATGCAGTTAAGTGCAGGGCATGGGTGGAGGCTCAGGGAGGGCAAAAAACGGGCCTCCTGGAAGTTCAGGAAGGCCGGAAATGGGCCCTTTTCCAGCTTCCAGAGAGCCTCCGGAGCCCAGGGAGGGCAAAAACGTCCCCCCTGCCAAGGTGCAGGAAGCCGACTAGGCCATACCACTGTGGCCACACCCACCCATCAACCGCGCAGAGAACCCGTTGCTAAAATTTTTGAAGCCCGCCCCTGGATCTGCACATGTCTCACTGCATTGCATTTATCACAATGCTCAGCTAAACACTCCAGTGGCCTTTTTGAAAAATCACCTTTGGGACAGCTTTGACCTGGATGACTGAGAATCTCCACTGAGAAAATCAAGGTCTCTTTCTCTGAAGTAAAACACCACTTAGCTTAAGCTTGGGAGCAAATCAGATATGACAATTAGGAATTAAGGCAAAACTTCCAGAGATCAAATAAAGATTAAATTCCTACTCTGTTCCTCCCCACTCCCCATGCACAATCTTTGCTCTCTGTAAAATCAGGTGGGAAACATTACAGGGAGTTTAAAAAAAAATTAAAATAATGTTTTCAGAAGAGAATAATTAGAGCTATGCAAATCTCCTTGCTACTCATCTTTTTAATATCCCCCAAAGTCTTAAAATGTAGTCAAATTTATTCAAGGGTCCCTGGAGAACATTGGTTCATTCCAAGGGAGTGTCATGGGGAAAGATCATTTTCTCACAAGCATACATCTAGTCAGTGTGACTGGTGAGAATGGAAAAACTCAGAATCAAGAAGGGAAATCCCATCTCACCATCCCATAGAATTTGTCAGGAATGGTATAGGGTAGGGGTGTCAAACTCTATTTCATTGAGGGATGGATCAAGGTTGTGTTTGACCTTGGGGGGCTGGGGTGGGTGTGGCCAGGATGGGTGTGGCCAGCTTGACATCATTCATGTTGAGAGTGCCTGTAGTGGCCCAAGCACTCTGCCAGCAAAAACAGGTCACGTGGGGCACTCCTGAGCTCTGTTTTCACTAATAGAGGGTTGCAGGAGGCCGCCACAGCCAAAAACGAAGCTCGGGAGCCCGTTTTCGCTGGCAGAGGCCCCGCAAGATGGTCCTTCACTGTTTCCAGGATGGCCCTGTGGGCCAGATCTAAGCACCCCGTGGGCTGCATCCAGGCCCTGGACCTTGAGTTTGACACCCCTGATGTAGGGTCTCTTGCTTGGGCAGGGAATTTGACTAGATGACCTACAAAGTCCCTTCCAACTCTGTTAATCTAATCTAATCCCATCCTTCATAGATTGACAGAGTATCACTGAACACTTGAATTGTCCCCCGCTAGACCCTTGTGTTCCATCCGAATCTTCAGGATGGTTTTTCTTTTACCATCAACTCTCAAAACTAATAAGAAAAAAAGCAGATTTATGCAATTCATCCTGCCGGTGCACAGTAGCATACCCAAATCACTTCCGAATATCTTATCTATGTCCAAAAGTGGAAAATACCAAAAGGACCTCCTTATCAAAATGAGCTGGTTCTCTTCCAGAATAAAGATCCCATTAAAAAAGATATGCCCAGATTGATTTATACGTTGTAAGTCCTTCTCCATCATTTTAGTGATTTAGTGATCAACAGAAACCACCACAAAAACATGGCAATAATGTATTGGCATATAACTTGTATAGGAAAACCTCCCACTGGTTCACATTCTTTGAGGAACTCTGTTTCTCATCATATATCATGTTCTTCATAATAGCAATTAGGCAAAATCTGTTTATTTGTTTTGTTTTGCTTCGCTTTGCTTCCATGCTATTATGAGACTTTTATGCCTCTTTTGTCCTCTCATCAAAAGTACAACTGCCACCCGCTCCCTTGTCTTCTCTTCTGGAAATTTTTGTTTCATCCCATCTTAAACAAGAACAGCGTCTCAAACATTATCAGAGCTTAGACTCTAACTTTTAGCCCTCCCCGTAGTTCTGACATAGTTTTCTCCATCCAAGCTAATAAGCTTGGAGAGAAAGAGATGAAACTGTTTAAATCCCATCTTGAAGAGCCGAGGTGGTGCAGTGGTTAGAATGCAGTACTGCAGACTACTTCTGCTGACTGCCAGCTGCCAGCAGTTCGGCAGTTGGATCCTGACAGGCTTAAGGTTGACTCAGGCTTCCGTCGTTCTGAGATTGGTAAGGGTGGGTGGGTGGGTGGATAGATGGTAGGTAGGTAGGTAGATAGATAGATAGATAGATAGATAGATAGATAGATAGATAGATAATATTCTGCTCTAGCAAATGAATTTGTTTGTGTATGTGTCTCTATATCTCCGTGTATATATTTATTTGCTAGAGCAGCAACTTGTGTTGGAAAGCATTCCCAGTGGATCGAATGAAGATATTTTCACTTGAAGAAGGATCTTCCTTTGAATGTTTCCTTCTCCTGAAATAATCTCAAGGAGTTCTAGTGATAGTCACCTATTTAGGAAGAATCAAGAAATGAGCATTCTACTTCAGTGGAAAGACAGCCCACAGTATTGCTGCCTCCTTTGAAATAAGGGATATAATAGGTGTTGTTACAAGACAAAAATCTTCCAGTTGCTGCTCCTTTGGAAAATGGCTACAGCATGGTAGATCAATGTTTGTCACCATGTATTATTACTCATATTGGATTTGGGTGGTAAGAATTTGGTGGGAACACATTGGCCAATACATTTAGAGATGGCCTTTTATTTCCATTATGGGCAACCTGCAAATGTTTTCTGTTCACCCCAAGCATAATACTGTAAGCAAATTCTAGTTATGATTAATTAATTGTTCTGATATGCAGTGAATTGATGAAGGTAACCTTGGACTTCTTTACATCTTATAAACCAAGGTACGAACCAAGTACGAAATGCCAACATCTCCTCCTTAGTGGAGAACTGACATGAGCTATGAGTTAACCACAGAAGTAGTCAATTCAGCAAGATCCTTTACTCCATTTCTCTATATTCATCTATTTGGGCAGGAAAAACAAAATCAAATCTGCATTTAAAAAAAAAATCAGTTCTCATTTGGAATGATGAAACCTTTCCAAGAAATTGTTATTGGCTGAATGGGATGTTTTTATGTTTATTTAGTAACCAAGAAGATGTGTGCATATGTTGTAGCCCATCGGTTGCCAGCAGAGCTGCAGAGTCAGATGAGGAGGAGGTTAAGGGAGAGCCCAGGCCAGCTTTGGAGCCTTTGGAAGGCTCTGATAAGGAAACAGCCTCAGAGGCAGGCAGATAGGGGGCCTTCCATCCTCCCCCAGGTGGAGAGGCAGCTGTCTTCAGGGCCTGAGCTGAGTGAAGGGGAGGAACAGAAAGGGCCCATCCCAGATGCACTTATGCGTAGAGAGGAGAAGAGACCAAAGGAAAGCTATAAGCTGGCTCTCGGGGAGAGGCAGACACAAACTATAGCCAGCCCGTCCCTGGCTAGGTAATAAATAGTAGGGGTTTGGGAATGGCCTGTTGTCATAGACAACTGTTCATTTCTAGTATACAGCAAGCAATTCGGATTCCTTGGCCAAACCCAGGTTTATTGGGACTAATTACATTTGATTCTTTTTGTTTATCCACGTGAATAAAAGACTGTTACTGCCCTGTTATAAAAGGGGGGTTGTTTTACTCGCAAGTAAACAGCTTATTATTACTTGCAAAGGCTGGGACAGAACAGTGTGTCTCATCTTGTACTGTGTAACCAAGTCTTCAAGGATCAGAAAATCAGCTGCTGGAAATAAAATCCTACTTTGAGAAGTTTACGGAGGGAATTTTTCCTTGCACTGGTAGAAAATATGTGTAGCTCAGGAAGGCAGTGCAGAATTTTTCTGAACTTGGTTGTTCATTTTCTGAGGATTCCTCACCCACACAGGTAATACATTCAGGGCTTTGATCTTGGACAATGTCCTCAAGATATTAGAGTTTTCCTTAACCCTGTAGCAATGCGGAGATATTATCTATCCAATTTTTCCACCCACAAACTGGGCAGAGTCAACTTTGGTGTCCCCGCGCTCTCTCTTTTTTAAAAAAAAATCTAAAAACTTAAATGGGAAGCTAGCCCATTGCAAATTATCAGCTTCTTTGGAGAGGGGGGGTTGGATCAAAGTAATATATTCCAGAGAGACCTCATTACATTCTTCGAAAAATTGTTGTAAATTGATGAATGGATGGTGGCTTCCATGCAGCAAATTTTTTTTGGAGGTGTCCACCTGTATGGAACAGCTGCAGCAAAAACAAAAACAGAAAGAAAACCATGTAATTATAAATATACCACATTTTTAGGTTGTCAGGGGTGAGAGACAATAAAACCTCACCGATTTGCTTTTGAGACTTTGGTCTATTGTAATAACCATCTGTAAACGTTCAAGCATCTCATGGTAGCCATTTAGTCAGAATGTTTTCAAAATTCTGAATCTGTTCTTTGGCTGGATAAAATAATACCCAGTGTTCTTCCTGATTGACAGTGAGCTCTCTCTCTTTTTTTTTCAGGAGATGGGCAAACAAAATTGGTTCCAACATTTCACTGCATATAGAACACGAAATGTGTTTCAATCAACCTTGTGACAAATGTCTAGTATTATTGAATGAAAAGCAGTGCAGATATTGTTCAGGAATGGTTATTTGCTTTCTAATCTGTATTATCTACTTATTCATACTACATAATTATATTAAATGTAGAAAGGTTATGTTTAGTTTCAAACCCAATTCTGTTTTGTTGGTAGTTCTTTTTTGTTTGTTTGTTTGTTTTTCTTCCTTGTTTCCCCTCCTCTCATTTTATTTTCTTTAAGAACAAAAGAAGTAAATACAGTAGATGACATCCCAATTATAAACAACTCCAGTGTTGCATGTGAGAAATTATTATTATATTATTATTATTTTGCTCCACAATGACACATCGAACTAGCCAATATATTCAATTGGGTTTGCATTGAGTGTTGAAATCGGTACCCACATTTTAATTTGCACAAAGTTTATTATTCTGTTGATCAGATCTGCATGCCCTTAAAAAGTGATTCACCTTTTTTTTCCTCTCATCGTTTTCTTCTTAGTTTTGTTTTCAATGTGATGACATGGTTCCATTGATTTGAACTTGTTTTGTTTTTCTTTTTTTTATTAGATTTCTTTTCCCCTGTAGTGAAAATTTAGAGAAAAAAAAATGAAAGGTATTTGGTGTTCATTCTTTGATATTCTTCAGGAGACGATAAACTAACTCATGAAAAGAAAGATAAAAAGTTGTTGACATTGGTTGCTTTACTTAATTGCACATCTTGGGTATGATTATAATTTCTTTCTAATTTGCATGTTTACAGAAATGAAGACAGAACGAGAGCCAATTTAAATTAAAGAGGGAGTGAGAGAGGAGAGAAAGAAAGGGAGGCAGAGAGAAAGAAAGAAAGAAAGAAAGAAAGAAAGAAAGAAAGAAAGAAAGAAAGAAAGAAACATGAGCAAAGAAGTGGTCGTCTGAAATAATGATATGCATGTTATTTTCCCTTTTCCCACCTGCATGCAGGGATTTGGTTTCGTTACTTTCGAAAATAGTGCTGATGCGGAAAGGGCGAGGGAGAAATTACACGGCACCGTGGTAGAGGGCCGTAAAATCGAGGTGCATGTTCAAAATATTTTCCTTTTCATCTTTTTTATAAATGTTTGCCTCACTCTCATTTGTTGTTTCAAATGCATCATTAATGTCTCTCCTGTGTTTCCCTTTTCCTTCCCATTGAGATATTTTATATATATATAAATATATATATATATATACACACACACATATATATATATGTTATATATAGGTACGATTATGATATATTATATAATACAATATTGTATAATGTACAATTTTATATATATATATATTATATGTATGTAGGTACGTATATGTATGTATATATGTATATATATATACACTTGGCCTATCTTGGTTTGGTTATTTTATGATTTCCTTTCTGTATGGTTTTTTTTTTTTACATTTTTTTCCAGTTTTTTTTTTTAAACCATTGTAATTACAGCTGAAAAAAATTGTATGCCAGGCGTGTGACGAGCTTTAATACCATGCTATGATCTGAAAGGTTTTGTAAGTTGATGGGTGCAATAGATTTAAGAGAAAAAGAAATTGGAAAAACTTTCAAAATTAAATGTTGAAGCAAAACAATAAGGCATTATTTTATTTGTGTGCGTGTGTGTGTTTAACTTTTCTTTCTTTTTTTTTTTTTTGGAACCTTTATTTGGGAATTCTATTTCTTTTGTTTTTTCCTCCTTTTCTTTTCATTGCAGGTTTGATGCAGGATTTACAGTGGCTTTCCAAATTATCTTTTGGCTACCCCAGAAAAATTCCCATTTGAATAGCTGTTCATTTAGATTCAACCAACCAACCAACCAACCAACCATGGACCTTTGTTTCCATTTTGGACAAATGCCCAGCCAAGTTCTCCGAAGTTCTTTCTAATTTTCACTCCCAAAAGTGATCATCTCATTGCGTAGAAAGAGATAAATATATATTTCTCTTTCTCTCTATATATATGTATATATATTCTTAAACCACTGGATCCACTTCAACACTGCCTGAGTTGTATTTGTTAGAATCTTAAAAGCGAAAGAAAGAAAGAAAAAAAAAACCAATTGAAAATTGCTGTCGTTTTTGAGTAAGATGTTGCATATTTTGCCTTTCCATTCTCCCTTTTCGGCGGTAGCTCTTAGGGCCCTCACCATCTCAGTAACCATGGTAACTGTATACATGCCCCATGCTTGGCGATGGTGCTGACTGGTAAGTGGAGAAGTCCATCTACCGTTTCACGTATCTTTTCTAAAGCGCTGATATCTACCACATGAATTTTTTTGACTTGTCGTCTTAAGTTTTCTTGATGCTCTATTTTTTTTATTCTTCTTATTCTATATCTCTATATCTCGGTACGCCTGTCAATTTGAGTGTCCGTTTTAAACAAGCCTTGGAGACACTGACTGAACTTAAGGATATGAATTTTGTGCACATCTTACTCAGATCGTTAATTCCATATTGTGTTAAATAATGCACCCTCTTTTTTATCCTTTCGTTAGCTGTGATTTTTTGAAAGCTTGAATGGTTTTGTTAGTTTCCTTGCAATGAATAAACAAGGCTCATGTTCCCCGGTGTTGAATGCTACATGTTGCTTTTCCAATGGTACATTTTGAAAGGGTTATGTTGCACCCTGCTAAGATTTGTCCTTTTTTTATGTTACTTATTTTTCCCCTGCATACCTTGTCTCTTTCCCCTTTCTACTCCACTGCATGCTCTTTCATACATTTTTTTAATGTTCTGTTTTTAAATATTTTATCATTTCAGTGTTACCATGGAATAAAAAAAAGCATGCTCTTAAATCTTCAATTATGCAAAGCCTTTTAATTTGCTTTTAATGTCTCTTTATTAAACTTTAAAGGAAATGATGTTACTTTATTGAAATGATTTGTAAGTTTTATAAAACGATGATGAGAGTAAATGTAATTATAAATAGTATGATTTTGTTATGCGCCTCCTGCCTTTTATTAGTTTTATTATTATTATTTTCTTTTTTTTTAATTTGGGGGAAATAAATTAAACTGCATTTTTAAACACGACTAATGCCAAAAATAAAGCATGCCTTCATTACTATCATGGAACTTTTTAATCTTGAAGAAGTGGTACTGATTTCTTGTTTTCTATGTGCTTAGGTAAATAACGCAACAGCACGGGTTATGACGAATAAGAAGACAGTTAACCCTTACACAAACGGTAAGAACTAGAAATATCAGTTGGGTTCTTTCTCAGCTTCCATCTCTTGATCTGCCTAAGGTACATAACCTTATCCAGGTCAGCTAAATGCAGGAAATCCTCAAATTACAACACTTCATTTAGTGACCGTTCAAAGTTACATCACCACTGAAAAAAAGTGATTTGTGACCTTTTTTTCACACATCTGACCTTTGTAGCATCCCCATGATCAAATTCAGATGCTTGGTTTCTTTTCTTTCTTGTTTTTTTAAAGATTTCTTATATATATAACAAAAACAACAAATAAAACCATCTTTCAGTTATATAGTGTGTCGACTGGGTACATATATCTTGGGCACATAATAGTATTTGTATGCATTTCTTACTGAGTTTACATTCATATTATAACCTATTCAACATTATACATCATAGGAGTATATCATTATTACAGTGTCATTACATTTCTTGCTTCATTTTCCAACCATCCATAAAAATGGATCCCAAATCTTACTAAGTTACATTCATATTATAGCCTATTCAGCATTATCCATCATAGTATATGTCAGCTTTGGAAGCCATATTCCATGCTGCCACATATCCTGAGAAAGTGGGAGGAGGGTGATGTCACGACTCTGCATGCCATGCCTACAGCCGAGACACCAACATAGGAGGTCTTACCATCCTTCCGCACTGCGCCAACATCGGACGATGTATATGATGATAAAAATGTGATGATAACATCACATGCTAGCCTATTGACAGATGGCCGCAGCACAGAGCAGCAAGGGATGGATGTGGAATGGAAACGTTATCGATGGGCAGGGGGCAGGGAGGCAATGGATGTGCACAAAAGGTGAAAGTGGTGAAAGTGGTTCAGGTTGTTTCATGGGTGTACGAGGTATGGACGGGGTGTGGGGCGAATAAGCTACGTTTGCCTTTATTGTTGCTGGATGTTGGGGACAAGCTACTACCGGATGGTTATTAGCTAATTATGATTTAACATATTGAATAAATACAGCTCTGACTTTGATTATCAACTTCTCGATGTTACCCAACTTGGAGATGTAGAAGAACAAAGAAAAATAAACCTTACTTTCATGCCTTTAGCGAGAGACTTTGTTTCTCCTACTCTGAACGCTGGATGAACTGCTGAGAGGTGATTTCAATTGAGTAGTTCTAAGTAGACAAAATAAAATTATTTTCTTAGTTCAAGGTTATTAAGTGTGGCACAGCAGAGAAAAAGGATCTTACACTGGGACAGATGGTGATTGGGCTATGTGATGTGGTGATGGGAGAAAAGGGGATGGATTGTAGTTTGGGACATTGTGGGAAGTTCAGGAAACTTTAGTTTTGAGATTTCACAGATGTGCCTAATAAAGGTACTTTTGAGATTATGCTTGTCTCGGAATTACTGATTGGTACGGAGGCTTTCTTGGACACTGACAGTATATCATTATTAGAGTGTCATTTAATTTCTTGCTTTATTTTCCAACCATCCATAAAATAGATCCCAAATCTTGTGATACTCCCTGTCTTCCTGCACTCTAATTGCCAGTGAGTAACCTATTCATTTCTGTACATTCCAATATTTGCTTAATCACCTCCTCCTCCATTGGAACTTTTTCATTTTTCCAATTTTGAGCAAATACAATTCTAGCTGCTGCTAGTACATGTATAATCAAATATGTTATTTCTTTGCTATAGTCCTCAGGTAAAATCCCCAGTAGAAATATTTTAGGCTTTAAGTCTGTATGTTGTTTTATCATCTTTTCCAACCATGTGTGTATTTTAGTCCAATATCTTTTAGCGTCTGTGCATGTCCACCACGTATGGTAGTATGATCCGGGTATCTGATGACATTTCCAACATTTCACTGATTTATCTTTAAATACCTTGCTTGGCAACTGGTTTCATACTTACGACCCTTGCCTGTGGCCCAAAGTCATATGATCTCCTTTTGCATCCTTCTGACAAGCAAAATCATTGGGGAAGCCAGATTCACTTAACAACTCGGTTACTAAACTTAAGAACTGTGGTTGTAACATGGGACAAAAGTCACCTAACCAATGTCTCACTTAGCAACAGAGGTTTTGAGCTCAATTGTGGTCATAAGTCGAGGATTACCTGTAATGAGTCTAAACAGGAGGTAGAAAAACTGGCCCTTATACAAGACAAAGTCAGATTTTATTTAACTTCATCTAGTTATGTTGATCATTATCTGTGAATTAACAAATTAACCTCATGTTTGGGCCACCCAACTTTCAAATGTCATCTCTTCAAGTGGATTCCCCATCCAATTCCCAGTCCAGTCAAATCTAAAGATCAAGAGAGCTTTCAACCAAAGAGTTATGGATGTGGCTACCCAAGGTGACATTTCAGCACTTAAATATCTCAAGTCTTTGAAGTGGCTGCCTCAACTCAAATCAGCTTCCCAGTTAGAAAAAAATGGTCAGCGTTCCAGAAAAACTCAACTCCAACAGATAACTCCGAACTGGACATGTTCTCAAAGTTCCCTTTTATTAGAGCAGTAAACTGGCACATCTGGGAAATCCTGAATCTGAAAGTTCCAGGTTTCCCTCCAATAAGTAAAACATTACAAATCCACCCGCTGCACCCCTCGTTGCATCACATGCCCCAATCACCCTCCGTCCCAACTTGAGACTTCCCCTCTACTACTCCTCAGCCAGGTGCAGAAATAACATGACCTTGACTTAGAAGAAGAATGCTATTGTGTCTAACTACATGTGCTCCATGAAATTCCCCCCTCCCATCTTCCCAGGCTCAAGAATGTGGCAGCATGGAAGCTTCTGGTGCTAATATGGCTTCCAAAGTTGACAAAAAATATTTAACAACTTATATTCCTCAACATGTCAGAAGGGAATTTTCTAGAGCTCCTTTTGAACAACTCGACTCCAAGGGTAAGGCAAGGAGAGTTTTATGGAGTTCATAAAGTCTGTCTTTAATGATCTTCCACCCATTGGTTCTTGTCTTGACACTCTGATGCTTTGGAGAAAAATTCGACCCTGTGACAGCCTCCTCAATTACTGGAGGATAGCTATCACAGCACCCCTAATCCATCTCTTCATTGGGTTAGACCTACGTAGTTCCCTCGACAGTTCATTGTGCGATTTAGCCTTTGGACTCCTCATCTTTGTTGATATTCTCTGCACACTTTCTACAATCTAAGCATCTTTTTTTTTGTATTGTGGTAACCAGAATTGGAGGCAGTATTCCAAGTGTGGTTGTATCAGTGCAGTGTAAAGCATACTATCACTTCTCGTGATCTTAATGCTATTTGGTACCTCTCCACATCCTGAGCCAGCTGTCACTTCCAGGCACTCTTCAAGGGCAGCCCCATGTAAAGCAGTAATCCAAGCAGGAAGGGATCAAAGCATGAGTGACCATGATCAAGGCCTCCTGGTCCAGGAAAGGTGCAATTGACACACACGCAAATCTGTACAAAGACGTCCTTAGTCATGGCTGTTACCTGCTCCTCAAGCAGGATTTGTGAGCCAAAGCAGGAGCCATCACATTGCATACCAGCTTGAAAGTGCCCCCAGGTCCAGTGTCAAAGATGACATAATTTCTGGGCCAGGGAAGGGGGCAAATACCCATAGACTCTCCTTCTTGCCAGGGTTGAGCCAAAACCAGTTTCTCCCCCATCCAGTTACTTGCTGCATCCATCCACACATTCAGCAAACATCTCCTGACTCACAAGGGCTAGAGATGTCTATCTGGATATTATCACCACACTGATGATACTGTTCCCTATCCTTTGGATCAGTGGTCACCAACTGGTGGGCTGGGGACCACGAGAAAATTTTGGTGGTCCCCAGAGAAATGCCCCCCCCCCAGCACTCCCCCCAAAGCAATTAATCCAGGCTGCGTGGGAACACAAGGCTGCACTGCCCACGTGGCCCACCCACCCACTGGCCTTCACCCTTCAGCCGAGCGTAAACCTTACCTTGAGTAGAGCCACGCAAGCTGGAACTGGAAGGTAAGACCAATAGTGGGGGAGTGAAATCTACCCCAGAGTGGCTTGCTGACATTGGTGGGAAAGTCGGTCCCATATTCCAGAGCTCCAGTAGTCACAGGATTAGCCCTTTGGTCATCCCGGAGCAGCTCCCCCAGTCCATGGCAGGTCTGTGCACCCAGGTGGAGGAGCAGCTGCTCCAGGATGACCAAAGGGCCAGTCCTGTGACTACTGGAGCTCTGGAATATGGGACTGACTTTCCCATCAACATCAGCAAGCCACCGTCAGTCAAAATTCATATTAGTGGTCCACGGGATTTAAAATTATGAGTTTGGTGGTCCCTGAGGTCCAAAAGGTTGGCAATCCCTGCTTTGGATGACCTCCCTGCTCATTTACACTGATCAGACTATGATTTATTCAGGGGGTCTCCAAACTTCCCAACTTTAAGACCGGTGGACTTCAACTCCCAGAATTATACAGCTGGCTGGGGAATTCTAGCAATTGAAGTCCATAACTCTTAAAGTTGCCAAGTTTGGAGGCCTCTGTTTTACGTTACAAAAGATCCCTTGATTCAGGAGACTGGATCTCAAACATTCTATCTGAGCAAGATCTTGGACAGATGGCTTATTCTGAAGACCACTACTCCCAGCAGTGGAGATAAACATGTTACTTCAAGAGACAACCTCTTCTACCAGTTGGTATTTCTGGTTATCAGAAAAATCCCTCCTAATATTGTAATGTCTTCTATTCCCTTGCAAACATGGGTTCTGGATAGATAGCTGTTTATTCCCTTAGGGAACAGAGAAAGATTATTTTCCATTTCTTTTGTGTGTGTGTGTGTATATGTGTGTGTGTGTTGCATATAATGTGGGAAACAACGACAATCTTGTGGGGTTTTTTTAACTGCTAAAATCTCATAGAACTGATCAGGGATGGGCTGCTGAGGGTTCACAGGGCTTCGGGAGAGCCCCTAGCTAAGTTTCTGTGCAATTTGGAGAACCCCCAAATCCCACTCCTGGCTGGCCCCACCCCGCCCACTCCTCCCCTCCCAGGAGTCCCCACGCAGCCTGTTTTGGATGCAGGTAAGTGCAGGGAGCCTTGGGGAGGGAAAAAAGAGGCCTCCTAGAAGTTTAGGAAGGCCATAAATGGGCCCATTTACGCCTTCCAGAGAGCCTCCAGAGCCCGGGAAGGCCATTTTCGCCCTCCCAGAGGCTCAAGGAAAGCCTGCAGAGCCCTGGGAGAGCAAAAATGCCCCTCCACCATGCTGCAGGAGGCAGAGTTGGCCACAACCCCCATGGCCATGCCCACCCAGCAACCAGGCAGAGAACCCTTTGCTAAAAAATTTTAAGCCCACCCCTGGAACTGATCACTGTACAATTCGTGTTTTCTTATTCTTCCTCGGTACTCCTTTCTCCCGTGTTTTACCCACATTGAAGTGGGCTGAACTAAGCATCAGTGATAGTGCCACGATGAAGCGGGGAACTGAGCCTTCTCTTCTGACACCTAGCCAAATACTCTAATTCCTGCCCTCATTATTGTCAGTTAAAGAATTATTAACAGTTATTGCAGACTGGATCCTTTGTTGTACTTTGTTGTAGCAGGAGAAACTTTTCTGTCTCTATACTTTCCTTTTTTTCCCCCTCTGGGGTGTCAATTTCAGCTCTTGAACAATTCTTTTCAGAGCCTTGGAACTGAGCATATCACAGCCTTACATTTGGCCTGTTTCCAATATCCTGTAGCTTTCTAAAGAAGTATCTGATTTCCCCGACTTCTCGTCAAAAAAAAGAGAGGGGGGACGTTTTACACTGCTTGATCAAGAAAGAATCAAATGCAAAATATTTACTTTCTTCCTCCGCAGATTGTGCAGTTCATTCGTGAAATATTTTCCTTCCATCATTGACAGTGGGGCAAAGATAAGTGGACAGTTTTATTTTTTAATGATCCTGTCATGGATATCTCTACCCATCACGGCAAAATTAAAAACAAAAATATGAGCTAGGTTTGGCATACTGTGATTAAGCCAGTTACAGTACATCATGAAGAAAATCTGCTTTGTAATATTTTAATGCTTTTTCCTGGAGAAAATCTGTCTCTCCCTTGACCACCTTGATTTAAATATAATTAATAACAATAGCATGTAGACTTATATACCACTTCATAGCACTTTACAACCCTCTCTAAGCAGTTTTCAGAATCAGCCTCTTGCCCCCAACAATCTGGGTCCTCATTTTACCGACCTTGGAAGGATGGAAGGTTGAGTCAACCTTGAGTCGGTGAGAATCAAACTGCTATCAGTATGCAGAATTAGCCTGCAATACTGCATTCTAAGCACTGTGCCACCACAGCTCTTATTAATTAATGCAAACAATTCAAATGAAGACCATTTCTTTATTCCCAAACTTTTGCTTCAAATGGCACTACAGGTAGTCCTTGAACTTATGACCACAACTGAACCCAAAATTTATGTCATTAAGTGAGACATTTTGTGATGACCTGGGGTGTGGCACAAAGGCAACACAGTCAGATAATCAGTAGGAGTCCCTTTATTAGCTCCAACTTTGCCCCCAGTGTCCTGGTTCCTTCTGGCTGAAGAAAACTCTCCCAGGAACAGGCGTTGGCTGCAGAGAATCAAGTCCAAAACGTGGTCAACAAAAACTGTTAACTATAAGTCCAATCAAGGCAAAATGAAGTAATTAGTCTGGCAGGGCAGGAACAAGAATTCCAGACATGAAGGAACAGCAGTAATTCGACACAGTTGGGAAGACGCCAGGAACACAGATAACCAAAGTCAACACAAGATAAACTCACGTTTGTTCCCAGCAGCTGCCACACTCAGCATGCATCTCTTTTAAACTCCCTTCCCAGATGTGCCTAATGAAGGGAATCAGGGCCCTTTCCTTCCCTGTAAGCCATACAATGTTTCTTCCTTCTCTGTTCCTCCTCGCGTGCCCTAGATGAAGAGGGGGTGGGCCTGGGTCTTCCTCTGAACTCCCTCTACCTTGTTCTACCTCTTCCCTGCTCTGCCCAGCCAGACTTTGCCCTTCCCCAGCCTCCTCCACAACCAATGGAGCCACATTCCCACTCCCTATCAGCAGTTAGTCTTCCTCCTCAGATTCAGACTCCAACAGGCCATGACACATTTGTTAAGTGAATTTTGCCCCATTTTATGATCTTTTTTGCCACAGTTGTTAAGTGAATCACTGCATCGATAAGTTAATAAGTGAATTTGGTGTTTCCCCGTTGACTTTGCTCATTAGAAGGTAGCAAAATAGGATCACATGACCCTGGGATACAACAATAGTCATTACTATGATTCAGTCGCCGAGCATCTGAATTTTGATCACATGTTCATAGGGACAACTGCAAAGGTCATAACTGTGAAAAGCTGTCATAAGTCACATTTTTCAGTGCCATTGTTCCTTTGAATGGTCACTAAATTAGTGACCCAGCAGAGATTATACTACCTGAGACTTATTAGGAAACAACAACTGAATGAAAAGCTGCTGGTGACCTTCTACCTCTGCACCATAGAGAGTATCTTAACTTACTGCACCTGTGTATGGTTTGCCAATTGCACAGGGGCAGATAGGACAGCACTCCAGAGGGTTAACGTCATTGCCCAGAGGATCATGGGTTGCCCTCTCCCCTCTTTGGAAGAGCTTTAGAGCTCCCGCTGCCTTAAGAAAGTTCAAAACATTCTCAAAGGTCCATCTCATCCTGGGCACCCTTTTTTTTATTACCATCTGGCAGACGGTACAGGATAATAATAAAAACAAGGACAAATAGGCTGAAAAACAGCTTCTATCCCAGGGCAGTAACTAGATTGAATTCTACTGTATAGTGCAATATTAATACAATATTGGGTTTTCAATTCATTGTATGGAATGTGAAAGATGTGTGTTTGTGTTTTATTTTTATACTTATACACTGAAAATGGCATTTAATTTCGTTGTACGAGGTGCAATGACAATAAACTAAACTAAATTAAACTAAACTAAATGAACATTTGTAAGTTGAGGGCTTCCTGTACTGAGATAAGAGTTGTGGTTGTCATCACAATCTACAACAAAAACAAGAAGCTCACAGGTCAATGCATCTTGTTTTGTTTGTTCAACAGTGCATCATCCCTAAGTTACATTAGTTTGGTGTCTATATTCGAATATATTCACCTACATTCTTTGATCAGAACCCTTATCTCTTTCTTCTTATTAACCCTGGCTTTGTTAAAAGTACAATCTTTTCACCTGCAGCCATTCACACAAAATACCCTGTCTTTCAGAAAGCTTGTTTGGCTTCTATAAGCTTTCTTCGTTTCAGCAGCCCCCCATTTTTGAATTTCCCCCCCTCCGTTGAGGTTGACTAGGATCATGCTGAGGTCCAATCTGCTCTCGGGAGCAATAGGGAGATGGAGGTATCAGGGAACCAGGGGGAAAAATGGATTGTGCAAAGGTTGCCCTAGCTATTATCTTTCTGATAAGGAATGAGGGCCAAATTGAGGTCCAGGCATTGTTCTAACAGTGAGCCGTGATAGCAAAAACAATGTTTAGACAGTGTGGGAAAAAGAAAAACCCAAGAAGCAGCCCAGGATTTCCTGGCAATGATTTGGAGAGGAAGAGATTCAGGGCAAGGAGAGACACCTGGTGAGCCTCCAAGGGTTCAGGAGATGGGAACCCAAAGAAAGGAAGAAGCAAAAAGGCAGAGAAAAAAGGCCTTTCTCCTTAATACCGAGTTTCTGCTTTGTCTTTGGAATAAGAAGAGCAGCCAAGCAGCTTCTAGGGATCAGCACCGCCAAAGAGGATTGTAGCACAATACCGCAAGCCTCAGAATGAGAGTTTTGAATATGCCATAAAATGAGAGCCATATCTTGTCTTCATCTGTCCAAGATAGCAACAACTCAAATCATCTGTAGAGGAGAGCTGAAAGGCAGTCTCTCTACTACTCATTCTTCCTTTCAATGCTTGCAGCTAAAACTACCCTGTGAAGCTTTTACTGTAGATCATAGCCACAACCTCTGCTTAGTAGGGGGGAATACCTAAAACATCTTTTGGAGATTTTTAACTCAGTGTTGATAAGATCCTAGGTCTGTGATGGTGAATCTATGGCATGCGTACCAGAAGCAAAGCCCTCTTTGTGGGCACGTGCCCCATTGCCAGCTGCTCTTATGGTTTCTGGGGTGCTGGAAAACAGCCCAAAAACAGCCAAAAACAGGAAAGGGGCCCAAAACAACCTGAAAAGGGCCCAAAAATGGCCTGAAAAGGGCCCAATGGCCTGAAAACAACCCGAAAAACAACCAAAAATGGCCAAAACAACAGGCATGCGCACTGCCCAGCTGGTTCTCAGGTTCCCAGCGCCCTGGCACACACACATGCATGCACATACACGCACATTCCGGTTTGGGCGCTCGGTGCCAAAAAGGTTCATCCTCACTGTCCTAGGTGGTATCCTTAGGACGCTGTTAATGTTGCTTTTCCCCATCTTATTTTTGAAGATTCATCAGATTTGAGAATCTATTGACTCAGAGCTTAATTAAGGCTTTTGTCTATAATTTGCATGCATTGGGATACCCAAAGCTGTCTTATTGTTTGCAAATCTGTGTGATAGAAATACAAAAAAGTGCCAAGTGTCTTCTGAGTCAAACTGATAACTTTTTGAAGTTGTCCATTGAGTGACCTTGGCAACTATATTGTAGTGGCTTTCTTTCTTTTAGGATTTTTCCCCCCTACTCCAAATTTAGTTTGACTACAGATCTGGTATATTTCTGGTGGTCTCACTTTTAAGCAGTAGGGTAGTCTGATCCTGTTTAGCTTTTCAACAGCTCCAACTTTCCTAAAATAATAGAGTTTTTTTCTTTTTCCCCTTCTAATATGCTTTCTTTAAAAAAAAAGAGTTGTGATAGAGAATTTGGAGAATTGCAGATTTCAAACAATAATGAAGTTTTGCTTTGCCTTCTGGATGGAAATGCTAAAATTTGATAAGTTCATATTCAAAAGAGAAGCTCAATGAATTTCTCTCCTCTCTCGACTGCAATTCCTGTTTTGTTTCAAACATTCATCGATAAACTTGGTTACTGAATGCATTTTCCTCATCTGTGACTATGCCAGGAGAGTTAAGAAAAGTGCATACTAACAAAAATAAAAATGGCTAAAAGATAATATGAAATTAAAAATGCTAAAAGGCTGGTTATATTTATGTATATGTAAATTCTATATACACACACAATGTATATGCATATACAATATAGAAGAGAACATATCCATACAATAAGAATAAAGCTGTTTGGTTAATAACCACAATAAAGTTAAGTAAGCATACATGTTAAATTATATTTCTTCCTCATCCAGGCATTAAGTCTATCTCTCTGCATAAGAGACAGGTTGTTTTCCCCCTTTCCTGTCTGTTCTAAAAGATTCTACCTGAGATACATGTTGTGACAGCAAGACAAATTCCGAGAACTACACCCACAGTGGTGAATTTACCTCCTCTAATGGTGAAAACTTGGTTCCTTGGCAGTTCCTCACTCGTACATGTCAAACTTCTCCTCACACTTGATTAACCCACACAGTTATGGGCCAGCAAATACTTCATTGACAAGACAAAGTAAAGTTTAATTGCTGTTATTTTCATGATAAATGAAGTCTTTGCAGAGTGAGCTTTCCCCAAGTTAGATGATGCAGCCATCAAATTGGGTAGGAGATGAAATATGAGAGCAGGTTTCAGCTGAGATCATCGATCTGCATCTTCCCAAGCCCCATCTCCCGCTCTCTTCCCGAAGACAAATTGAGGCACCATTAGTATAACTTAAAATGTCTGAGATTATCTTTCAGCCTCTTTGACAGAGAAGTTTGACAGATGTGGAAAAAACCAGCCAAAACGGCTTATCTGTGCAGAAACAAAGAATAAAAAAGTATTCTAGAAAATTACACTTCAAGTAATTAAAGGCTTTTGTTGGTTAAGTACTTGGCTTAGATCAGCCTGAAAGATTTGAGGGGAAGAAAATAAATCTTGCATTCCTACTTTCTTTTCTTTTTCCTCTTCTTCATCCTAGGCTGCAATATGCTTTCTCACGGGGTTACAAAAATTTGTGGTGTGGTTATTGCACAATTGGCAAAAATAGAACTGCATAAGTAAAATGGAGACACCAAATTGTACATGTGCTTTAGAAAATGGTTAGACAACCAGGACTCCCCTAGTCTGCTTTTTGTGTTTCTCAGGAGTCTTTCTTGACCACTTTTGTAAAACTCAGCAACAGTTTTTATGTCAGGAAACACACACACAAAAAAATGGTTGTGTGACTCAATAATAAGCCCAGCTGCAGAATACGTTTAACTTAGTTTACAAACAATGGCCTCCATCATCAAATGGAATAAAAATGAAGGTGCTGGTCCTATTAACTTACATGGTATGTATTGTGCATAATTAGTTATTGTGGTCTAAGCTGATATTAATTGTGGCCCTTACCACTGAAAGGTTGACTTCTCTGTTTCAATATTTAATTAATTAATTAATTAAACTTTTATGCTGCCCAACTCCCAAAGGACTCCGGGCGGTTCACAGCAAAAAGAACACAAAGAACACACATTATAAAAAATTTAAAAACAATTTAAAAAACAACAAACAACAGAAGGGCCGGATCTCGCTAGATCTCAGTTGCGAGATCAACAGCCCCATGCCTGCTGGAAAAGCCAGGTTTTGATTGCTTTGTGGAAGGTCAGTAGGGTGGAGGCAGTCTGAACCTCAGGATGTAGCTGGTTCCAGAGAGCCGGAGCAGCCACAGGGAAGGCCCTCTCCCATGGGCCCACCAGCCAGCATAGTTTAGCTGACGGAACCCGGAGGAGGCCGACTCTGTGGGATCTTACCGGTCGCAGGGAGACGCAGGGTAGGAGACGATTCTGGAGATAACCTGGTCCTAAGCCGTAGAGGGCTTTATAGGTAATGACCAACACCTTGAATTGCACCCGGAGACTAACAGGAAGCCAGTGCAGTTCGTGGAGAATTGGTGATATGTAATATGACCACAGCTTCATCATTTCTTAAAACAAAATGAAACATTCTATTTGTTTATTTATTAAAAGAAATGTCAGTTGCAGATGGCTAATGGATGTATTTTTTGGCAACAAAATGGAAGTGGTTTACTATGGCCTTTCTCTTTCTCATGCCCCCTCTCTCCCCCTCTTTCTTTTCTTCCCTTTCTTTCTCTCTCCCTCCCTGTCTCCCTCTTTCTCTCCAACTCTCTTACACCTCCTCTCTCTCTCTCCCTCGCTCCCTTCCTCAGTCCTTTTCTCCCACCTTCTGTCTCTCCTTTCCTTTCTCTCTTTCTCCCCCCCTCTCTCACACGCACACTGCCAGTCTGGTTTCTGGTTCTGTCAATCATTCATCCAAGTACTTATCTGCTCCAACCTATCTTATTTTCTTTTAATTTATTTGTACAACAAAATAAAATTATTACTGTGTCTTAAATGACTTCAAAAGTAGTCAAATAAATGACTGCAACAGGTAGACAGACCTTGTAAAGATGAATTCTGCTGTTATCTGCCATTAAAAACTTGGGGAAATTTCCTGACCTTATTATTATTATTATTATTATTATTATTATTATTATTATTCATATTTATATGCCGCCGCCCTTCTCCGGAGGCTCAGGGCAGCTTACAATTTTTGGAGCACAACCCAATGCGCTCAGCAATAGCCTTCATTCCATTGTATATGCCTGCTTATTACTAAGCGGCATTTTTACAAGGTCAGCTTATTGCCCCCAACAATCTTGGGTCCTCAATTTACCTACCCCGAGAGGATGGAAGGCTGAGTCAACCTTGAGCCTGGTGGGATTCGAGCCTGCACTAATTGCAGGCAGCTGGAATTAAGTGCTAGGCATTTAACAGCCTGCACCACCAAGGCTCTTTTGTCTGAAACTTACCAGAAGAAAATAAGTGAACTTATTTTATGGGGAAAAAATTGTTCCAGTAGTTAGAGCTAGGCGTGGTTCATTTATATATGAACTCACATATTGTTGGGGAAACCAAGCCATTATGCTAAGCCGTGAAATGATTTATTAGGGCAAGCGTGTTATATAAATACACCACTGGAGTTTTCTTAATCCAGGTTTAGGATTTAGTGTGTTGTGAAAGTAAAGTCCTTTTAAGCCCATCCAATTTAAAACCAGGAAGAAGATTGTCTCTGTTCATCAAATGAAAAGAAAGTTATTTCTTCTTTCTTTGCAGAGTTATACAGACTTGCATTAAGTGGATAAATAGAATCTCCTTTTCATGAAATGGGCTGAAATTATATCCCAGTATTGAAGAAAAAGTCAATTGATAGAAAGTGGTTTTGTAATAAAAGATGCATATATTCTCCCTTCATTTAATGGTCACTTCCACTAAAAGTGTGTGTGTGTGTGTGTTTGTGTGTGGTGTGGTGTGGTGGCTTTAAAAGGTGTTCTGGAAAAGATACACTTCAAAGGACATGATACAATTCTTTTAACTTTAAAAGATATAAAATAAAAATTGTACAGTCACAACCAGCATTAATTTGAACATCATGCCATAACTTCAAATTTACCAGCTTTGGTTTCCTATCTTCACTACAGGTTGGAAATTAAATCCAGTTGTTGGTGCAGTCTATAGTCCAGAATTCTATGCAGGTAAGCACACATGCTACGAAACCTTAGTGATGGCAGGTAACAGGATTATCCAAATGATTTCATTGGTTGCTGTTGGCCTGTTTCTTTGATGGATGTGATAGAAGCCTCTCTTTCAGACAGAATTCAGTTATATGTATTAAACGACAACAAATACAATTTCCTAGAATCTACTAACTTTTAATTCTCTTTTGTTCAAATCATTGGTTTAATGGCAACATGCCAAATGTGTTATTAGAGAGAAAGGTTTGCCATCCAAAAAGGTGTAACCTTATTATTTCCTATAGTACCCAAAGTTTGCTACTGTTTTACAAAAAGCATCAGATCTCATTGAAAGCTTTTCTTCAAATGACTTCTGTATCACAATTGTGCCAAGGAACCTAAGTCAGAAACTTTTCAGCCTAACCCCTGAAAGAAAATAATTTCTCTGAACAAGACATCACCTTAAAACAGGATTATAATCTCCTGGTTGTTTGTAGAAGATGACCAGGCTGAGCCCAAGGGAGGGGTCAAACACAGCATAAGTCACAAATCCATGCACACCACAAGGGATCTGAGTCCAGCCTATCTTGAATGCCTCTCTTATCTCCCACTAATTTTCCTTAAATGGCCAGTTGGTCAGATTCTTACACAGAGTTTAAATTTGCAATAAATCTTGATACTCATTTGAACTGCCTGAATCTATGGATTTCCCCAGTGCTTGACAGTTGCCAATTTAAGGTACCCCTTGTTAAGTTTGCATGAAGAGACAGACGCGGAGTGCTTCAAGCTCTTTGTTTATTAGTGACTACAGCTCAGAATGAACCCAACTTTGGCCGGGCTGCGGCTGCTACTTATAGCCAGCAGCCACAGTTGACAGCCAATCAGAGTGCAGGGTTTTCCTGCACTTTTTAAACCAATCATTTCTTACATTTTACAAGAACAGTTCAAACTAAACCAATGACTTCAAACCTGCATACATAACACCCCTCCTCTCTCCCTCCTCCCTCTTTCTCCTGCTCTCTCTCTCCCTCCCTCCCTCTCTCCTTCTCTCTCCCTTCCCTCTCTCCCTCCTTCCCTCCCATTCTTTCTTCCTAAATGTATTACTCTTTGCATAGAGACCTTGCTCAAATCCAGGGGTTGCACAGTTTTCTTAATGCTACCATTAACATTACGGGTGTGTTGTACTTTTTGGGCTTTTATTAACAGCTTCTTCAGAATACATATGGGCATCATGCATCTTCTATAGAAAAGGGTTATGTGCTTTCTGAGTATGTACAATAGAATGGAATCCCAGTTAGAGGGCTTGGCAATGTGCTTTCAAACTGATGTGGGGTTATGCTGTTGGCATCTTCTTAAATAGATTTATTTCTAGGTTTGCAAAGCTACTGTACTAGATGAGTTAGGAAAATATATGCACTTGTATCTGCTCCAAAAGATCTTTTCAACTTTAGAGCTGAAACAGATTTTTAGTTTTATATGCAGGCAAGCCAAGTGTGACCACAGTATGAACATCCACATTTGCACATATGACATAGGTATCTATAGGAAGGATTTAGTCTCTACAATTTCCTACCCCAATCTTAACCATAGCCAATGAAGTGTAGCATACAGAGGTTGTTAAACAGCTGAAATGAAATCCCCACTTTAGGCACTGTCTGAAATATTTTTATAAGTTTTCACTGATGAGGCCAAGCAGCTGGGTTATGTTATCTCAGGCAGTAAATAGGATGAAAACTAGATAAATGAGTTTTTTATAGTGACTTCCTTCCCCTAGCAATGCCCTCTGATGCTAATGTATTCTGAAGGCTGGGCTTGGTTTATCCCCATTGTTCCAGAAATACTTAGGAATATAATAATTAGAAATACAAAATATCTACCAGTGACAGAAAATTCTTTCTCAGTGAGGAATTATGAAGCCACTCAAGTATTTAATTAATTTTTTGACACTTTTATTTATTATTTATTCAGTATTTTTGTTGAATACATTTATTCAACCCTTATTAAAATGGAAATGGAAAACATTGACAACATATTGCATATTATCTTTATCCATCCATCCATCCATCCATCCATCCATCCATCCAACCATCCATCCATGTTGTGTTGTGTTGTGTTCAGAGGTGGTATTCAGCAGGTTCTGACCAGTTCTGGAGAACCGATAGCAGAAATTTTGAGTAGTTCGGAGAACTGACAAATACCACCTCTGACTGAAGATTTTACAGTATCCTTCCCATGCCATACCCACCAAGCCACATCCACAGAACTGGTAGTAAAAAATTTGAATGCCACCCTGGGTTGGGTTGGGTTGGGTTGGGTTGGGTTGGGTTGGAATAGAATAGAATAGAATAGAATACAGAAAATAATGGAATAGGGTTAGGATAGGATAGAATATAGAAAATAATGGAATAGGTAGGATAGAAAATGGAATAAGAATAGAATATGAAATAATTAGAATAGAATAGATAAAACAATAGAATGGAATGGAATGGAATGGAATATGGAATGGAATGGAATGGAATGGAATGGAATGGAATGGAATGGAATAGAATAGAATAGAATAGAATAGAATAGAATAGAGAAAATAATGGAATTGGGTTAGGATAGGATAGGATAGAATACAGAAAATAATGGAATAGGTAGGATAGAAAATGGAATAAGAATAGAATATGAAATAATTAGAATAGAATAGATAAAATAATGGAATGGAATAGCATAGCATAGCATAGCATAGCATAGCATAGCATAGCATAGCATAGCATAGCATAGCATAGCATAGAATAGAAGCTGGAAGGGACCTTGGAGGTCTTCTAGTCCAAACCCTTACTCAAGCAGTAGACTCTATACCATTTCAGATAAATGACTGTCGAATCTCTTGTTAAAAACCTCCAGTGATTTTTAACAAGAGATTAGAGCACCCACAACTTCCAAAGGCAAGCTCTTCCGCTGATAAATCATTCTCACTGTCATTTCTCCTTAGTTCTAAGTTGCTTCTCTCCTTGATTAGTTTCCATCCATTGCTTCTTGTCTTACCTTCAAGTGCATTAGAGAATAGGTTGTCCTCCTCTTCTCTCTGGCAGCCCCTCAAATATTGGAACACTGCTGTCATGTCACCCCTAGTGACTTGACAGCCTGCCTTTCACTAGACTAGATATACCCAATTCCTGCAACTGCTCTTCATATGTTTTAGCCTCCAGTCCTCTAATCAAATGAGGTACTTTATTTCCGTGAATTGCTATGGCTGATGTCGAATGAAAAGAGTTGAACTAAATTTTAACTTCTTCAAATGCGGTCAAGTTTTCATATTTGGAGGGATGGGAAATATTTTTAGTTCCCATTTTCCTATGTTACATATTTAGAGAAATGGAGTCACTTGCAAGATTCTCTAACTGGGAATCATCCCATACTGAAGGATCCACTTTAAGCAGTTTTAAGCAGAACTATTAGGACTTCAAAAATTATCTGTAGTGTCATATATGACCAATTGTGCCCACAGCAAACCACCAGGGTGCCAAAATGACAACACCAGCCTTGGTGATCCTGGAGTCATAATGGAAAACCACTTAAATATGAGCCAGCAGCTGCCAAAAATGCCAACACAGTCCAAGGCTGCATTAACAGAAAGATAGACTCAAGATCACATTAAGTGTTATTATCACTTTATAATTTTATTTTATTTATTTATTTATTTTGTCAAGCGATTATAAGATAACAGGTATAAATATAAACATAGTTATGAAACACTTGGAATATTGCACCCAGTTTTGGTTGCCACATTATAAAAAAAAATACGTAGAGACTCTGGAAAGAGTACAGAGAAGAGCAATAAAGATAATTAGAGACTAAAAATATGAAGAATGGTTGCAGGAATTGGGTATGTCTAGTTTAATGAAAAGAAGGACTAGGGGTGACCTGATAGCAGTTTTCCAATATCTATCAGACTACCCCAAAGAACCTATTTTCCAAAGCACCTGAAGGCAGGACAAGAAGCCATGCATGGAAACTAATCAAGCAGAGAAGCAACTTAGAACTAAGGAGAAATTTCCTGACAGTTAGAACAAATAATCAGTGGAACGGCTTGTTATGGGTGTTCCAACACTGGAGGTTTTCAAGATTAGACAATCATTTGTCTGGAATGGTATAGGGTTTGGACTAGAAGACCTCCAAGATCACTTTCAGTTCTGTTATTCTGTGATGTGTGCCCCGACATCTCATGCACCTACATAACTCACAGCATTTGCATGCCAACATCATTCCACTCATTCTCTCTCTCTCTCTCTCTCTCTCTCTCTCTCTCTCTCACACACACACACACACACACACACACACACACACACTGTTCATGAATTTGTGTTTCTTCCATTTTGGATTAAAGGAGACATCGAACAATTTCTCATTTTACCCCTGGCTTTGTTTATGGGAATGTGATTGTTGCTGTAATCAGCTTTAATATAGAAGCAACCCAGCCAGAACCTTCCCTAATTGATTAATCAGGGACACTGGTTGCTTGATAACAAATTACTTGCCGTTAATGACAAATATCATAATACGTTCATGGTATAATCATTATTTTTTTTTCTTCCGGCTTATATAGAATCAACTGTCCAAATTCTAATTGCCTTCAAAGAGTAGGCTAGAGGGACTTCACATATTTGTACATTGCAATCAATACTTTCCATCTCTCTGGATGTTACTTTTCTTAATTTACTGGACTTTCCTTTAGCATTTATTTTGTCTCTTAATTATAAAATGGCATGTTATTGATTTTTGGCATGCAGCCTTATGGAGTTCCCCCAGAGCTATTTTATTGCCAGCCCTGGGGTGAAGGATTTGGCCTTCCTAATGAGAACCTTTATCACCATTAGACTAGTATTAATATGGGGCATGAATTATCATATCTTACTCTTAGAAGATAGAGTTAGCTGGTGAACCTGTTCTAATGTCTCGTAGTTAGCCATTGCAGATACCTGTTCAGAGCTAAGCCTGCTCTTAGTTTTGGGTCTAGTCATTCATGCTTCAAAACACTGTCGATTTCCAAGGTTTTCAAAGCTTGTGGCAAATATATCTGAGGTCATTCGAAGAATATTACGCTCTGCACCACATCTCTTAGTGCATCCCTGGTTGTGCAAATAGGTGTATAATCCAGTTTTTCCATTCAAGTGTAACTGTATTATTCCCGCCAATATTCAAAGCCAGGGGCTGGGTTACATTAGGCATCTTCCAAATGTTGCCATAATCCAGGGTCATATAAACTTTTGTCTAATGAAAAGAAGGACTAAGGGAGACATGGTAGCAGTGTTCCAATATTTGAGGGGCTGTACAAAGAAGAGGGGGGTCAAACTATTTTCCAAAGCACCAGAAGGCAAGATGAAAAACAATGGATGGAAACTAACCAAAGAGAGGAGCAACCTAGAAACTGAGGAGAAATTTCCTGACAGTTAGAACAATCAACCAGTGGACCGGCTTGCCTTCAGAAATTGTGGGTGCTCCATCACTGGAGGTTTTCAAAAAGAGACTCCAGGTCCCTTTCAACTCTGTTATTCTTTGAGTTCCATGAGGCTGAGGACTTCCTACACTCTCCTTTTTAAAAAAAAAAAAGGGTGTAACCAAGACAAAGAAAATAGGCCAGGCCAAGATATAACCCACAACTGATTTAAATCAAATTAAATGTAGTTCACTGGGTCATTTCCCATAATTGAATCATCCCTGTCACTCAAATATATTTTGAAGATGTTTAGGATTTGTATCTCAGGGTTTAGGTGGTGATATATAGTCTTGGAAAGTGGGTGTGTTTACCCTAAGTCTTGAGATCTGGGAAAATTTCCACATCATTCTATGAGACTCCCAATGGCTCCCTTCCATGAGATTCCTAAGAAAGGTTCTTAGATCAGGCCAGGTGCCCCTTTTGTTTTTCACACGATGAACCAGATGTCTCTTGGGTATTCACATTGCAACTGAAAGAAATACATGCATCTTCTTGGTTAGTGTTATTTGAAGTCATTGATCTTAACTTAGAAATAATACAGAAGCTTCATGAGTAATAACTCTTGACCGCCATGTTCCTCCATTAATTTAAGCAATACATTTTTAATAAGAGTGTAAGAAGGCCTCCATTGAATCAGACCAAGCTCCAGAGGTGGTATTCAGCAGGTTTTGACCAGTTCTGGAGAACCGGTAGCAGAAATTTTGAGTAGTTTGGAGAACCGCAATACTGCCTCTGGCCACCCCCATCTATTATCTGCCTCCCATTGAGTCCCAGCCGATCAGCTGGGTCTTCTTTGGTTGCCTTGCACAGGAGAATGGAGCTGGAAAGCAAGTTAGTGGGGTGGAGAGGGAATGAGATTTTGCAGTAACCTTCCCACAGGAGTGGGGAGAGAATGAAGATTATAATAATAATAATAATAATAATAATAATAATAATAATAATAATATTTATTCGACTTGTACGCCACCCTTCTCCCTAAGGACTCAGTATCTTTCCCCTGCCATGCCCACCAAGCCACACCCAACAAGCCACACCATGCCCACCAAGCCACGCCCACAGAACCAGTCGAAAATTTTGAATCCCACCGCTGTCAAGCTCATCTTAGTTTAGCATTTGTTTCTCATGGTGACCAAGTTTGAAAGGAGAAGACAGAAACTTGATCTCTCCACCACTATTTCCTTACCAATGGCATTTACTATAACTTGGAAATGACTTCATATCATCGTAATATCTGCACTCTTTAGACTTGTTCTCCAAGAATCTGTCCATTACTCTTTGAAATCCATCCATGTTGGAGCCTATTATGGTTTGTGACAGTGAATGAAAGCTCATTAAAGACAGATACAACCTGGAACTAAGGAGAAATTCCCTGTCAGTGAGAATATTAGCCAGTGGAACAGCTTGTCTCCCAGACTTGTGGGTGGTTCATTGATGGAGGTTTTTTTTAAAAAAGATTGGACAACCAATCTGGGATGATTTAAGATCTCCTGCTATGGGCAGTGGTTTGGACTATGAGACCTCCAAACCCCTTCCAGCTCTAGGATTCTAGGATTCTATTATTCCCACTGATGCTGGCACACAAGAACACACATTTTAACAACTTCCTAAAATTAAGGTCCTAATTCTGAAATATGGAATCCATTTCTTGAGCGATTATTAAAACCTCATCACAAGGGAGATGGTCCCTTATAAAAAGACTGTTGTACGGAAATAGATGGATTTATTTACGAGTCAAAATTAATGTCTGTAAGTAAGGCTACAAATTAAGCTAATGAGAGAATGTTGTGCTTTTGTTCTGCAAACTCACTCAGGTAATTCAAACATAACTCATTAGAAAATAAATGGCTGAGTTCTAATCTGGCTAAATGGGAATTATAAATGAAAGTCAGTTTGCTGTTTGCTAACATCCAGATATTATTGTTTCAAAAATCTTATTAGTATAATTCATACAAATATTAATTAATACCTGGGGAAAGAAACCCAAACAATCAATTGTGGTTTAAAATTTTCCCTCGTCTTTGGCTAATAAAGTGGTTATTAAGTAAGAAGGTGATCAACCCATTAATATCAGAATAATACAGCCATACCTAGTCCTGAATTATGACCATACAGAAACCATTCAGGTTAAAAAGAGATTTGGGGGACCAAAGGCTACGCTCAAAACATGTGAAAAGAACAATGTTTTTTGGCTACAATTTTTTTTAAAATCTTTATCTCCCATGGGAGCCTCTCTTGGAGACATGTTAAGCGTGGAAAAACGTTTCTAAAAATTAAAAATAAAATAAATTATTTTATTTTAAAAATAACCAAATATAAAAAAAACGTTTAAAACTATTCCCAACTTCCTCAGAGTTAACGTATGCACAACTGGGGTAAAAAGTTAGTTTTAAGAAAAAGAGGCAGAGAGAGAAAGAAAAGAGGAGGAAAACTACTCAGGTTTATTTTTTATTTTTTTTTAAGTATGCTGGTCTATGACCACAATAAACCACTTCTACTCTTTCCATTTTTAAATTTGCTTCATGGCTGACTTGATCCCAAGAGGTTCCAAGATCAAGGACTGATGATAAGCAGCAGAACATGAAATAACCGTGTTAATAAAAGGGAAGGAAACACCTAAGGTGGTGTTTTGGACTTTTTGACATTATCCTTTTAGCTTTTCTCTCTGTCTCTCTTGTGTTTCATGGAAAATTCAAATTACTTCGTGCTTGGGTTGAGAGACTCTTTTTCAGCTGCTAAATGATGAAAGATGTAGCCACTTTGGAAATAAAGATGATGTATCTGTAGAGAAGCTGTTGATTTAAAATATCTTTAATCTTGATAAATAAGTTTTTAAGGAGAGAGAGAGAGAGAGGAGAAGGTTATACAAAGCTTTCAGTGTGGCACTGATGAATGGCAAATTCACCCATTTCTCAATTGACGGTGAAGGCACATACCACAAGGCATAACCACATTGTACATCATCTCTGCCAACTCATTTCTTTGATTAAATATTCCATCAGCACAGGCTACAAGGCGGTAAACCCTAACACGATTCATAAGATGCGCGTCTTGAATATACATAACTCACTTCCTTGGGTGGAGAATCAGCCGGGCTGAGGGGAAGAAAATTAGAATGGAGTTAAATTACTCCATAGGACAAGATCAATAGAGAGAGGTGTGGGGTAGGGAAAAAAAACTCTTAATGCAGTACAACGGTAAGATATACTTATGCCTTGACAACTTGAAGCAGACAATTGAAGTCAAAAATGGAACTGTGTAATGTAATTCAACACTAAAGCTGGAACATAATCATAAATGGTCAAATACCTGGCAAACCTTGTTATAGCTGCAATTCCTCCCTCAACCGAAATGCATACTTTAATTTATCGTTCCGTTGGGTTTTTTTTTCCTTTAAGGAGAAGGAGGATGGCAACTTGAGTAGAATAATAAACAGTCAGAACAGGAGAGCTGATATATATATATATATATATATATGTTTTCGTAGATTTTCACGGGTAAAGGTATGTAGGTCTTGGTGTATTCGGGTCTTGTCCCGTGTAAGGTTGAGAATACCTTGGCAACGTTTCGACGAAATCTCATCCGTCATCTTCAGGCTGGTGTCTTCAGCTTCGTTCTCACAACAATAGAACTCAGAAGGTCATCACACAGCCCATTACCCAGGTCGTTACAACACAAAATGATAGACACACCTCCAGCACTCAGCCATACAGGGTCTCAGGAAAAAGCCATCCAATCTGCATACATCAACTCCACAAACCAATCAAAAAGTCATCCAACTCTAGAGTTTAAAAGAAAAACAGACATACACACACTTCTGGAGGAGAACGAAGCTGAAGACACCAGCCTGAAGATGAGGATGAGTTTCTCATTGCCAAGGTATTCTCAACCTTGACCTGAATACACCAGACCTACATATATATATATATATATATATATATATATATATATATACAAGCCTGAAGATGGCAGATGGGATTCTGCCAAAATGTCGCTATAAAAGCACAACTATTACGTGGGAAAATACCCAAAAAATCTAAATACCATACATACATACATACATACATACATACATACATACAACTTAGATTTATATACTACTTCACAGTGCTTTACAGCCCTCTCTAAGTGGTTTACAGAGTCAGCATATTGCCTCCAACAACAATCTGGGTCATCATTTTACTGACCTCGGAAGTATGGAAGGGTGAGTCAACCTTGAACCTGTGAGAATCGAACTGCTGGCAATCGGCAGTCAGCAGAATTAGTCTGCAATACTGCATTCTAACCACTGTGCCACCACGGGTCATGCATATCTAGCAATATATCAATTCAATATATCAATTCAAAACCACTGGATGTTAATTCATTATTTGCTTTAGTTCATCACACTGCCAGCCTGACAATTCAGACTGGATTTGACATTTTTGTCCACCTATTGAGTCCTTCCCAAGGATCTGGGATAGGTAGATGTTGATGTTTTACGATGTCAAAGGTACTGTCATGGGATGTAAGCTGTTCACAGTAAAGCTGCCTTTTGCAATTGGCCGATGGTGAATTTGTCAGTGCTGATGGTGTTCAAATGGTGCTTCAGTCGATTGGGAAAGGCACCAAAGGTACCTATGACTACTGGTATTATCTTTGCTTTCTTTTGCCACAGTCATTCTATTTCTATTTGCAGGTCTTTGGTACCTTCTCTAGTACTTTCTCTTCTATTTTGCTGTCTCCAGGTATGTCCATATCCGCTATCCAGACTTTATTGTCTTTCTTATTGACAATTGTTTAGTCTGGGGTGCTATGTGGCAAGTGCCTGTTTATTTGAATTTTAAAGTCCCAGAGCAGTTTAGCTTCTTCATTTTCTATGACTTTCTCTATTTTCTAATCCCACCAGTTCTTGCTTGCAGACAAATGGCATTTCTTGAAAATCTTCCAGTGCGCCATTGTTGCTACCATTGTCATGCCATTGTTTATGGTCAGTCTGTGTGATCTTCTTGTAGCATCTCAACAGGTGTGCCATTGCTTCTTCTGCTTCTTTACAGATGTGGCACTTGCTGTCTGTTGTTGTCTTCTCAATTCTGGCTTTCTGTGTTTTTGTTATTAAGACTGTAGCCAGAATTAGCCTCTTTCTTCAACTTTCCTGCTCTTAGCCATTGCCAACTCTTTATTATTATATATTAAATTTGTTTGCAGCCCTTCTCACCACAGGCAACTACTAATTCCAGAAAAATACAATGGAGCCCCCATTCTTTTGGAACTTGAACCTGCTCCCAATGTCTCTGGGTAAACCATCTTCCTTCTGCTCTACCTGCCTTTTTGAACTGACATCCTCTATGCCTCTTTTAGCTGAAGCTTCATCCTGCTCAGGAACAATGAATCTTTCTTCTGATTTTCAGTACTGAATTGGATTTTCTCATTATTTGGGGCATATCTATCTATCTATCTATCTATCTATCTATCTATCTATCTATCCATCCATCCATCCATCCATCTATCTATCTATGTGAAATACCACTCACGCATCATCACAGAATCTCTAGAACCATAAAGCCAACAAACTTGAAATTTGGCACATATGTTCCTCTTGGCTCCTAGAACTCACTAAGAAAGAATTTTTCTAAAATGACCATTAGGGCATTTGTATTTCCTATATTATTATTAACACACTCTGATACTAAGGAGTTCTACTCCTCCTCCGCACATGGAAAAAAATATGTTCCAAATTCAAAACACAAGCAGAGGAGGAGTTTCAGTTTCAGTTTCACAGCATCAAACAGCTTTAGTACAGAATGGTTGAGCTAAGCCATGCCCAGGCTCCTTGCTGTCTCTTCCTTACAGCAAATACTGCTTCAGTTTCCAAACTGCCCTCAACTCTCTCACACACTAACAGGACACTAGCCAGATGGATGCTGATAGGCAGAGGCACAGTTTTTTCCCCTTATTATCCTCCCCAAAAACTAAGCCCGATCACATAGTTTTGTGGCGAAAACACGGGTATCAAGCTAGTTCCACATACATATTTAAATATTACTTTGACTGAATAATAACTGATACCTGCCCTGCCTGAAACAGACTGATCTAAAAATGATTGTCATGCCCTTCCCTTATAGGCTTAAACCCACTGAACTAATGACCCCCAAAAAACATTAATGCATAATTACCATTATATGATGCCTTTCCAAATGACTTCTTTGTTTCATTCAGTATATAGTTATAGACAAATTATACAGTTCTAGTGTAGATAGACAGATGCTTTTCTTTTGTGCCAATTTTCTTTAATGTCTAAGAGATGCAGAAATGAGCACAGGAGACTCCAAAAGATTTGGAGAGTTCTGGACAAAAGGACAGGTGATAACATTCTGGCTTGAAAGAATGCATTTTTCTATCCAGTGTGCTGCACTTTTTTATCAAGACACTCTGATCTTCATAAAACAGAGTAAGATCTTAAAGGCTATAGATGTGTAGATAGATAGCAGTGTAGATAGATATACATGTGCAGATGTGTAGGTAGATAGATGTGTAGATAGCCAAATGCTTTCCAAATGCCAATTTTCTTCACTGTCTAAGACAGGGCAGAGGTGGTATTCAGCAGGTTCTGACCAGTTCTGGAGAACCAGTAGTGGAAATTTTGAGTAGTTCAGAGAACCGGCAAATACCACTTTTAACTGGCTTCACCCCCATCTATTCTCTGCCTCCCATTGAGTCCTAGCTGATCAGCTGGGTCTTCTTTGGTTGCCCTGCACAAGAGAATGGAGCTGGAAAGCAGGTTAGTGGGATGGGAAGGGAATGGGGATTTTACAGTAACTTTCCCCTGGAAAGGGCTGGAAATAGGGATTTTACAGTATCCTTTCCCTGCTATGCCCGCCAAACCACGCCAAGCTGACCAAGCCACACCCACAAAACCAAGTAGTAAAAAAATTTGAATACCACCACTGCTAAAATGGAGGAAGATCTTGCAGGCTATTGATGTGTCATTTGGTAACTCTCTTCTTAGATGGAAGAGCAGCAATATTATGAAACTGTTTCCAGCATTCGTAAAGGCCATTAGGCAATGCTTGGCAATTCGTATTATTATTATTATTGCTCAGTTGCAACATTTGCCATTCCAAGCTACTGAGTTTCTTGGCAACATGGCCACCTTTATCATTCTTTTTCCCTTCTGCCCCTGAGAGATGCTCTTGACTCCGTACAGCAATTGCACAGTTGTTGGTAATATGATTAATACATGTAGTGCGCTGTTGTACATGCATTACCGTGGCACAATTTCCCATATTCCCTCAATAGTCTGGTGTTCTCTATTCCCTTAGCAGATTAATACTTTAACACAAATTACTCAAGGGTTCCACTGGGACGGGTTTAGCTGAAGGACCTTGGGAGTTGAAACAGAGCAGGAAAAGCAACTCTTGATCTTTAAGAAGTGGTCGGCTTTGTGTTTTGAACTGTTTGGTTGGCCTATAACCGAAGTATCAAAGTGAAAAGCTGCTAAGTTATTCTTGGGACAAGCCCAAAGAAGAACAATATTAGTTGTGTGCGGCATCTGTCTTTAGGTTTGCTTCTCCTAATGTCCTACAGGATTGTGTAGCTCTGAATATAGGTGAAGGTAAAGGTTCCCCTCGTATATACATGCTAGTCATTTCTGGCTCTAGGGGGCGGCACTCATCTCCATTACAAAGCCGAAGAGCCAGCGCTGTCCGAAGACGCCTCCGTGGTCATGTGGCTGGCATGACTAAATGCCGAAGGCACACGGAACGCTGTTACCTTCCCACCAAAGGGGTCCCTATTTTTCTACTTGCATTTTTACCTGCTTTCAAACTGCTAGGTTGGCAGAAGCTGGGACAAGTAACGGGAGCTCCCTCCGTTACGCAGTGCTAGGGATTCAAAGCACCTACCTTTCTGATCGACAAGCTCAGCGTCTTAGCTCCTGAGCCACCGTGTCCCATGTAGCTCTGAATAAATAGGCTTTATTTCCAAAATAGAACAGATGAAATAGAGCACTGTTCTGACCCAAACCCTTTTCCAATAAGAGAAACCTTTTAATGAGTCTTGCAAATCCCCGGTTAAAAGGCTGCTGCAAACTAATTAACTTTGATAAGCACAAACCTTGCCAAAACTGTACAAGACTGCCAAGAATCACAGATAAGAAATATTTCACAACACAAGAGTCTTCAAATACCAACTTAAGATACTATAATGTCCACAAGGCTGAGTTTCAAAATGTCTTTGCTTCCTGCAAAGAACGTTTGCTTCAAAGCTGGCTTTTATCTTCTTGAAGGAGGACCCATTACCTTGCAGCCTTACTCCCGAGTCGCCCATGCTGCTGCAGCTGCTCTTTCCTACGAGCAATTCTGTGCACACGCATACTTGGCACAGGCTCCTCAGGAGCCTCCTCATCATTGCTGCCAGCCCCCACAATCTCTGAAAGCAGCAGTCCACTCCCTAATGGTCCTGGCCCCTCATCCGAGTCCTCGCTCTCCTCAGCTGTCCGCACCTGTTGCCAGCTAACCACAACAAGCACTTCATGATTCGTAGATAGAAATGGATGGATGGATGGATGGATGATGGATGGATGGATAATGAATGGATGAATAGATAGATTATATCTGTAGATGTAGATATAGACGTAGATATATAGATAACAGAATAATAACAGAATTGGAATGGACCTTGGAAGTCATCTAGTCCAGCCCCCTGCTCAAGCAAGAGATCCTATTTCATTCCAGATGAGTGACTGTCCAGTCTCTTCTTAAAAATTTCCAGAGATGGAGTACCTACAACTTCTGAAGGCAAACCATTCCACTGGTTAATTGTTCCCACTGTCAGAAAATTTCTCCTTAATTCTATGCTTCTTCTTTCCTTGATTGTGTTCCTTCCATGGCTTCTTGCCCTGCCTTCTGAGATCTTCTAATCCAACCCTCTGATTAAGGGAGAATCATCCCAGACAAATGGCTGCCCACAGTTTTGAAACCTTCCAGTAACCCAGAGTTCTAGGAGGCAAACTGTTCCATTGATTAATAATTCTCATTGTTGGGAATTTTCTCCTTAAATCTTAAAGCTGCTTCTCTTTTTAATGAGTTTGCACCCGTCGCTTTTTGTCACACCTTCTGGTGCTTTGGAGTATAAGTCAACCCAATCCAAATTTAAAGGAGATCAAATATTTCCTTTAAAAAGAAGAAGATTTTTAAAATGTAACAATTTCTTTTCCATTCAATGGAAGAAGCAGCCCAAGGGGGGAGAAATGCCAGAGAAAACATTGGCCAAGCACTAATACATAGTTCCGTATATATTGTGTTCTTTGCAAAATATACATAAACTGTATGATAAATAGTGTTCGATTAACCCTGCGCTAGATATAAATGTACAACCAATTAACTAATTTTAATCTCTCTCCCTCTTTTTCTTTGAAAAAAAAAACATCTGTTGGCATTTTTGTTTGAATAATCCTTGTTTAGTTTCCATAATAGTGTACATTTTAATGAAAAACTCATTAGAATGTAACAGAGGGCATAATTAATTCTGGGTGATTCTTTCTATGTAAATAGCTAGCACAGATGCCAAATTCCATTTTCTGCTGGCTTTATTAATTTTTCATACACCAATATTTCAGCCATAATGGGTTGTAACAGCTCTTCAGAAGTTTTAGAAACACATTAACTGCCATCAGAGCCATTAATCTAGCTTGGATTTTTACCATTTGTATGATAATACTTTAACACTACATTTTTAAAAACAAAGGCAAAAGCTTTATTTTTTTAATGTTTGGGAGGCAAACATCTATGTATAATTAACGTAACAAATATTAAACAATATTGGGTTAATTTCTCTGTATTTAGAAAGCAACTTAATCTATTTTGGAACCCATTTGCTAAAAAACATTTAGATTATTTAAAAAAAACTGAGAAGAATGTGAAAAATAGCCAAATTTGGAAAGAAATAATGTTGTATTATAATAGCCTTTGCAGTTAAAACTTAAAGCTCAGATTGTCTAGCCTTCTTTTCAACTTCAATGAGATATTTCAGCGGAATATTTTCTAAATGTAGACAAGGATCATTTCTCAGTCTTACCCTGCCATTAACAGTATCAACTGGAACACTGCCAATCCTTAAATAGTAAGATGGTTAACTATTTATTCCTGTCTGTTCCAAACCTGCTGTTAATTCTATAGTGAATACAATAATGAATGTAGATTTATTGTTTCCTCTTTCTGAAAATGACAACTTCTCAATTTCTGGAAACAGCAGGTTGCTGATGGAGAGATTCATAATCCAGAAATCTTTTATCTGTTTCTTTTGTTATCACTTTGGGTAATGATTAGCTTAGCCCAGCAAAATGGTTAGCTTAGCCCAGTAACAGGTTGTCCATACAGCACAGGTATGTACTAATATTTCTGATGTGTCCATAAGTCCTAAAGATGGTCTCCTCCCAATGCCAAGAAGATAAGAATGCAATTACTGAGCAAGGCTGTACAACTACACACTCTATTGTGTGTTTGCTTCAGTGTGGCAAGTTGGGATGGGTTGAGCTTCCTTAATGTAAGATGGAGGTATTTATACTGGATGAGAGGAGCTATCAGTAGACCAGTCTTCCTTAACCTGAGACATTTCAGGTATTTATAGGCTGTAAATCTCGGGTCTTTTACCTTTTGGTCAGTCTAGGTAGAAATTATTGTGGGGTGCGGAACGGTTAGGATGGGAACTTCTGCTGCAGGTGATTGAGAGGTATATTTGCACACACAGAAGAGCAAATATAACTTACTGAATTTGTCAAAAAGCTATTTTGGTTTTGCATAACTCTGTGATATATTGTTCATATATGTGCTCCCAATCTCAGAACACTCTCTGTCTTTCTCTGTTTCTCTTTCTTTCTCTTTCATAGGCAGGGTGCTCCTGTGCCAGGCAAATCAAGAAGGATCTCCCATGTACAGTGCCCCCAGTTCACTAGTATACACGTCCACAAGTAAGACAATACTCCGGCTACCTTTTTCCTTGAATTGATTTATTTGTTGATTGCCTCGGAAATGTCCTCATGGACCCAGCTCTCTGACTAAGTTGAACATAAGGTGTAACAAACCTGCTATTTCCAAGCAGAGAGTGAATGGTGTCGTTTGCCCCTTATCTCCACCTAGAAGGGGCTGTGCACATTGTGTGGTGAGATGGCAGTTGTGGTCTGACATACCTAGCCAGGTGAAAGATTGGAGATGGGGGTAGTCTCCTTGCCTTTCTGCAAGGTGTGGGAAAAAAGTGGTAAGCAACCAAGACTGTCAGGTTCAAGGAACCAAAAACAACATGATGAATTGCTCAGAGTAGTTTCTTCGTTGCTGTTGGTCCATCTTGCCAAACTAAAGCACACTCTGCATAACTATGAGATAAATCCTGTTAAGTTTTTAGAGAGGATCCCTTCCTTTCTAAAATCTTAATGTAACAAGGACTCAAGGCTGATTTGTCTATTATTGGCTTGAGAATGAGTTCCTCCATCCTGCAACTCAGCACCAGAGTCCACCACATAAGCCCTGGCCCAGGGTTCAGAAAAGGAGAGGCAAGAAAGAAAACTGGCTGGAAGCCTTTGAAAGGCAGACATGAATATTCTTAAGCCCTCTCTAAGATGCCTCTCGAATGATAGGTTCAATGTCACATTGAAACAAAACTTTTGAATGTATAAAGAGGGCCACATCACTTTTATTAATTCAATTCAATGTCCCTTTAATTTACATGGCAATTAAATAAAAATGGATTTTATTTTAACCCAAACAGATCTCTTTGTAAGAGTGGAGGTTTGTTCTCAGAGCTTGTGAGTTGGTTTTGGGGATATTTCATTACCAGGCTAGGTAGCATCAGATGTTACCCAGCCTGGTAATGAAAAGTTTGGAAACCAACCCACAAGCTTGGAGAATGAACCTCCACCCATATCCTCCACCCGAGCTACAGATGTTCGCCACGATAACAGTCCTCTTTGTTTCAGATCAGATATGGGTGAGGGTGGTGGGTGGGAAGCTGGAGCTGGGATTCCAGGTGTGCCATTTAAAGTACAGTGGGAAAAAAGTGAAAACATTGACTGAAAAAAAGTGGAAAAGTTGTGCATTTAAGGTCAGGGAAGATGCATCATTTTGACAGACTGTGGTATGATTATGAGGATGCTGATAAAAGTGAAACACTTATGGTATCATATAGGAAGTGTTGTGACTAAGATACTTCACTACAATGAAGAAATGTTATGTCTTATGCTACTTATATGAATCATTATACCAAATGTCAATGGCAAATTTTAAGAGTGTTCTGCCTTAGAGACCACTTTTCAAATTAAATAATAATCAATCAAGGACACCTAATTATTCGTTTATTTAAAGAAATTTATTGGTATGCTTCCCATGTCCAAAACCTGTTCAAAACTAATCAATCAACCCATTCATAATGAAACAAAATTGGTAAAATCAAAAACTGCTAGCTAAAACAACCAGAGCTTAGAGAAGTGACTAGTCCAGCCCAAGAACAACATAGAACAACCCAGCCAAAACTCAGTTCTTTATTTGCTTACACCCGATAGGCAGAATCTTACTGGAGTAAGTTATTACTATTCACTACCCTGATGAATATACCCTGGGAGATTCAAGGGAGTGGCTATCCTAAATCTCTTCATCTGACTCATACAAGCTCCCCTCTCATAGGTAGAATCCATCACAGGATGAGACCACTTCTTGATGCAAAAAGAATTATGAAGTAAGAAGGAGGCCATTGAAATTTTCAATTTCCAAGGTCCTGTCAGATAGTCCTCGATTTGTGTTTTGTTTCAATGCATGTGTGTTTCAAAGATATTTGTCAAAGAGATACTCTAATTCTACCACCAAGTTTCCTATAAAAGCCATTTCTCAATATGTTAGTGCTTTTTCTCCCTTCAGTTCCATTCCGAAGCTCTTTGTTTGCATTTCAAGGTGGGTCTGCAGGAAGGAGAGATCAAAAAGTTTTTTTAAAAAATAACAGTGGCCTTTTCTCACATGCATTGCAGTTGTGACCTCCATGTGGACATTTTTGCCCTTTCCTTCATCTGCAGTACTTGTTTCTTTTTTCCCAACAAGTCTCTCAGAAAATGACAGTTGGTCAGGGTATACAGTACAGAATCTGCTGGATTATCACTGATTAGAATTAGAATAGAATAAAGCTGGAAGGGACCTTGGAGGTCTTCTAGTCCAACCCCTTACTGAAGCAGGAGAACCTATACTATTTCAGACAAGTAGCTATCCAGTCTCTTCTTTAAAATCTCCAATAATGAAGCACCCACATTTTCTGAAGGCAAACGTGTTCCACGGGTTGATTGTCCTCACTGTTAGGAATTTCAGGTTGCTTCTCTCCTTGATTAGTTTCCAACCATTCTTTCTTGTCCTGCCCTCTGGTGCTTTGGAGAATAAATTGACCCACCCTATTCTTTGTGACAGCCCTTCAAATACTGGAATACTGCTATCGTGTCACCTCTAATTCTTCTTTTCTTTAGACTAGACATAACCGAATCCTGCAGTCAATTTTAACATCTGAAAGTAAAAGTCCAACTTCTTGAAAGCCAGTATCCTTGATAGAGATACAACGTCATGGTAGACAAAATAATAATATTTTATTAAACATCCAAACAGACAGGCATCTTGTTCATAACAAAGCATGTTAGGATGGATAGTAATTTTTAAAAAAAGTAAGTCTGAGTCATCAACGTTTCTATATTGCATGATGCTAGAATTGAAGTAAAACGATTAGAGAAAAATACAAAATACCAGGGCTTTCAGTTCAAAGATGAATACCTACGGAAAAAGAAACCCCTAGTCTTACCCATTGTGATTGGATCCCTTTGGGCAATACCTAAACTTATAATGAAGGTCACATAACTTTTATTAATTTAATTTAATATACTCTTGATTTACATGATAATCAAATCAAATTTGGATTTTATCTTAGCCCAAACATACTTCTTTGTTTCAGATCAGAGAGGTAGATGGAAGTGGGATTCCAGATGTGCCGTTGTAAAGTTGAGTGAAAAAAAGTGGAAAAGTTGTATCTTTAGCATCAGGGAAGATGGATTTCAGCATCGTTTTGACAAATTGTGATACCTGGAAATATTGCAATTATTGGACTTCCTAAGTTTACAAAAAACTCACCCTGCTTGGAAGGGCCTATATTCTTAGATGCTACCTTAATAATCCTTAGTTTCTTGAATTATTAAGTTTAGCAATAGCATTTGGTCTTATATACCTCCTCATAGTGCTTTACACTTTCTCTAAGTGGTTACAGAGTCAGCTCATTGCCTCCAACAATCTGGATCCTCATTTTACCAACCTTGGAAAGCTGAGTCAACCTTGAGCTGGTCAGGATCGAACTCCAGGCTGTGGGCAGCATCAGCCTACAATACTGCATTCTAAGCACTGTGCCACCACGGCTCTTCTGTTTTTCCATCAGTCTTAGATGGTGAATCTAACTAATTACCCACACATGATACAACAATCTAAATAAGAAGACAATTGAGAGATAGTATGGTGTGGATGTCTTTGAACAAGAGACAGAGGAAGAAGTCCTCACCAGGCAAGGAAGTAGCTAGCTTGAAAACTCAACAATCATTGCATAACACTGTAGTGGGGAGATCTTTGAATAAATGAGACTCAGGTGTGGGAACCCAAGAGGATACATATTCAAAGACAGAAGCACCTCAGGGTACCTCCTCATATAGCATGGCTCCAGGGGTAGTTTTCAAAAATTTCAGCAATGGGTTCTCTGCCTGGTTGCTGGGTGAGTGTGGCCACGGTGGGTGTGGCCTAGTCAGCCTCCTGCACCATGGGCTCCCCGGGCTCTGGAGGCTTTCCTCAAGCCTCTGGGAGGGTGAAAATGACATCCCTGGGCTCCATTTCCGGCCTTGCCCAACATCCAGGAGGCCCATTTTTCACCCTCTCTGAGCCTCTGTGCGGACCCTGCACTTACCTGAATCCAAAAGGGGCCACGTGGGGACTCCTGGGAGCAGAAGGGTGGGATGGGCGGGGCCAGCCAGGAGTGTGATGTGGGGGGTTCTCCAAACTGCACAGAATCTTAGCTAGAGGCTCTCCCGAATCCCTGCAAACCCCCAGCAGCCCACACCTGCATGGCCCCCTGTGCTCGGAAGGATGCTGCCCTTCAATTCTGTGGCAACAACCTCTACTTCGTATAATGCCTTGGAGCATTTAACCTAGCATCGTTCCCAAAGAATTATGGGAAATTTGAAATGGTGACTCATTTTCTCTTTATAAAGTAATTATTTCCAACCATGCTATGAACAGCTTATGAATGTGCCTTAGGCTCTCTCAACGGATCTGTCATTAACAACCTTTCTCTATCTCAAAATCTACAGACAGTGTTCTGACCCAACCTGGTTCCAAGAGAGCAAACACAAGACAAAGGCAGCAGCCCCCACCGTTTAAGGTTTCATCCACAAATCCTGTTTCTGCACAGATAAAAGGCTGCTTCCAACTAATTAGCTCCGACAAGAAAGAGCCTTGCCAAGTTTTTGCAAGGCTGCCAAAAACCCACAGATAAGAAATAGTTCACAACACAAGAGTTTTCAAATACTAACTATAATGTCCACGAGACTGAGTTTCAAAACGTCTTTGCCTTCTGCAAAGAATGCTTCTTCAAACCTGGCTTTTATCCTCTTGAGGGAGGGTCTATTACCGTGCAGCCTTACTCCCGAGTTGCCCGTACATCTGCAGCTGCTCTTTCCTATGATCAATTCTGTGCGCACGTGCACGTGCACTTGGCACAGGCTCCTCAGGAGCCTCCTCATCACTGCTGCCAGCCCCCACAACCTCTGAAGGCAGCAGTCCATTCTCTAATGGCCCTGGCCCCTCATCTGAGTCCTCGCTCTCCTCCACCGTCCGCACCTGCTGCCGGCTAACCACAACAGACAGGACCAAAAAAGGAAAAAGGAAAAAAAAATGGCAGGGAGGAGGAAATTAGAGAAAGAAGAAATAAAAGACAGGGGTGGTGTGAGAGCTTCTAGATCTGCCCCATGCTGCTCTAGTCCTTTCACATAATTGTCTGAGAAAACTTCCATCAGTTTCTGTAATTAAACTAATGGTCTAAATGAATTTCCAGATCACTAGCTATTCATTTTGATATGTCATTACACTGAGTTCAATTAATAAGAAGTAAGTTTACAGCCCATTGTGTCCTTCAAATGCAATTCTATTTCATCAGTTTTAATTAGCAATATTCATTTGGTCACCAACCCCCCTCCTTCTCGCCCACTCAGTCCACGCTCACTCATTGGATGGGCCCGCTCTCGGACTTTGGAGTTCTTTGTTGTTTAGACTTAAAATAAATAGAGTGAAACATTAGATAATTAGCCCTTTCAACACAAGCCACACGAAGTTTGTGGGGCCCAATCCAGGGCTTCTATGACAATTGGCATTATTACCTAACTGCATTTGTTGCCGTCTAAAATTCCACATGGGTTTCAACAGGAAGGAAAGAAAGAAGGAAGGAAGTTGTTTTGATGGAGAGACAAAGGAAGGGGGGATGGAGGGAGGAAGGAAGGGAAGGAAGGATGAATTTGTTTTGACAGAGAGCCAGGAGGGAAGGAACTTGTTTCGATGAAGGAAGGAAGGAAAGGAAGGAAGGGAGGGAAGGAGGAAGGAAAGAAGGAAGGAAATGGTTTTGATAGGTAGACAGGAAGGAAGAACTTGTTCTGATGGAGGAAGGAGGGAGGGAGGGAGGAAGGAAGGAAGGAAGGAAGGAAGGAAGGAAGGAAGGAAGGAAGGAAGGAAGGAAGGAAGGAAGGAAGGAAGGAAGGAAGGGTTTTATGAGTACTGGAGCATTACTCACATAGGGTGACTGGAGTGACGCTGTCAAAATATAACACATCTGTACAGTGTTATTAAATTAAGCTCCTTTCAGGTTCATTATCTGAGTAGAAATATGGAAAAAGCCACTGACTTTTTCAAGGAAACTTGCCACCTCTCACTCCAACCTGCCATATTCCAGCCAGCTGCCACTGAACTTAACCTTTCTAACGTTGCCTACGTACCTTGACTAAACTGGATTGGATTTACATCTTTTATGCTTGTTATTGCTATTTCTAGCCTTACATGCAATGAAATAAGTAGAATGTACTTCTTTCTCCTCTGTGTACATGATTGTCTCTTGATATGACTTTTGTCAGTTTGCTGTTTTAAGATTTCCTTCTATTTTTTTAAAAATTACATTTATATGCCACCCTTCTCCGGAGACTCGGGGTGGCTTACAATTTTTGGGATACAACCCAGTGTGCTCAGCAATAGCCTTCATTCCATTGTATATGCCTGCTTATTACTAAGCGGCAATTTTACAAAGTCAGCTAATTGCCCCCAACAATCTTGGGTCCTCAATTTACCTACCCCGAGAGGATGGAAGGCTGAGTCAACCTTGAGCCTGGTGGGATTCGAGCCTACAGCAGTTGTAGGCAGCTGGAACTTAAATGCAGGCATTTAACAGCCTGAGCCACCAAGGCCCTTAACATCAACACAACGGATAATATTTTAATGCATGTGGAGAAACCTATAATGTTGAAGGTTCAAAGGAAGTTTCAGCAGGTTTTAGTTCACTTTGTGGAAGGTCTCGGGTTGTTAAAGGAAGGAAGAAGGAAGGAGAAAAGGAAGAGCAGTAGTACTTAGACTTATATAATACTTCACAGGGCTTTACAGCCCTCTCTAAGCGGTTTTACAGAGCCAGCCTTTTGCTCCCAACCATCTGGGTCCTCATTTTACCCATTTCAACTGGCATAAATGGCAGTTGCCTAGTCTCAGAATTTTGGTCATGTGACCATGGGATGCTGTGTATCCCCATGGTTGTAACTGTGGAAAATGGTCATATGTCGCATAATGTCAAATGGTCCCTAAACAAACTTGTAAGTTGAGGACTACCTGTACTGGTTCTTTTCTTTTCACTTTTTATTTTTCTCTTCTCACTCTTCTCTCTCTCTCACTCCTCCCTCCCTCTCTCTCACACACACACACACTCCTTCCTCCTCTCTCTCTCTTCTCTCCCTCCTTTCTCCTCCTCCTCTCCTCTTCTTCTATCCCTTCTCTCTCTCCTCTGTTTCCCTCCTCCCTTCCTCTTTCCCTTTCTATGTCTCTCCCCTTCTCTCCCTCCTTTTCCTTCCCCCTCTCTTCCTCTCTCTCCTTTCCCTCTCTCCCTTTCTCTCTCCCCCTCTCTTCTCCTCTCTCTTTCTCCTTCCCTCTTCCTCTCCCCTCCTCCTCCCTCTCTTTCTCTCTCTCTCTCCCTCTCTTTCTCTCCCGTTTCTCTCCCCCCATTCTTTTATAAATGTAATATGGCTCGAGCTACTTCTTTCTAAAGTGCAATCCAGCTACCGCTCAGCATTTGTAGCCTTCCAGGGTGTTTTCTTCCAAGCATTATGCTCATGTTGATATTTCTTTCACAAAAATACATATGGCAGATAAGTAGCCGCAGTGGGATACTTTTGCTGTGTGTCAAAGAGATATTAAAACAATAAACTACATTGCCCTGGGATTTTAGCTTACAAGCAAAATGAAAACAACACAACAAAGATGAGATCATTTTGAAAGGTGGCAAGCCCAAAAAAGTCCCCAGAAACCAACAATATTACTGACAGAAAATATTTTGACTTGCAACCTGCTCTTAAGTAGCCATGCTCTGACAACTTTAAATCAACCCCCATACATGTTGGAGCGGTGGAAAGAGAACACAATTTGTGTTTCAAATTATCCATCACCTTGATGAACTTACAGATCTAAGTGGAACATCTGGTTTATTACACATAAATAACTCTAAGGGCTTTTTTTTTAAGAGTGGAAGGTTGACTTTTACCTTTTCCTGTGTAGAATATAAATTGACTGAGATCATGAAAGCTGCATCTGTATGCATTTACTTTACATTTGAAGAATCCAATTGTTCTTTTTCAATGAGAAAAATCTGTGCATTAAAACATCTCAGGAGATTTGGAGTTCAATCCAGACATATTTACAACTGCAGGAAATTTCTGGATAACTTTCTTCTTGTAGGATGGATGGATGGATGGATGGATGGATGGATGGATGGATGGATGGATCATCTCAGACATATTTGAAAGCAGCCCAATAATTCCTTGAAGAAGAACTTTGAATACATTTGGCTGACATGCGTTGAATTTCCCTTGTACACATTCCTGAGTTTTAGTGGTCCAAACTGGGCCAAAACAAATTAGACTGGATTCTGATCAGAAATTCAGTCCAAATAGACTAGGTGATCTATTTGAATCTCTTCTTTTTAAGAAGAGGTTGGACAACCATTTATCTGAAACGCTGTAGAGTTTCCTGCTTGAGCAGGGGTTTGGACTAGAAGACCTCTAAGGTCCCTTCCAACTCTGTTTATTCTATTCTATTCCATTCCATTCAATTCCATCTTCTATTCTATTCTATTCTATTCTATTCTATTCTATTCTATTCTATTCTCTATTCTATTCTCTATTCTATTCTATTCTATTCTATTCCATTCTATTCCATTCCATTCCATTCCATTCCATTCTCCATTCCATTCTCCATTCCTATTCCTAATTCTGTTCTATTCTTATTTCTATTTCTATTATTCAATTCAATTCAATTCTATTCCATTCCATTCCATTCTTCATTCTATTCTATTCTATTCTATTCTATTCTATTCTAATTCTATTCTATTCTATTCACCTGCATGAGGTAAACTATTTTAAAATGTATTGGGTGGAAAAAGTAACCCCATTCTTCTAATGCAGGAGTCTCCAAACTGGGCAACATTAAGACTTGTGGACTTCAACTCCCAGAATTGCCCAGCCAGCATGACTAGCTGAGGAATTCTGGAAGTTGGCATTCACAAATCGTAAAGTTGCCAAGTTTGGAGACCCATGCTCTAATGCTTCCCTTAGTGTATTGCTGTTCATTTTAAATACTATAATAAGGGACAGCAAATTTTAAAACAAAGATACAAATTGTGAATATTTGAAGTATGGTATATTTATAATGGGTAACAATAGTTGTGGACAAACTGAAAATGCAGATTTTTAAAAAATAATTGAGATCCAGCATTTGGGAAAAAAATCTGCCATAACAAGGATTCGTAACTATTGTGATTTTTCGTTTTTGATATGGATAACTTATCTGTCTGGCAGTGACAGATGTTTGAGTATACATAAAAGTGTATTAACTGGAGCCTTATGAAGCAAGCATTTGTCACATTAGATTGCTATTTTCTTTAGTTCCACATTCCCCAGCCCCAATCTGTGATGACCCAGGGCGTGACACAAAAGCAACACAGTTAAATAAGCAAGATGAGTCCCTTTAATTATCTCCAACTTTGCCCCCCATATCCAGGTTACCTTTGGCTGGAGAAAAACTCTCCCAGGAACAGCCTTTAACTGGAGAAAATTCAGTCCGAACCCAAAATGCATACAAACTGTAACTAAAAATCCAAACAAACCACGTTGCAGTAATTAACTTGACAGGGCAGGAGAAGGAATTGCAGACTTGAAAGCACAGCCAAACACACACAGTTGGGAAGATGCCAGGAACCCAGATAAGCCTCCATGATACTAGATAATTCATGGTTTGCTTGCTGTGCGCAAATTCCCTTTTTAAACAGTGTTCCCAGCTGCAGCTAATGAAGGGAATCAGGGCCCTTTCCTCCGCTGTAAGCCACACAACTCATGTTGCTCCCTTCTCCATTCCTCCCTGCATGCCCTAGGATGAAGAGGGGGTAGGCCTGGGTCTTCCTCTGAACTCCCTCTCCCTTGTTCTACCTCTTCCCTGCTCTGCCCAGGCAGACTTTGCCCTTCCCCAGTTTCTTCCACAGCCACCGGAGCCACACTCCCATTCCCTGTCAGCTACTTGGACTTCCCCTCCGAATCAGATTCCAACAGAGGCATGACACAATCTTTTATACTTAAATGAAGTAAAAGTCTTGCCAAGCAGTGGAAATATTTTTTTGTTGTTTTTTTCCCAAGTGAAATTTTAACAGGGAGGAGTTGTCAATATACCTGAGAATACATAAACACCATATTCACGAATATTCTTATCAACACATTATGATCCATGTAGCTATCAGAAGATTGTTTATATGTCACTTGAATTAACTCATTATTTCTTTATAATTAGTGAGAGAGCATCTTTTGCTGTTAGCTTGAAGTCCTTGTCAAAGAGGGGGAAAATATAATGATTATTATTTTTTAACTTGCAGTCAGCTAGAAAGCTTTACGGTGAGCCTATGTGAGTGAGAGAGACGAAGATAGGATTGTAAGGTTGTATTGTAAACACTTTCTCATTTTGCAATGCATAATTGGGTGAAAAAGTGACAGAAATGCAATATTTGCAGGCAGGAATATTGGTGACACACACTGCCTTTACAGACACATGTTATCTATAATTTGAAAAGGGAGGTGAAATTGAAAAGAAGTCTTGGGCAGTGTGTTGAGTTCTCCTGAAGATGAACATAAATGCATATGTTTGCAGCAAGTTTTTTTTTTAAAGAAAAACAACAACTCTTCTCACAAATTCAGAGTTCTGTACCAATCCAAACCTTGGTTGTTGCTTTTATTTTGGTCATGCAAATGGAAACCACCATGAAATATTAAATTCAAAACACAACGTTTTAGGAGTCTCAGACAGTCGAAGCTGCTACATTTTAATTCTTTCTGTTTTCTCTGTCATATTCCAAATATACAGTAGGTAGTCCTCAACTTACGAACACAATTGAGCCCAAAATTTATGTCGCTAAGTGAGACATGTGTTAAGTGAGTTTTGCCCCATTTTATGAACTTTCTTGCTACCGTTGCTAAGGGAATCACTGTACTTTGTAAGTTAGTAACATTGACAGATATTAAGTGGCTTCCCGATTGATTTTGCTTGTCAGAAGATCACATACGGCTCCAAGAAGCAAAATGGTTTATAGACCATTGTTCATATTTAGTTGGAATAAACCTTGATCCATTGAAAACAGTTCCAACCTCACCACATTGGATCTCACAATGGCATCGACTTTCCATAATTCATGGAACAATTCACCTAGTTTTTGTTCATTTTTCTTGGCAGCTATCTCCCTTTTAAAAAAAAAACAGTAAAAGTTAATTAATCAGGGCCGTGTCAATTTCCTTCTTCCCCGTCCATTTGTGGCAAGGTAATTAATCATCACCACATGGGGGGGGGGCAGAGAAAGGGAACCTTCCGGGAGGCATTTATTGCCCCTTTAAATGAATGAATAAATAAATAAATAAGGGCCACATGCCACCTCGCAGCAAATACGTCTTGTCTTTCATAATATTTTATCCACACTTTTGCATGTTGTAATAGACAGCAGCAGGAAGCAGCTGTAGTTCAATGCAATATGAATATTAAAGGAACAAATCGGAGCGGATTTATAGGTTATTGCTTTTTCTCTTTATGCCAGTTTGGAGATTACACCAAGCAAATGAACAGTGAAAAATTACTCTTCCATGTGGGGAATGGTGATTAAATTTGTACATTAATTAGGCTCTTCTTCTTCTCACTTATAAGAAGTTCCCAGATTCTTCATTATTATTATTATTATTATTATTATTATTATTATTATTATCTTCTTCTTCTTCTTCTTCTTCTTCTTCTTCTTCTTCTTCTTCTTCTTCTTCTTTTTCTTCTTCTTCTTCTCTTTCCCCTATTTTTCTGCTGTCTAAAAAACACTAAACTGCACTGCTTCATATTGGTGTGGAGTTCAGCTGAATTGCTTATCTGAAGCACATCTTCTAAGAAAAAAATGGTGCTCCAGTGATGGAAGACCCACAGCTTCAGGAGGCAAGCTGTTCCATTGATTAATTGTTCTCACCATCAGAAAATTTCTCCCTAACTTCTAGGTTGGATCTATTTTTAACAAGCTTCCACCCGTTACTTCTTCTTCTGCTCTCTAGTGCGTCGGAGAGTAAGTTAATCCCCTCTTCTCTGTGTTAGCTCCTCAAATGCAGCTGCATCTAAGCTGCACAAATTCCAATGGTCACTGGATGGCAACACAGAGACCAAAAACTGGAATCCTTTTCTGCTCTCTAGTGGTGGATAGGTCAGTAATTCTTTTGCAAAGTCCTTTCTGTAGAGTGACTCACTTCCCATAGGGAGTAGGGTTTGGTGGAAATGGAATTTCATCTGGAAAACCACCAATCTCTTCCTACACAATGTTGTGTCACAGTGCCCTACCTTCAATGGTGGTATTCAATTTTTTTTAACTAATGGTTCTATGGGCGTAGTGTGGTGGGCGTAGTGTGGCTTGGTTACTGTGGCATGGCTTGGTGGGCATGGCTTGGTAGGTGTGGCAGGGGAAGGATGCTGTAAAATCCCCATTTCCACCCCATTCCTGGGAGAAGGTTACTGCAAAATCCCATTCCCTCCCCACCCCGCTAACCTGCTTTCCAGCTCCATTTTCCTGGGCAGGGCAACAAAAGAAGACCCAGCCGATCAGCTGGCACTCTGGAGGCAGAGAATAGATGGGGACAGGGCCAGTCAGAGGTGGTATTTGCCAGTTGTCGAACTACTCAAAATTTCTGCTACCAGTTCTCCAGTGTTATGTTTGCATGAAGAGACAGACGCGGAGTGCTTCAAGCTCTTTTGTTTATTAGTGACTACAGCTCAGAACGGACCCAACTGGCTTTGCTGCGGCTGCTACTTATAGCCGGCAGCCACAGCTGACAGCCAATCAGAGTGCAGGGTTTTCCCGCACTTTCTAAACCAATCATTTCCAACACTTTACAAGAACAATTCAAACTAAACCAATGATTTCAAACCTGCATACATAACATCCAGAACCAGTCAGAACTGGCTGAATACCACCTCTATCTACACTTAGGCAAGAAAAACCAAAAGTACACATATAGACTGGGTGAAACCAGGCTTAATAACAGTAACTGTGAGAGGGAACTTGGAGTCTTAGTGGACAACCAGCTAAATATGAACCAAGAGTCTGCAGCGCCAGTCAAAAGCACCAATGCAATCCTAAGCTGCATTAACAGAGGGATACAAGCAAGATCCAGTGAGGTACTAATACCACTCTATAAAGCCTTTGTAAGACCACACTTAGAGTACTACATCCACACCATCAAAAAAGATGTTGAGACTCTAGAAAGAGTGCAGAGAAGAGCAACCAGGAAGATGAGGGGACTGGAGACTAAAACATATGAAGAGCAGTTACAGGAACTGGGCCTGGCTAGTCTAGTGAAGAGAAGGACCAGGGGAGACATGATAACAGTGTCCCAATATCTGAGGGGCTGCCACAGAGAGGAGGGAGTCAAGCTATTTTCCAAGGCACCTGAAGGCCAGACAAAGGAACAGATGGAAACTGAACAAGGAGAGATTCAACCTGGAAATAAGGAGAAACTTTCTGACAGTGAGAACAATCAACCCATGGAACAGAAGTTGCCCTCAGAAGCTGTGGGAGCGTCATCACTTGAGACTTTCAAAAAGAGATTGGACTGCCATTTGTCAGAAATGGTGTAGGGTCTCCTGCTTGGGCTGGCGGTTGGACTAGATGACCTACAAGATCCCTTCCAACTCTGATTATCTGTTATCTATATAGGGTCTCCTGCTTGAGCAGGGGGTTGGAGTAGAAGACCTCCAGGGTCCCTTCCAACTGTGTTATTCTGTTGATCAATGTCTTTTCTCTAATCAAAACTCTCAATTTCACCATCTCAGCAAATTTCATCATCTTCATCATCTACTCTTTGATTGTGGGTATCATCAAATCTTTCTCCGCACTGTGCATATAAAATTCTTGCTGATGCTATCATATATAAAATCAAAGTTCTGGGAGGTTTTTCCAGCTTTTTATCAATCAGTCCTAAAAGAAATACCTTTGGCTTTAGTTGAATATTAATCTTTAAAATCTTCTGAATTAATATATGCAGTTGAATCAAAAAATTGAGCACTTTTTGCACATTGACCAACCATGATAAACCAAGATTGTGGGGGGAGGCAGCAGCGATGAGGAGGTTCCAGAGGAGCCTGTGCCAAGTGCACATATGTGGAGGATTGCTCACAGGAAAGAGCAGTTGTAGCAGCAAGGGCGACTTGGGAATAAGGTTGCAAGGTAATGTCCCCTCCTTCAAGAAGATAAAAGCCAGCTGTGAATTGGAAGTTCTTTGCAGGAAGCAAAGACGTTTTGCAACTCGAGCCTTGTGGACATTGCAGTATCTTAGTTGGTATTTGAAGACTCTTGTGTTGTAAAAATATTTCTAGGTAACTTTATCGATTATTCTTGGCAGCTCACACAGTTATGGTGAGGCTTGTGCTTATCAAAGTTAATTAGTTTGCAGCAGCCTTTTAACCGGGGATTCGTAAAAAATATTAAAAGGTTTCTGTTCATGTTTGTTTTATTGGAAAAGGGTTTGGGTCAGAACAAGTACAGAACAGTTGAGCTAAGCCATGCTCAGGCTCCTTGCTGTCTCCTTTTTGCTCGCACAGCAAATATTGTTTCAGTTTCCAAACAGCTCTCAACTCTCACACACTGACTGGGTGCTAGCCAGATGAATTCCGATGGATGCTGATAGGCAGAGGCCAATTTTTTTTCACCTTATTTTCCTCCCCAAAACTAAGCCCGATCACATAGTTTTGTAGCGAAGCATGGGTATTGAGCTAGTTGTATATAAGAAAAGAGCTGTGTAATGGTGTAGTGGTGAAGATGCACTCTTCCCACTATGAAAGTTGAAAGTTAAATCCTAAGTAGTGGCAGATGTTCTTCTCTCTCAGCACAATGAGTAATTGTCTGCTGTGAACTCTACATAGGTGACAGGAAGGGCATCCAGACAGTAAATGCTCAACTCCACAGTTGTCCTGACTGTACCCTGAATTAAGGTATAAAAGGGAATATAAGAAAACCATTGATTTGTACATCCTTCTGATGTAAAACATACTCTTCATTTATTTTGAAATCAGGCTGAGAAAATTACAGTATGTCATCCTAAGTTAATCATTTGTGTTTAGTTATCATTTCTCTTCTATAATATGCTTCTTATGGTAAGAGCCAGAAAGATATTTTTGGACACAACATGGATTTATGTCTATTCCATATTCTCAAAATAGCACATCAAACAAAATGATTTTCAAAATAAATCTATATTAACCTTGACTTTGTCATGTCATAAATAGCTGTGCCACCCAAACATCAAATCATGTCCTAACTCCAGTGACCTTCTAATTCTCACCATCCCCCACTCTTTTACCCAAACTAAAGAACAAGCTGCAAACTATAATTTCAAAATAGGTAAATACAAAACTCATATTTCTTAGCATCTTGTAATGCCTTGTACTTGTGGGTTTTTTTTTTCTTGCTTGCCGCAAAAATTTAGATATGTCTTTCTTCCATTCTTTAAATGGTACCTCAGTTGTTAAAATAGATATTTTCTAGAACAGAAATAACAATCTGGATAAAACATTCATTTTTATCACAGAAATTCTTCTCTGCAATGACAATTGTAATTTTGCCCTTGTTAGCTTATCTTTTCTAACTTCATTCCATGTCTTAACAAAATGATTCTTTTATGCCTAAAGTAGTAATTTTCCCTTTTTGTCTTTATTGGAACATAGCATAGATAGATAGATAGATAGATAGATAGATAGATAGATAGATAGATAGATAGATAGATAGATAGAGAGACAAGAGACAGAAACAGATACACACACACACACACAGAGAGAGAGAGAGAGAGAGAGAGATTTTATTGTCATAGTCTTATTTACATTCTCTTTTCTTATAAGTCCCTCCCCACTTCCAGGAATGGAGAAAATCATAAAAATAAATCACAGCAAAGCACAGTTTGCTTGCTCGTGTTCTGAATGCTCCACCAAGGAACCTGGATTCCCACAACATAAGTCAACATTACACATAAACGCTGAATTATCTTGTTTTGTGTTTTCTGCTGCACAGAGGGTTTTTTTCCCTTTTCTTTTTGTGTCGTGACTTTACAGATTGTTTCTGAGTAGAGAAAGTTTCTTTTTGCTGAACTGTAAACTGCACAGACAGCCATTCCAATTAAAATGGGGAGGTGAATAATTTCAGGCTGAAGGAGATCTGTGTAAAGAATTAAAATATCTCCCGAAACATCTCAGCCTGGAAGATCAGGAATGGACAACCTTACCTGATCAAGAGCCACATTTGGACCTGGAATCTCTTCCAAAAAACAGTAGAACAGGGCGAGAGGGGGGAAAAAAAGAAGAGTTGCACTTGGTTTCCTATAACATCAATTCAAATGAAATACTGGTAGTCCTTGACTTACAACACTTCTTTTAGTGATTGTTCAAAGTTACAGTGGCACTGAAAAAATGACAATTTTTCACATTTACAACCATCCTCATGGTCATGTGATCAAAATTCTGATATTTGCAACTGATCCACATTTATGACGGTTGTGTCAACTCATAAAACATTTCTATGCCTGTTTTATAGTTCCCAACAGAAAGAGGGGGGGGGGAGTTAGAAAGAGCAGTGCAGCAGTTTGGAATTGAAAGTGCATAACTTGCAGAGATTGTAACTAGGGGAGCGGAGTTTCTGCCGTGCAAATCTCTAATTGGAGAACATGATTGATGACTCTTGGCTATGGACGTGTTTCGTTGGAGAATATGAATTATGATGCACCCAAAGGGGTGGGGGGAAACCAGGGTCAAATGGTGACAGTGAATTACGTGTCCAGAATCAGCTTCAAGCAGGTCCTGCTGACATGTTTGCTCCTAATAAAGCCACCACTCTGCTAAACAAATAATTCCCACAACACTGTCCAACTATTTACAAAGTCTGCATTACTATTACTATTAATCTTCCCATCACTCCTTATCACCCATCCCCTCCCACTTACGATATGACTGTAACTTTGTTGCTTGTATCCTTACGATTTATATTGACTGTTTCCTAGTATGATTTGATTGCTATGACTATGACTATCATTAAGTGTTGTACCTGATGATTCTTGACTCTTGACAAATGTATCTTTTCTTTTATGGACACTGAGAGCATTTGCACCAAGACGAATTCCTTGTTTGTCCAATCACACTTGGCCAATAAATTCTATTCTATTCTATTCTATTCTATTCTATTCTATTCTATTCTATTCTATTCTATTCCATTCCATTCTATTCTATTCTTTTAGGGCAAGTGCCAGAATCCTTATAGGTTGCAGTATCCCAGGGACGTCACACGATTCTCTTTTGCGACCTTCAGTCAAGCAAAGTCAACAGGGCAGCCCAATTTGCTTGATAACCGGGTGACTGACTTAACAACTGCAGTGACTCACTTAGCAACTTACTTGGCAAGTAAGGTCATAAAAGCAGCCAAACTTAGTTAACTGCTGTCTTGCTTTGTAACAGAAACAGTGTTACTAACTGAACAATTGCAGTGATTCGGTTAATAATGGGGACGCAAAGGTCATAAAATGGGACAAAATTCACTTAACCAATGTTTCATTTAGAAACAGAAATGTTGGGCTCAATTGTGGCGGTAAGTTGAGGACAAGCTGTATAAACTAAAGTGTTTACTGCACGTCAGTAAGTTTCTGCTTTTTGAAATCGTTGCTTATTTTATTGTCATTCCAAGTTTCGACTGAGGCCAAACTAGGGTTTCCCTTTAAAATTAGATGGTTTTAAAGAAATAATTATATCTCCCCATCCAACTTCTCAGCTCTTTACATTCTGCAGGAGTTTTTGGGAAACTAGAATTTCCAGTGGGCCTTTTGGAATTAACTGTAAAACAGGCAGCACCGAAACAAGGGTGATCTGTATGCTTTTCTTTCAATCCTCTTTTGCATTCAAAAGCATCCAGATTGGAGCAACTTTTAGAAGCCCTGAATGCCAAACACTGAGCCTGCAGGGGCCACCAGTGCTCTTCTGTTCAGATTTAAGTTCTGCCTTTCCCCTAGAAGCCATCTAGGATTCAGGATGGTTGAGTGGCAAGGCTTCACAAAATCACAAAGCAGACTCCTCATCCCGACAAAACTCCCTTTTATTAGGCTAATGGGATTTCCTATCATTGACATCCAGCAAAGTCCCAGCAAACAGTCTTTCAAGAGTGATTTACAACCACAGACTTTTATCAGGCTTGGAGAGTTGCCAGGCCGATAGCTCCCAAGCGTAAGACGCTGTACAAGAAAATACTTGGCAAGGAGTCATGAACAAATCTTCACCCTAATTAAATGAACTAATTGTCTCCTGCAAACACCACTCTCCTTTTGCTCCTCTTTATTCCTTATGGGAGGGGCCATTCACCATCCACCTGTGCCTTTACTCCCGACTCGACCTTTGTTCCTTAACTGTTCCCTTCTCCTGGCAGCTCTGTGCATGCACACACTGGGAACAGGCTCCAGCTTTTCTTCTGCCCCTCTGATCTCCAACTCCAAAGGTGGCTGATAACTGTCAGACGGCCCTGGCCCCATCTCTGCCTCCAATGCAGAGCACTCATCAGAGCCTTCCCCAGACTCCAGAACTGGCCCACATTCCTCCCCAACAACCTCACTGTTTCAGTCTGCCACTAGCTCCGCTGGCTGCTGGCGGGCCACAACACAAACGAGCAGTGCACAGGAGGGCCAGCAGAGAAGAGAGATTCATTCATCAATTGTAGCAACACACCTTTCTTTTGACATATGGCACTGCTATGCAAATTCAGATCTGAGCTGGAATGCAAGCAATAATTGGCCATTAAAGAGGCTGTATGTTTTTACGATATGGATGGGAAATCTGCTTCCCTGTTGAGTTTAGCATATGCTACTTTTTCATTTTTTTTTCTTTGGGTTTCAGAACTTGAAGATACAGTTTATAATACCAGCCTCATCTGGGACATCTCGAATGTGGCATGATGGGCTCATAAGCGATCTGGATTTTAAGATTGGGTTGATATATTTGTTTCACCCAGTATATGTGTTAAAGTTTATTGCCTGATGTCTCTCCAAGCAGTTGTTTACTTCATTTAATATGAAAATGAGGGCTAAATGTATACATATATTAATATCATCTGGGATGAATTAGCCCTCAACAGCAATTCAGGTGTGAACATAATGGTAAGAACTACGTTGGGGGTGTTTATCTTCCCTGTTGCAAATATTCCTCTCTCTTGGCTTATTCAGAACATAGAATAATAGAGTTGGAAGGGACCTTGGAGCTCTTCTACTCCAACCCCTTGCCTAAGCAGGAGATCCTATACCATTCTGGACAAAGGGCTGTCCAGTCTCTTCTTAAAAACCTCTTTTTCAAAAGGCAACTGGGCTTTCTTTGTTTTTCCTGGAAGACTTTTTGCTTCTCATCGAAGAAGCTTCTTCAGTTCAACACCCACAACTTCTAGAGGTAAGCTGTCCCACTGACAATTGTTCTCACTGTCAGAAAATTCCTTCTTAGTTGTAAGTTGGATCTCTTTGATAAATATTCCATCCATTACTTCTTGTTCTGCCTTCTGTTGCTTTGGAGAATAGCTAGACCCCTTCCTCCTCTCTGTGACAGCCCCTCAAATATTGGAAGACTGCTATCATGTCACTGCTAGTCCTTCTCTTCACTAGACCAGCCATGTCCAGTTCCTGTAACCGTTCTTCCCATGTTTTAGCCAGGGGTGAGCTCAAACATTTTAGCAAGGGTTCTCTACCCAGTTGCTGGGTGGGCATGACCATGATGGGCGTGACCTAGTTGGGCTCCTGCACCATGGTGGGGAGGAGGAACTTTTTGTCCTCCCTGGGCTCCAAAGGCTTTCCTTGAGCCTCCAGGTGGGCGAAAACGGCCTTCCCGAACTCCAGAGGCTCTCTGGAACCTGGAAATGGGCCCATTTCTGGCCTTCCCGAACTTCCAGGAGGCCCGTTTTTCACCCTCCATGAGTCTCTCTGCTCATGCTCTGCACTTACCTGCATCCAAACTGGGCCACATGGGGACTTGGGGGTTCTCCAAACTGCACAGAATCTGAGCTAGGGGCTCTCCCGAACCCCTGTGAACCCCCAGAAACCCACCCCTGGTTTTAGCTTCCAGTCCCCTGATCATCTTGGTTGCTCTTCTCTTCACTCTTTCTAGAGTCTCAACATCTTTTTTATATCACAGCGACCAAAACTTGATGCAGTATTCCAAGTGTGGCCTTACCAACACATTATAAAGTGGTATTAATACTAAACGTGATCTTGATTCTATCCCTCTGTTAATGCAGCCTAGGACTGTATTGGCTTTTTTTTCAACCTAAGCTTTTGACTAAATATCTCTGTTCTCAAATTGCAGATTTTGGGTTTTGGTCTATAAAACATCTTTTTTCCTCTCTTCCGTGTTTTGTCACCTAGCTGCATTGTTGGAGTTAATTTTAAGGTTGATTATGCTATAATCATCTCAGAAGACATGGTATAAATCATAATAGATTAAGGGCTAAATTCAATTTTCTTTGTCATTCTGTCACCGTGGTTCTCTTTAAAACTGAGTTGAACAGAACATTTGTAGGTTAACAGGGCACTAAGTTAAATTTTCAGAAACTAGTTAAAATAATTTTGGGCTTAAAGGAGCTATGTGAACAATTGTCTATAAAATTTGCCATTTCTTTGTTTATGCAACATGCTTTAGCAGCATCCTCAGAATGCTAAGCTGGTTACTATGAATCTTGATGCACATTGGATTTGGAGGTTAGTATGATGTGTAAATGCAGATCATTGGTTCATTTGATGGTTCAGGGTATTGTGCAAATCCAGAAGATGGGCTAATTCATGTTACTCATACACCTCACTTGTGGGTCCCCAGGGGTCGGTGATTTCTCCCCTCCTGTTCAACATCTACATGAAGCCGCTGGGTGAGATCATCCGTGGTTTTGGGGTGAGGTATCATCAATATGCTGATGATACCCAGATTTACATCTCCACCCCAGACCACCTCAGTGATGCCCTCCCTGTGCTTTTGCGATGCCTGGAGGCGGTGCGGATCTGGATGGGGAGGAACAGGCCCCGGCTCAACCCAGACAAGACTGAGTGGCTATGCATACCGGCATCTCGGGTCCAAGAAATTCCATCTCTGACCATAGGGGGAGAGGTGTTGCCCCCTGTGGATAAGGCACACAACTTAGGTGTCCTCCTGGACAAACGGCTCAGTATGGAGGAGCAGGTGGGAGCCGTCGCCAGGAGGGCTTTTGCCCAGGTTCACCTGGTGCACCAGTTGCGCCCCTACTTGGACTGAGATTCCCTACGCACGGTCACTCATGCGCTCGTTGCCTTCCGTCTTGACTACTGCAATGCTCTCTACCTGGGGCTGCCCTTGAGGATTATGCGGAGGCTTCAACTGGTACAAAAGGTGGTGATGGGAGTGGCCCGATTCTCCCATGTGACACCCCTCCTGCGCGACCTTCATTGGTTGCCGGTTGCCCTCCGTGTAAGATTCAAGGTGCTGGTATTAACCTATAAAGCCCTGCATGGCTCGGGTCTGGGGTACTTGCAGGAGCGCCTCCTACCAGCATTGAGGTCCTATCGCCCGGTATGCTCCCATAGGCAGGCCCTCCTGGGGGTGCCGTTGGCCAGACAATGTCGGTTGGCGGTCCCCCAGGGGAGGGCCTTCTCTGTGGGGGCACCCACCCTTTGGAATCAGCTACCTCTAGAGCTGCATTTGGCCCCGGACCTGCGCTCCTTCCGCCATGATCTCAAGACTTGGCTGTTTGTACAGGCTGGCCTGGACTGAGCAGGGCTGGGAATTTTAATTTAAGGGTATTTTAATTGATTTTATAATTGGATTGAATTTGATAAAGATGTATTTATTGTTTATACATTGCATGTAAGCTGCCCCGAGTCCCCTCGGAGATGGGGCAGTATATAAATCCAATTAAATAAATAAATAAATAAATGTTAATGCATTTGCAAATGCCCCAATTCTTGATGGAGAAATATCCTATGAAACACTGGCAGAGTTTACACACTGAACCAGGATATTAACATATGATGGCTAAGCAAATCAGGACTTAGACTAATATATTAATTAAGGTCTTCTAAAAGAGGCAGCAATATTTTTTTATTTATTTGTTAAATTTATTTGCTGCCTATCTCAAGGTGGCCCTTTATGATGTTGAAAAGAATAAAATAATACAGAAACATGTATAAGAATTAACTACTATAAAAATATAAAGTATAAGCTGTAACTAAAAGAAAGAAGCATATTGATGTTTGAAAACTGTCCAGAGTCATTTCTAGATGAAATGACTGGCATACAGATCTAATAAATAAAATAATAATAATAAATTAGCTACAGGAAGAACCAGCTAATAGGATCATCCTACTCAGAGGTAAATTGTACTTTAATTTAATGGTGCTTTCCAGAAAGCTTTTATTTATTTATTTATTTATTTATTTTTGGACTTGTATGCCACCCCATCTCCGAAGACTCGGGGCGGCTCACAACTAAAAACAACGACAATAAATAATTAAAAAGAATTAAACCATTCACAAGCCCAAAAAGTTATAAAGCTAAAATTTACAATAATTTAAAATAGTTTAAAAACCCATCCCCCCCCAGGGAGGGGTCACAGCCCAGATTGATCAAACAACCAGGTCTTCAAATCATGGCAGAAGGTGCGGAGGTCAGGGGCCAGGCGGAGCCCCAGCGGCAGTTGGTTCCAGAGGTCAGGGGCCACGACAGAATAGGCTCGTTGCCGGGGGACCGCCAGCTGACATTGGCTTGCCGATGGGACCCCGAGGAGTCCTTGCCTATGTGCTCGCACAGGGCAGTTGGCGCTCAATATCGGCAGGAGTTGCTCCCTTAAGTATTGAGGACCCATGTCGTGAAGGACTTTGTATGTTAAAACCAAAACCTTGAATCTCACCCGGAGTGCAACCGGCAACCAATGCAGGCCATGCAGGAGGGGGGTAATATGGGAGAATCGGGAAACTCCCATCACCACCCGCGCCGCCGCATTCTGCACCAGCTGCAGTCTCCGGATGGTATGCAAGGGCAGTCCTAAATAGAGAGCATTGCAGTAGTCGAGTCTAGAGGTAACAAGGGCGTGAATGACTGTGCGCAGGGCATCTCGGTCCAGAAATGGGCGAAGCTGACGAACAAGGCGGAGCTGGGCAAAGGCCCCTGGCACGGCCCCCACCTGCTCCTCCAACTGGAGCCGTACATCCAGGAGGACCCCCAGATTCTGCGCCCTATCCACAGGGGGCAACACCTCTCCCCCTATGGCCAAAGATGGATATTTCTGACTGGGCCGAGATGCCGGTATGCACAACCACTCAGTCTTGGCCGGTTTGAGTCGAAGCATGTTCCTGCTCATCCAAATTCGTACCGCATCCAAACACCGGGTCATCAGGGAGAGGGCATCACTGATCTGGTTCGGGGTGGAGATGTACAGCTGGGTGTCATCCACATACTGATGGAATCTCACCCCAAAACCATGGATGATCTCACCCAGCGGCTTCATGTAGATGTTAAATAAAAGAGGGGAGAGGACCGACCCCTGAGGGACCCCACAAGAGGCACCTTCGGGGTCGACCTCTGCCCCCTGCCAACACTGATTGACCGCCCCGAGAGGTAGGAGGTGAACCACTGAAGAACAGTGCCCCCCACTCCCAATCCCCCGAGGCATTGCAAAAGGATACCATGGTCAATGGTATCAAAAGCCGCTGAGAGATCTAATAGGACCAGGACAGAGGAAAAACCCCTGTTCCGCGCCCTCCAGAGATCATCCATCAGCGCGACCAATGCCGTCTCCATGCTGAAACCGGGTCGGAAGCCCGATTGGTATGGATCCAGGTAGTCCGCTTCATCCAGGAAGAGTGGAAACTGCCGAGCCACCACACTCTCAACAACCTTCGCCAAGAAGCAAAGGTTGGAGACTGGACGAAAGTTGTCTAACACGGTCGGGTCCAGGGCAGGCTTCTTTTAGATATAGAATTGAAAAAAAAAATCACAGTCCTGTACAAAGATAGTGAAATCAAACACAATTTAGTTAAAAAGAGAATATCATTGATTGCAAGCATAGATTTGCAGTCATCTTAGTTAATTAAATCACTGTGGGAGCAGTAAATTAAGGCATGTCTACTTTGCTTGCTAAGATTGTGGTAATTGTGGCCTATTATTCTAGGAAAGAAAAAGAAAGGGAGACCACAGGCTGCCCAAAATTAAATTCAGACAATGTATCTGACCCTCTGCACCATTCAAGAACTGAAATGTAACTTCCTATGAAACCTGATAGCAATAGCAATAGCACTTAGACTTATATACCGCTTCCTAGTGCTTTACAGCCCTCTTTAAGTGGTTTACAGAGTCAGCCTCTTGCCCCCAACAATCTGGGTCCTCATTTTATCCACCTTGGAAGAATGGAAGGCTGAGTCAATCTTGAGTCAGTCAGGATTGAATTGCTGGCAGCTGGCAGAGTTAGACTGCAATACTGTATTTTAACCACTGTATACCTTGGAAGGAAGGAAGGAAGGAAGGAAGGAAGGAAGGAAGGAAGGAAGGAAGGAAGGAAGGAAGGAAGGAAGGAAGGAAGGAAGGAAGGAAGGACAATAGCACTTAGACTTATATACCATTTCACAGTGCTTTACAGGTCTCTCTAAGCAGTTTACAGAATCAGCCTCTTGCCCCCAACAATCTGGGTCCTCATTTTACCCACCTTGGAAGGATAAAAGGCTGAGTTAACCTTGAGCCTGGTGAGATTCAAACTGCCAAATTTCAGTCAGCTGGCAGTCAGCAGAAGTAGCTTGCAGTACTGCACTCTAACCACTGCGCCACCGAGGCTGATCCTTCCATCAATAATCACAAACTTCTATCCGTCTAACAAATCCACTCCAAATAATTGAGGGCCCATTGCAATTGTATTTGAGGATCCCAAAGAGAGAATTAAACAAACACAGACCTTATTCCATGAACAGAAGTCTACTGATAAAACATGAAGGTCACTCCAATGTTTAGTATTCTACCTTCCCATCCTTCTGTCCAGTCCTCTGGCCACCCATAAAGTGATTAAATTCAGATTACTCATTTTCAAGATGACCTACAAAATTGAAATGCTAAGAATAAAATACAAGTTGGGATTTGGTTTCTTGGGGGCAATTTTCCCCTATTATTTTCCCTTGCCATTCTCTAGTTAAGCTTTTTGTGCATGCAACAAATAGGACTATTAAGGACTATTAAGAGAAAGCCATTCATTCAACACACAGAGCTTAATTATTTTGGAAAGTGTTACTGGCTGAACTGGATATGAGTTTGAAGAATCCAAATACCAGGAAATTTTATATTTAAATACTCTTACTGTGCTCATCCTTCCATCCAATTGCTTGAGCCACTGAGGCGCAGTGGTTAGAGTGCAGTACTGCAGGCTACTTCTGCCAGCTGCCGGCTGCCTGCAATTTAGCAGTTCGAATCTCACCAGGCTCAAGGTTGACTCAGCTTTCCATCCTTCCGAGGTGGGTAAAATGAGGACCCAGATTGTAGGGGGCAATAGGCTGACTCTGTAAACCGCTTAGAGAGAGCTCTAAAGCACTGTGAAGTGAAGTGTATATAAGTCTAAGCGCTATTGCTATTGCTATAGGAGCCATGACGGCGCAGTGGTTATAATGCAGTATTGCAGGCTAACTCACAGATTGAGGTTCGATCCTGTCCAGCTCAAGTTGACTTCCAACCTTCCAAGGTTGGTGAAATGAGGACCCAGATTGTTGGAGACAATATACTGACCACTTAGAGAGGGCACATGTTTTAATTGAGTTTCAATATTTTTAAAAATATCTAATGGAAGTATGAGACCTGGTTTGGTAGGATACTCGTTTTCTGAATAGAATTTTCTATGTATCATTAGTTGTATTTCCTTACTTTGATTGAAGTTTAACTTGGCAGTAGCATTCTGTTTGTTGGTTAAGAGGTAGGCTCTGAAACAGATGGGCAACTATGACCCCTTTACAGACTTCAACTCCCAGAACTGCTGAGCCATTTCTGAGTTGAAGTCCACAGGCCGTAAAGGGTATATGGTTGCCCACCCATATGGGCAAATCAACTCTCTCTTCATTTGGCCGGAATGGTCATTATAGGATTGCTTGTTGTTTAGTCTGAGACACATTTATTCTCACATATTTATAAAAAACTTTATATCATGTCATGTCTTCTCTGTCACCGTACTTCAATATTTAAATATGCACAACAGCTTAAATATGTATAAGATGGAGTTAAAGAATGAATTCTCACTGATCTCTCTGAAACTCAGTTAAGCTATGAGAGACATAGATTCAATTCATTCATTATTCTAAGCCATGATGAGCTTAATCTAACTTTGTTGAATAAGTGACAATTTACCAGATCCACACAATACATGAAAGCCTGGCTTATATATCATGATGACTAGGTTCTTCAACCAAGTAAACCACATTTTACCTGCATGGATTTGGCTACTTTTTAGTTAACTCCAAGGGCTACCATTTAATAAATGAATTTTAATTGGATTATAAATCAATCTTGCAGGAGTGAAAAAGCTTTCCAAGACATCTTGTTAAATTTTTAAGCTTTCTTTACAGTACATCTTGTACTTTGAACATAATCCCAGTATTTACCTTTAATTTTAGACAGAACCCTGGTTCCATTGTAATTATGCCATATACTCTCCCTTCCAGTTCTGCAGAAAATTTAGCTAATCTAATCAATTAAAAAGAAACTTTGAAGAACTTTTGCATGAATTAGAACTTCCTAATTAATCACAGCATTTCGATTCAGACAAAATGTTTGTTGACTCCGAGGTAGTTTTCCACCTTGACATAAAAGTAAAAGTGATCCATGAAAGTCCATGGGACAAAACAGATACAAATTTGCATTACCTTTGAAGCATTTTGTTTTATAAACATATCGTTTTTTTTTAATTTCATTTGTACATTTCCTGACTTCGAGCAACTCTTGCCACTGTAAATGACATGATGAATGATTGAGGGAGCTAGGTATGTCTAGCCTATTGGAGAAGAAATAGGGTAGAGATAGTAGCTATCTTCCAGTACTTGAAGGACTGGAACAAAGAAAAGTGGATTGACTTATTCTCCAAAGCACCTGATGGCAGGACAAGAGGAAGCTTATCAAGGAAAGATCCAACCTAGAAGTAAGGAGAAATTTCCTGACAATGAGAACAATTAATCAATGCAATAGCTTGCCTTCTGGAATTGTGGGTGCTCCATCAATGGAAGTTTTCAAAAATAGACTCGTCAACCAGTATCATCTAAGGTCTCCTGTCTTGAGCAAAAGACTGGACTAGAATACCTCCAGCTCCCTTCCAGCCCTATGATTCCATTTTCTATATGAAAAAAAAATTAAACTGAATAATGTTAGATTTCACTGCAGTGGGAAGAGAGGTCAGGGTCTATGTTTTTCACCTGCCTCATGTCTAAATCCTATTTAAAAGTTTTTAGGTCCTTCCTGTGAAAATTAGGGCTTCACATTCTCACATTTATAATGCAGGAGGTGTTATGTTTATGAGGAAAAGCTAACAATCTGATTGTTTTGACCCAGCTCCTCAAACATGACAAACCCTCTGATGTGAACTCAAAAGATTCCTTTATTAGGAATGCCAGCAGCCCCGGCACAAAGTTTCTCTCACAGGCTAACAAGTCTGTCTGGCCGGAAGATGAATAGTTTGTCTACCATACCTATGCATCTCTGCCCCCTGCCTTTTATACCCAGAGATCAGGTGGGGCCTCATTAGCAGCAGTGGCTCTTCCTTCCCAAGGACCAGCCCATAGATTTCTACTGCTCTCCTCTCCTCTGTCTTCTGCGCAACCACACATCAGGCACTGGACCCAGCTGTCCCTCCTCTTCCTCATCAGCCACCTCTAGACCTGGGGGATGTTGATTCTCTACCTGAGGGCTGACAGACAGCCCGCCCTGTCTCTCTGACAGGTCCATTCCCTCTTCTCCCTCGGAGTTCCCAGGCTGCCCTGATGCTGATCCTGACTCCCATGCAATCTCCCCCTCCTCTGATTCAGCTACTGGAGGGGCTGGTGACCAACAGGTCACAACACTGATGCTGGATCAGTCTGTCGCCAAAGCAAAGAGCAGACAGAAACTATGTCTCTTAGCCTGTCACATTTTTGTAGTAGTTCTACAGTTCTTCTGATGAAGAAGCACTTCATCCTAGGAACAAGTCTTTCAAGCCTCTGATTAGTAAGATTTATGATCAAGAATGTTTAAGGTAACAACAGGAGAGTTCTGGAGAGAATTATATTTTGAAATAAAAAAAAAACTATCTGTAGGCAGAGGATTCTCTGGTGTTTTTTCTAGTGCTTCTTTGAAATAAAAAAAGAGGGGGAGGTTTGTCTCTGGTGAACGTGAGTGGCCTCCACCTATTGATTGTTTTAGAAATGGTTGCTAGACTCCTTTTCAAGGTGAGAAATGGCTCTCAAGGTGCCCCAAAGAGATTTTTAGCCTTTTATGTAGAATGGGAAGGGGGAAAAAGGATGCAAAGAGTATGAATATTGATTATTACAAACAGAATTGCACTTGAAACCAGCAGTTTCTGGACTTCTTTCGTAATGGTTTCTGAACTCTTCTGTAATAAATCACTTATCAGAAGTTCCCAGATTCATTTCTCCTTCTCCTTCTCCTTGTTTTTCTTCTTCTCCATCTCCTTCTTCTTCTTCCTCCTCCTCCTCCTCCTCCTCCTGCCCTTCTCCTTCTGTTTCTCCTCCTCCTCCTCCTCCTCCTCCTCCTCCTCCTTCCTAGTATATTTCTGCAAATGCTGGGTCCACTTTTCATATCACTGAATGCCACTCATTCCCAGATTCATGTGTGTCTGTTTAATTGGTTTCAGACTAGCCAGCCAGGTAGAAAACCTGACTCCTGTTCTATTCATTTCCTCAGCCACTTTAAACCAGATATGAGCTAGACGGCTCTTTAACTAAAGGATGCCTTCAAATAAAAGAACTACATCAAATCTTCATGTCAGTTTACTGACCAACACTTACAGTTCAGCCTGTATTCTATGGTGAAATTAGAATTATTAGCACAAAGCTGTAAATATATCACTGAGATCCACATGTAAAGATTACAGTTAATATTAATAGATTCAGATGTTGTAGAATGACATTCATGTAAAGGCAATTTGCTAAGAGTTTCCTTCAATAATGTGAGTGGCTTTGTTTGTTTGTTTGGTAAATGTATTTAGCCACCCAACTGACATTAACATGACTCCAAGCAGCTTACAACATTTAAACATACACCATATAATAAAATGTGATTTAAAAAACACTCAACCCCCCCTTTTCCTTCCACCCAGAAAACCACTGAAGCCCATGTGTCTTAAAGTCCACAAGGTTGGAGCTGAAGTCCATGCATCTTAAAGTCCACAAAGTTAAGAAACACTGGTCTACTGAGTGGAAATGACATACACCAGCTTTGTCATATTCATCCCATCTGGAATTTGTTTCATCCCCAATTCAGGCCAACCAAAACAGGCCATCTTCAACTTCTACCAAACTGCAGTTGATCCAAAGATCTGTCAGAACCCAGAAATATGTCAATGAAGACTCAGTCATCCAGGGCTAAAGTATCTAAAAGGTTGAATCACGGCAACTGGACCAAAATTTGCTCCAGTTGTCATCATTCAACTGTCAGGGTTCCAGCGATTGCCCTAATTAAATCATGAGCCTTCAGCCAAGCTTCAAAAGAATCCAAAAGATTTTTTAGGAGCAACATGACAGCATTAACCTAAATGAAGCCAACTCTGGCATATGTAATTTATAGTCATCTGAGACCCTGTTTCCCCCCTCCCTCCTGGGTGTTTCATAAATCAAATTCTCAATGAAGCACGTTCATGAGCTGGGTGTCATCAATCACATTCTACAATGAAGGATTTTCACGGGCAGAAGATCTGGTAGCCTAGCTACAAGCTTTGTAAGATAAGCGTGGATGTACTTCTGGTTTTAAACTGCCATACTGCTCCTTCAGATCTCTACCCTTGTGTATGGCAACTCAAAAACAGGCATAGGAATGTTTTACGAGTTGACATTGACCTTTCAGAACCCAGAAATGGTTTTGTGCTGGGTTTAAAACCAAGCCTTTTCTTCCCTAGGTAACACACCATACCTTATTATTTCCTTCCATTGTTAATTTGAGAATATGAGAAATTTGAGAAAGCAGGCTTCATTGGGAAAAGCCTATTGCTCTTCACCCAGGTTAAGCCTGAATTCTGTTGGATGCTGAATGATGCAGCATTTTCTCCTTTCAGAAACAGAAGGAGAAAGTATCAACCACCTGTTGCATTTTTGTCTTTGTTTAGTGCCGGGGTTCCCGTATCCAGCTGCAACTGCAGCTGCCGCGTACCGAGGGGCCCACCTTAGAGGCAGAGGTCGCACCGTCTACAACACGTTTCGAGCTGCAGCACCCCCACCTCCGATTCCAGCTTACGGCGGGTAAGTTGCTGTAGCCCTGGGCGTCTTCAGCCTGTCGCTCTGCAGTTTCCATCTTCTAACTTCCCACAGGGAGGAGGCAAGAGGAAGGGAAAAAAGGCAATTGAGCCTTCGTGAATGCCAGGCGCGACCATTTTGTCTCGCCACACCAACCTCGCACAGCGTGCCGCCAATCTCTGTCGCCTGAAGTGGATCACCTTGCACACAGGGGTTGACAAATGATAGTAATTTGCCCTGTCATGCTTGGTGGCTTTCAAGCATTTTGTGCGTCCCATGTTGTTATGCAAATTCCCTTTGAGAAGGAATGCCAGGGAGAGGAAACACATGGGAGCAGAGCTGTGTTGGAGGGCGATGGCAAACATCTGGTTCTTTGAGGAGGTGGAATCATATTTTAAATTTATTTTTGAAAGGGAAGGAAGTGGAAATTTGACTTGTAACCCAGAAGAATTTAATACATTGATACGGTAAAATGATGACTACATTAAAAGCTTGTGTGTGCTTTAAGCTTAATGCTTGCGGAGAACTGTCCAACCAAATGCATAAATTATTGGGGGAAATACTAGATGTTGTGCTTATTGTCTCTTAAAATGGCACACATGTATTTCTCCCATACAATAAAATGTTTATTCACTCCACTAGGAGGTTAAGGAGAAGGCAACCCTCAACAGGGTAGGGATCTCTAAATTTGGCAATTTTGAAACTTGTGGATTTCAACATTTCCTCAGGATTTCCATGTTGTCTGAGGAATTCTGGGAGTTGAAGTCCGCAAGTCTTAAAGTTGTCAAGTTTAGAGACCCCCTGCAATAGGACACAAGCTATTAGAGACGACCTGCTCCAGAAGTAGATGAATCCAACCATAGAAAATTTAGCCCATTCCTTTTAGGCTTTTCTTTGTCCTCTATCCATTTCTTAAAGCATGTCAATCAGGGCAAAATATAGAGAACTACCATCTCTATCTTTCTTGAAACAGAAGCATAAGTCTAGAGAGAAGTTACTTTTGTTCATTTGCAAAGTGTATCACAAGCCATGGCAGTAATAAGACAGCAGATCAATTGTTACAATCCTCCCTTTTCCTCTTTCCTTGTTTTGAATTTGAATTTCAAAAAGAATACCTCTGTGAAATACAATGGCTGGCCAAATCACTGATCTTCCATTGCTGAAGGTAGATTTGATTCTGAGACTCCCCACCCAGACCTAGTCAAGTGATCTAAGGGCCAAGGAAGGATCCAAGCATTGTAAAAAGAGTAAATCTATTTGCAATAGCTTCATAGGACATAATTAACAGAAGAAACAATGAAACATAAGGAAGACTCCATTTCAAAGCTTAGGAAAACTCCAAATAAACCTGAAATTGTTACTTTCATACTGTCTGAAAGGGTGCACCAAAATATATCAATAGGCAGTCTCAGACAATCTGCTGGTTCCATATTATTCATTGATAGTTGGAATTTTGACTTGTCTATATTTGTTAATCTAAAAAATCCTTGTTTCTGAACAAGTCAAGTAAATGCGAGACTACATACTTATTTTATTCTCCTCCCATTTTATCATGGTTCAGCTAAGCTTAGAAAACGATGGTCAGAAATCTAGCCAAACTTTTGAAAAATGTTGTTCTGACTTTATCCTCGTTATGGCTGCCCATACTTTCCCTACTTATATTTACAAGGACTACAGTTGGTCCTTGACTTATGACCATCATAGAGCCTGCCCATCACAATCGTAAGTCATGACTGCCATAAAACAGATCATCCACATGACCAACCTGATCTTATGACCTTTATTGCAACTGTTGTTAAGCGAACACCAAGGTCTTAAGGTCTTTACTAAGTTGTAAAATTAGTAAACAAGTTGTTTGTTGTGAGCCACTTATGCTGAAAACCAGAAGTAAATGCCAACAACTTGACTATGGTGGGGGATGGGCAGCCATCAGAACTTCAAACCAGGTGATAAGTGTACCTGGGGAGAACTATCAAAACTTTGAACAATCACTAAGCAACTGTAAGAGACGACCAGACTGAGCCCGAGAGAGAGGTTAAACACCTCATCAACCTCAAGTCCCTTCATGCCCACACGAGACCTAAGCCCAGCCCATCATGAATTCCTTATCTACCACCAATTTGGCTGTTAGTAGTTCAGATTCTTATAGAGAGCTTTAACATGCAACAAATCTTTATACTCATCTGAACTGTCTGGATTTTCTGATTTCCCTGGTGCTTGAGAACAACTGGTTGTAAATGGAGGACTATCTTTAGGGACAAGGGGACATGGTGGGTTAGTGGCTAAGATGCTGAGCTTGTCAATCAGAAAGGTCGGCAGTTCGGCTGTTCGAATCCCTACCACTGCATAACGGAGTGAGCTCCCGTTACTTGTCCCAGCTTCTGCCAAACTAGCATGTAAAAATGCAAGTAGAAAAATAGAGACCACCTTTGGTGGGAAGGTTACAGCATTCCATGTGCCTTCAGTGTTTAATTATGCCGGCCACATGACCACGGAGACATCTTCAGACAGCGCTGGCTCTTCAGCTTTGTAACGGAGATGAGCACTGCCCCCTAGAGCCGGAAACGACTAGCACGTTTGTGTGAGAGGAACCTTTACCTTTATCTTCAGGGAGGTGGTATTGATTTTTATTGTGACTGATTTGGAAGGCTGTGTATGTTCAATCTTCCCCATAATAAATTCTTAAAACTTCTACCTTCTTTTACAAGTAGGATACTCATCTTGAGTTAGAAGAAAGCCATTTTAACAAATGGAGAACAGATGTACAATTATTATACTGGAAAAAAAGCACTGTTTGATGGAATGTTGAGAACAGTTGCAAAATATAATGACATAATATACAATATGTTGTTTTCAGAATTACATTCCATCATTTTTTTCTGTTGCATTTGTTTTTTCTCGCACATACATAAAAACAGGATCGGAAGATGCTTTCGGTCCCAACCGAGAAGAACTTTTTTATGGCTTGCCATTAATCCTGGACTGTAGGAGAAAGAGAGATAGTGATCTATCAGTTTTTCCAACACACATTATTTCTTTCCGTCAAACTTTCTGTGAATAATAAAAAAAGAATACTTCTTTATTGTTCTATACAACTTTTCTACACAGACAGGTTTTGGAAAACAATTTTTCACAGAGAGAGAATCAAATTCCTAAAACTCTCTGTGTGTTTTTTTTTTAAAAAAATATTCTTAAGATGGGTTTCTGACTAATTCTCTCATGAGAATCCCACAGAAATATCCCGTGCTGTACATTTTCTTCCTCCAGAAAATAAATAGGCTGAAAACTACATGTTTTATATTCTTAGGGTACTTCTATATTGACTCCAAGACCCAATGTGTTGAACACAATTCAAGATACCAGAACAGAGGATTGGATAACAACTAGCAGATTGAAATTAAAAGGAAAAAACATTCAGGGTGAACCTGAAGTTTTCCTGAAGTCCCCTTCAAGGCCATCTTGTGTCTCTTGATGATAGGATGGCCCTCAAAATTGAATTAACAATGATGTGTGCTTCCCAACAATAAGAGCTCTGAGATAATGGAACAATCAGTCAAGGAGAGTAGAGATTCTGCTTTGTTGAAACTTTTCAAATGTGGCTGGATGACCCATCATTCATAATTTAGGGCAGTGTTTTCTCAACCTTGGTAACTTTAAGATGCGTGGACTTTGACTCCAAGAATTCCCCAGCCAGCTGTTCAAAGTCCACAAATCTTAAACCTGCCAAGGTTGAGAAATTCTACACTAAAAACACAATCTGGGGACAGAGAATGTAGCTCCAGCATGAGCCCAAATCCTCAGAAGACTTGAGTCTGGTTCTGGTGACTAACCCAGATTGGATCTTGCAATCCTATCCTGGGACAATGTGTACATTTGCCTTCATTCTTAAGAAACACTGTTTTAGTCGATTCCTGTACAAAGCAAAAGGTTGGACAAGATTGTTTAAAACAGTGGTTCTTAACCTTTTTGAAAGAATCGCCCCCTTGAGCCATTGAGGAAGTTGTCATCGCCTCCCTCCCCCAACATAACCGCCTCCCTGCCACCTCTTAGCGTCCCCAAGGGGGCCAGCAGAGGGGCACTAAGAGGCGGCAGGGGGGCATTCGAGGTGCCAGCGCTGCAGGTTCACCCACTGACTGTAGTAACTCTCTGGAGCCGGCGCCTCCAATGTGGAAGCAGTGTCACGTTATGTGCCACTGTAGCCGCATTCGATGCGCTACCACCCTGCCACCTCTTAGTGTTCCCAAGGCCAAGGGGGCCAGCAGAGGGGCGCTAAGAGGCAGCAGGGAGGCATTCAAAGAGCTGGCTGGCGCTGCAGTTTCACCCATTTTGGCGCCCGCTCCGGAGCAGTGCTATAGTCAATGGGTGAGCCTGCAGGGCCGGCGCCTTGAATGCGCCCCTGTCACCTCTTAGCATCCCCAAGGAGGCCAGCAGAGGGGCACTAAGAGGCGGCAGGGGGCGGCACATCAAATGCAGCTGCAGTGGCACGTAACATGCCACTGCTTCCGCATTGGAGGCGCTGGCTCCGGAGCAGTGCTAGTCAATGGGTGAACCTGCAGGGCCGGCCAGCACCTCAAATGCCCCCATCGCCTCTTAGCGCCCCTCTGCCGGGCCCCTTGGGGATGCTAAGAGGCGGCAGGGGGGCGTTTGAGACGCTGGCCCTGTAGGCTCACCCCATTGACTGTTGTACCGCACCTGAACCTGCGCCTCGAATGCGGCAGCATGTTGGGAAAAGCCGCTGCCACCGATTTCCCAAAGTGCTGCCACTCTCGCATTCTTTCTGTCTGTCCATCCGTCCATCCATCCAAAAGGTCTGTCTGTTTGCCTGCCTGCCTTCCTGCCTATCTACCTACCTGTCTGTCTTTTTGTCTACCTACCTACCTACCTACCAATATAGATCTCTCTCTCTCTCCCCCAATATATCTCGCTCCATTGCCCCCATATCACCCCCCTTCCGTTCCTTTGCCCCCACATTGGCCCTTTTCGTTCCATCGCCCCCCTGAAAAACAAAATTGCCCCTTGGGGGGGCGATATCACCCAGGTGGAGAACCACTGGTTTAAAAGATGTTTCCAACTCATTCCATTCTCTGACCAGGTCCCACACCTTCATTAGAGAGATGAGTCACTTTAGATAGCAAATGTTGTGAGGCAAAGAAGGGGAGATCATGCTGAAGCTGAGACTGTGTGGGCTAGAATGATCACCTAGAACCTCCAGAAGGCAGTTCCACAGCTAGTATGAAATAAGAATCAATTGTCAGTTCAGGTGAGTTTTATTTGTGGAGTAAAAGTGTGAAGGACATTATCCTGCCCTGGCTAGTCAAGAGAGCTGGAAATTCTAGATTGTATCTATGAAGTACTCAGTGGAAATAGCTGGATTAATCTGAAATCTTCAGGCAAGACCAAGCCAATTCTTCTCCTTTGCTTTGAATTCACAGTAAAACTAATAATAGTTGCATTCACAATTGTTAACATACTCTATGCCCTGCTTGCCCTTGGTGCTCTCTGAAGTGGTTTGTTTCCTTGGAAACTTTTTGATACCAAACTACATAACTTCATCAGTGCTATCAGGAGTGGGGTTTGCTCTCACATTATATGCTAGTGGCCACTAATATATACCCACTAGCCACTAATACATAAAATGAGAGGAAAACTCCACTCCCTGCTAGCAGTGATGTTACCTACCCTGTTTTCCCGAAAATACGACCTACACTGAAAGTAATTCCTAGCTTGATTATTACTGGTGCACCCAATATAAGCCCTATCCCCCAAAATAAGCTCTAATGAAAATCCCACCCACTCCAGGATGCATGGGTAAAAATTAAGCTAGGATGGGGATGGGGGGTGGAGCTTTGGACAGTTGTAGCCAGGCCTCACACACCCCGACACCTGCCTTGCCAGCTCATTTCTTCTGCAGCTGGCAAGGCTTTCCTGAAGGCCTCTGTAGCTGATAACAGATCAATCCGGAGTTCTGTTATCAGCTGTAAAGGCCTTCAGGAAAGCCTTGCTACAAATATTCTCTTCTATTGGCATTTGTGTATAAACACAGAGCAAACCTCACACTCTTCTAGCACTGATAATGTTACTTAATTGGGTAATGAAATGTCTGCAAGAAAAGATCCAAGCTCAGAGACCACCAAGCACCCCCATTTCAATCTTGAGCTGCAAATATTCTCTTTATCGGCCTATATCCATTTCACCCATAGGTGAAATGTTTTTTTTTTTCCTCTGCCCAAATTAGACCTTTCAAGATTGATGTCAGCTCTTTGAGGTATGCAGGGATATGAAACAGGCAAACCAGGGATTTCAGAAATGGTCTTTATTCTTGTGAGGTAAAATAAGAGAGTCTTCAAAGTCTATCAAAGGTTCTCTCTACACCATTTTTACCCCAATAAAACCGGGGCAGGATCAGTTAGAGCTTAATTCTCTTGCTTATTTAGAGTTTCTTTCTCAGGCTTTGCTTCAGGATCAAGTTATCTTCACTGAAACTCTCCTCATAATGGACGCTCAGGTTTTTTTCACCAGCCCCATGTCCTGGTCTGTATTCTTTCACATAAACTCCCTACTGCCATTTTTCCTCACAATGGCATCCCGCTGAGGTAAATTTGGACGAGTGAGAATGACTGGCACAAAAGTTCAGTGGCTGAGGAGAGAATTAAACTTGGGTTTAATTGCTTTCAGAACACGTCATGCAATTACATATTCCCCAGATTCATCCGAAGCAGCCCTTTTGTGCAAATATTTGGGATGGATGGCAGTGCAGATTATTGGAACCGAGTGCTGAATTGCTACCAAGAGACCTTTGCAGCTCTGCATTTCAGGGGAATATTTTGGGAGAAAAATAGAGAAAAGTTGTCTTTATCACAACTGGTCTTTTTGACAAATAAATTCCTGTTATGAAAGACATTCAGTATTCCTTAGAACACAACTTGAAATACAAGTTTAAACAAATTCTAGACAGGTGAAAACCCAGCTTCTTCCAGCTGAAAATATTCAATTAGGTACTTTCATCTTTCCCATCATGCATAATGATCTGAGGTGACACCAACAAAGATGTGTAAAAGTATGTTTCCTTGTTCAAAATAAAAAAAGGGTTGCCAATAGTTGGGCAGACCCATGGAAGAGGGTGGTATCACTCCCTCTGGTACAGTGGTGGTATGCTACCAGTTCGGACTGGTTCGGCTGAACCGGTAGTAAAAAAAGCCTCCGATGATCAGATGAGAGGAGGGGGAAAAGGACAATCAGATGAGAGGAGAAAGAAAGGTGCAGGATTGGCCCTCCTACTCATCCCTGCACTTTTCTTTTCTTTATCCTCTCACCTGGTGTGGGGAAAGCTGTGCGCATGCGTAAGGTGTGTGTGCACACACACATGATCACTGAGCTGGTAGTAGAACAGGTAGGATCCCACTGCTGTTCTGGTACCACAGTGTTATGGAATAGAGTACAGGTAGTCCTTGATTTACAACAGTTGATTGAGTAATCTCACAAAGTTACAACAACCCTGAAAAAGGGACCAATAATAATAATAATAATAATAATAATAATAATAATAATAATAATTTATTAGACTTGTTTGCTGCCCTTCTCCCTAAGGACTCAGGGCGGCGAACATTAAAATATCGTACAATTACAATAAAAATAAATTAAACAAATACAAGTCTAAACAATCAATTAAAAATTAAAACAATTAAAATAATAAAATGACTATTTTTCACACTGTTTTAACATTTTTTTCACAACCTTTGCAGCATCTCCATGGTCACGTAATTGAAATTCAGACACTTGGAAAATGATTCATATTTATGACAGTTGCTGTGTGATCCCCTTTTGCGACCTACTGACGAAAGCAAAGCCAATAGGAAAACCAGATTCCCTTAACGACTTTGTCAAAAAATTAATAACTGCAGTGATTCACTTAACAATTGCACCAAGAAATGTTGTAAAATGGGGGGGGGGGAATCACTTAACCACTATCTTGCTTAGCAACAAAAATGTTGGGCTTAATTGTGGTCGAGGACTACCTGTACATACAACCAGTCATCTGGGTCTCCAACACAAGAGATGACATCATGACTGGCATCTAGGCTAGCGAGGAACATTTTGCTCCCTTAGGGATGGACCCCATTAGCTTCCCCTTGTGACTCAGCTTTGTTGCCATCTATGAAGGGGCCTCTTCTGCCTAGAAATGGAGGAGGTGTTGTGCTGGAATGGCAAAGCAGGATGGGGCATTGCATCTGCAACAACCTGTAAAGTTGGGCAAAGTTAATTTAGATCGGGGTGTCAAACTCAAGGGCCGGGGGCCAGATCTGGCCTGCAGGGTGCTTAGATCTGGCCCATGGGGCCACTCTGGAAACAGTGAAGGACCGTCCCATGGTGCCTCTGCCAGCAAAAACGGAGCTCTGTTTTTGCTGGCAAAGGGTTGCAGAAGGCCATCACAATCAAAAACAGAGCTTGGGAGCCCATTTTCGCTGGCAGAGTGCTCGGCCATGCCCACCCTGGCCATGCCCCTGATGTCAAACACAACCCTGATGTGGCCCTCCATGAAACTGAGTTTGACATTCCTGGTTTAGATTCTGTAGGAATATCTGAAACTCAGCAGTGAAAATCCTAGCTTGGTATATTGAAATATGTACTCCCAGCCTAAAACACCTGTATATTTTGTAGTGGCCAGAAGTTAATGGTATCACTTTACTTTACTTTACTTTCTTCTGAAGAGAAGAAGGGAAAAAACAAGGAACTTTCAGACCCCATTTTAGATCTGGGAAGGGCGCCTCACCTTATGTAAATTCTATAATGTATCTATATATCCTTATATATTCTTTGTCTGCATTTCAGGTTTTTTTTTCCTTTCTTTCCTGTTCCGTTGTTGTTCTTGTGCTATGACTAACCTCAAGAGTTTCAGGGGTTGGTAGCATCTGCATGTGGAAATGCACTAATATGAATGTTTTTTTCTTTGTGTGTACATCTTTCCAGTGTTGTTTACCAGGATGGATTTTATGGTGCAGACATTTATGTAAGTATGAATTGATGTGCATGCTGTCTGTAGCACCTACATTGCTGGAACCATTTTTTTTGCTTTTGTTCTTCTTACTACTTACGTTTGCTGCATTACACTTTGGCTCTGTCTGCCTTCGTGTTGCCATGTTTGGAAATTTAATTGGAAGGGTTACTGAGTATGGAATAACTCGGTGTTTCATGGCATCAATTGCCACCTGGCTGCATTCACTTCCTGGGGGCCTGTAGAAGGTCCAGTGGGTGAATCTGAGCTTGGATTGGCCACATGTTCTCATTTGGAAAGGCTCCTATATCCAGAAGGGCAAAGCATAAATCAGAAAGATCAAGCATCCCACTCCATTGCTTCATTTCCATGTCAGCCCTGCTATCTTCCTAGACAGTTGCCTTGCAATTTTCCAGCAGATGGCCAACTGATGGATTAGAAAGAGAGGCCCACCATTCTCACCATTGCTGCTCCTTGCTCCTTCCCCTACTCTTTCAGCAGGCAGGCATACAGCTTCAGAAGAAGAGTTGTCCATCAGCCTCCCTTTGGCTGAACCTCAGCTATTGCAACCTTCTTCCTTCTCCATTCTTAACCTATGTCTCAGAAAGCCAAAGGCTACTCGTTGGCTCATTGGATTAGGATACCAAGTTGGCAATTCTTAAATTGAAGAGCTAGAACTCCTGGTGGGGACCAATAAAAATGGTTTATCCTTCATGCGTCAAGAAAACATTTATGGGACACAGAAAGATCATGATGAAAAAGTAACTCAGTGGGCAAGCTTGCAACCATGAGACTCTGTTTCATCTTGTTTAAAGACAGTTTGGATAGCAATAAGGTAGTATCTCAGCTGGGCTACTGTAAATGTAGTTTATGTTATACTTATGGGTAATTAAATAGTATCCCCCTTCACAAGAAAGATAAATTCTCCTTCAGTCAAGCAAAATAAACCGCAAAACTCTGTAAGTCCTTTTTCTATACCAGACACAGGTTTAAAAGCAGTGGCACTTGTTTGAAGAATGGGGGGATCAACCAAGTCCAAAAAGTGAGTGTAACCCAACAAAGCCCCAGCCATTTTGCACGAGATATTAAAAGTCAAGATAATTATTGATGTTTAGGAGATCCCTGGATAATTTCTTCCTAAATCCTCTGCAGCGTCTTTCCTAACCCAAGGATTACCCCAAATTAACTTATTTTTAAATGTCCAGAACTTCCTAAGGTTGTGAGATTTCTCAAGTTTTACATCTCGTGGATGTGTATCCATCACAGAGGCTTCAAAGTGATGGAAATACATAGAACAGAAAATAGCACTATCACCTTTGTCAATTGCAGTCATTACATCGGTTCAGAGCACCATTCCCCCCAAAAACCGAAAGGATATTTCAAACTGCCAGAGAATATGGTGGAATAACCAAAGCCACACAAGGAATAAAATCCTGAAAATATGCGAGGTAGATTCTCATGAGGCTGAACATTCAATTAAGTAATAATCAACTCTCAGGACTGTTTGAGATTGAAAGAAGCTGAATTTTATTACTTGATTAAGCCGCATTCCCTAAATAAATGGCTTTGCTTTCCAGATCTCCATAAAATAAACTTTATTTGAAATGGTATGGGGTTTCCTTCCTGAGCAGGGGGCTGGACTAGAAGACCTACAACGTCCCTTCCAACTCTGTTATTCATTTGCCTCCTTTAAGATAAAATGTAAAATAAAAACATTCTGATCTCAAAAACAGAAATAAGTAAACCTCATTTGTGTTACTACATTGAGCTTTCTGCACCCTAATTGTGTTACTGTTGCATCACTAGTGTTGCGATATCAAGAGATTGATTGCATTAAAATGAAACAAACATTAAAAATTCATTAAGTAGTACTTGGGGGGGGGGGAAATCCCATAATTTTTATTTATTACCTATGGCTACTTTTGAGACAGTTAAGTTGAAATCATTTACATATCTTGTGGATGGCAGGGAGAAGAGTCTAAAACGTTAAAGAAAATGAGAATTTGGTAGTAGTAGTAGCAGCAGTGATGGTAATAATAAAGAGCAGCGACTGTGTATGTTGTGGAGAAAACCCACTTTGAAAAATTGAGAGCAACAGAGAAGTACAGGAGAGAAAACAGTCACATATTTCAATAGCTGCTGTAGGGAAAAGACATTGCCAATGGCGGGATTCAAACATTTTTACTACCGGTTCTGTGGGCGTGGCTTGGTGGGTGTGGCTTGGCTTGGAGGGCATGGCATGGCTTGGTGGGTGTGGCTTAGCTTGGTGGGTGTGGCAGGGGAAGGATACTGTAAAATCTCCATTCCCTCCCCACTCCTGGGGGAAGGTTACCACCGGTTCTCCGAACTACTTAAAATTTCCGCTCCCGGTTCTCCAGAACTGGTCAGAACCTGCTGAATACCACCTCTGAGTGTTGCTATAGGTTTTATGAGATTCAAATTTGAGTTTTCCCACCCAGGCCCATGTGCAAATCTATAGGATAATAATCACAAGAGTATTTTGCAGGCACTCAATGTAAGCACCTACCCCATTCATAAATCCTGTTTGGTGGGGACGATTAGACAAAGTGGTATTCATGGATACGTCAAGGCGATTGTAGGTCTTTCTGTTCAACCAACTTTAATTATTTTTAGACTACACTATGACCTATTGGACCATTCTTTGGGATGTGAACAGAAAGAACATTAAATTTTAGGCCAGCTATATTTTTCCCCTCAATACTGGATGGTCCTTTTGGTGCTCATTTACAGAACAGAACAGAATAATAGAGTTGGAAGGGACCCTGGAGGTCTTCTAGTCCAGCCCCCTGCTTGAGCAGGAGATCCTATACCTATTTCAGACAAATGGCTGTCCAGTCTTTTTTTAAAAGCCTCCAGTGATGGAGCACTCACAACATCTGGAGGTAAGCCGTTCCACTGGTTGATTGTTCTCATGATTATGAAGTTTCTCCTTAGTTCTAAGTTGCTTCTCTCCTTGATCAGTTTCCATCCAGTGTTTTTTGTCTTGCCTTGTGGTGCTTTGAAAAATAGATCGGCCCTCTCTTTGTGACAGTGCCACAAATATTGGAACACAACTATTATGTCTATTATTAGTTCTTTTTTTCACTATACAAATCCAATACTTCCTATCAGTGGTGGGATTCAACATTTTTCACTACTGGTTCTATGGGCGTGGCTTGGTGGGCATGCTTTGGTGGGCGTGGCAGGGGAAGGTTACTCAAAATCCCCATTCTCTCCCCACCCCACTAACCTGCTTTCCAGCTCTGTTCTCCTGTGTAGGGCAGCCAAAGGAGACCCAGCCGATCAGCTGGGACTCAATGGGAGGTGGAGAATAGATGGGGGTGGGGCCAACCAGAGGTGGGATTTGCCAGTTCTCCAAACTACTCAAAATTTCCACTACCGGTTCTCCAGAACTGGTCAGAACCTGCTAACCTCCAACCCCCTATCATCTAAGAATAATATGTATCATAAATAGAAAAAATAGTTGTCGTGGCAAACAAATTTGAATAATACATCAATATTTATTCACCTAAAGAGATAAACAGAATGACCATGGATTGGGGGGGGGAATTGTGGGAACAGGACCAACTTCTACTTCCTGCTGGCTTCTCCATTGATTTTGCTGGCAAAGAGAATCAGAAATTCTGATCAGCTAACCGCAGGCCCACTGCAACATCCACAGCTTTGCATACAACACTGATCTGAACATTGTGGAAATTTCAATTCCACAGTCCTGTATTTTTTTTTTAATGCCTTATTGAAGGCACCAGATTTTACATTACTTAATTCAAAGATTCTTGTGGTATAGTGCACCTTTTGGACTAAAATGGAGGTATAAACAGACAAAGAAGCAATAAGATTTTTAGTAGTATGAGCTAGATGTTAGGTTTCTTTTATCTTTCCTCTTTAAAAGTAAAACTGGCTTCTATCAGCATCCTTTCCAGGAATACATGTAAACTGAGTATAATTCTGATGCATTTTGTGTTTGTTTTCATTCTAAAAATGGAAAGTTGGCTGCAGTCCAGTGGTTTGCAGGAAATGAGCAAAAAATATATAAACTACTTGGTTTTCAAGAACAAGTAGAACATAGAATCTTAGGGCCTAAGGGACCTCAGAGTTCTTCTAGTCCAACTCCTTGCTCAAGGCAGGAGACCTTATAATGTCCTAGTCAAATGCTTGTCCAATCTCTTCTTGAAAACCTTCAGCAATGGAGCACCCACAATTTCTGGAGACAAGCTGTTCAACTGATTAATGGCTCACAGAATCAGGAAAACTCTCCTAATTCTAGATTGAATTTCTCTTTAATTCTTTCCTTCCACCCATTACTTCTTGTCCTACCCTCAGGTCTTTTTTAGAATAGGTCAACCTTCTCTTATCTGTGATAGCCCCTTAAGTACTGGAAGACAACTAACATGTCACCCCTAATCCTGGAAATGAGGGGGCATAAGAGGAAGCAGACTTCATTGTTTACTTTTATGGCTGGCCACGGCCTCAGTGGTGGCCATTTTGTATGGATCCTCATTTTCAATCTTTCAAAGATTGATCTCCCCCTCAATACTCTTTCCCTCTTATTTAGCATGGCAAGGATATCTACACATACGTCAATCAGAATAGAGCCAGAAAGGACCTTGGGGGTCTTCTAATCCAGCCTCTTTCTCAAGCAGGAGACCCTATACCATTTGAGTCAAGTGGCTGTCCAGTTACTTCTTAAAAGCCTCCAGTGATGAAATTCCACAACTTCTGAAGGCAAAGCTGTTCCACTGGTTGATTGTCCTCACTGTTAGGAAGTTTCTCTTTAATTCCAGGTTGCTTCTCTCCTTGATTAGTTTCCATCCATTTTTTCTTGTCTTGCCTTCTGGTGCTTTGGAGAATAAGTTGACCCCCTCTGCTTTGGGGTAACCACTCAAATACTGGAATACATAAAGGTAGCCCTCGGCTTACAATGTTTTAGTGACCATTCAAAGTTATGATGACACTGAAAAAAGTGACTTATGATCATTTTTCATACTTATGACTATTGCAACATCCTCATGATCATGTGTTCAAAATTTGGACCAGGTAATTTGGCAACTGGTTCATGTTTCTGACGGTTGCAGTGTCCCAGGGTCATGGGATCCCCTTTTGTGACCTTCCAACAAGCAAAGTCAATGGGGAAGCCTGATTCACTTAACAACCAGGTTGCTAACTTAACAATGGCAGTGATTCACTTAAGAACTGTGGGAAGAAGGTCATAAAATGGAGCAAAAACTCATTTATCCACTGTCTTGATGAGCAACAGAAATGTCAGGGTCAATTGTGGTGGTAAGTCGAGGACTACCTGTGCATACAGAGGAGCAAACCTTTTCCCTTCTCCTTTTTTCATTTCATTCCTTACAGCTGTAATAGGAAAGGTTGCTGATGCTGTTGATAATAATAATAATAATAATAATAATAATAATAATAATAATAATAGTAGTAGTAGTAATACTAATGACGACAATTATATTGATAGGCTCGCCAAGTCCCAGCAACTCTGGGCATTTTTTACAATTGTTAAAAACATTTAAAAACAATGAACAAACAAAAATGGTCCAAGAATAAAGAGCAAAGAACTAAGCCCACATGAGAGAGTTCCCTCAAGCTCCTTGTTTGCTCGCTTGTTCAAATCATGATAACAGATAACAGATAATCAGAGTTGGAAGGGACCTTGTAGGTCATCTACTCCAACCCCCCGCCCAAGCGGGAGACCCTACACTATTTCTGACAGATGGGAGTTCAATCTCTTCTTGAAAGTCTCAAGTGATGGCGCTCCCACAACTTCCGAGGGCAACTTCTGTTCCATTGGTTGATTGTTCTCACTGTCAGAAAGTTTCTCCTTATTTCCAGGTTGAATCTCTCCTTGTTCAGTTTTTTTTTTAAATTCATATTTATATCCCACCCTTCTCCGGAGACTCAGGGCAGCTTACAATTTTTTGGAGCGCAACCCAATGCGCTCAGCAATAGCCTTCCTTCCATTGTATATGCCTGCTTATTACTAAGCGGCATTTTTACAAAGTCAGCTTATTACCCCCAACAATCTTGGGTCCTCAATTTACCTACCCTGAGAGGATGGAAGGCTGAGTCAACCTTGAGCCTGGTGGGATTCGAGCCTGCAATAATTACAGGCAGCTGGAACTAAGTGCTAGACTATTAACAGCCTGCACCACCAAGGCCCCTTGTTTCCATCCATTATTCCTTGTCTGGCCTATAGGCGCTTTAAAAAATGACCTTGATATGATGCCTTTGAGTGTTCTCCAAAGCTTTCTTTCCCAACTTGGGCAGGAGTTCTCTCTGCTTGCCTTTCTAACTGCAAAGGAAAAGCAGGGCCCAAGTGCCCTTTTGTTACATCGCACCCCCACGGTGTGAGTAGAGGGAATGTTCTTTCGAATTTCTGCAGGAGAAGGAGAACTTCTCCATCAATTTAACATGGAAAGCATTTCTTCTTAGTGAGGACAAATGCACTGGTTCTGAAAAAGTCCTATGGGAGGAAAGAGCTGCTGATAGCTTACCTGTTGGTTTCAGTGGAATGTGGGAAGGGAAGGACACTGCAGCTGGCTGGAAAGGGAACTGTGGGATTGAGTTATCCTCCAAAGCTCCTGTCGATAGGATAAATGCTTTGTAAAAATGCTGCTTAGTAATAAGCAGGCATATACAATGGAATGAAGGCTATTGCTGAGCACACTGGGTTGTATCCCAAAAATTGTAAGCTGTCCTGAGTCTTTGGAGAAGGGCGGCATATAAATGTAATTAAAAAAAAATAGCAATGAGTGGAAGCTCACTAAAGAAATAACCAACCTAGAATGAAGGAGAAATTTCCTGACAGTGAGAGCAATTAATCAGTGGAACAGTTTGCTTTCAGGAGCTGTGGGTGGTCCATCACTGGAATTTTTCAAGAATAGACTGGATAACCATTTGCCCAGGATTATATAAGGTCTCATGCCATGGGAATGAAGAAGACCTCCAACATCCCTTCCTATGAGACAGCCTGTCCTTCCTGGCCATTTCGTCACTGAAAACATGGAAGAACAGTAAACCTCACCCACGGGGATGTCACCATTCCAGCGTCAAATTCTATTTCATTAAATTGTATGAGGTTTGCTAGAAAAGAAAATAATCCAGGATAATTTCTCTTGCTGGCACTAATTCTATTCTTGCTGAGGAGTGGGTGATGCGAAGCCTGAAGTTGGAGGCAGTGAGCAAATCCCTTTTGAGCTTGATTATGTCTTAAATGCATCTCCACAGGCTCAAAACAGTCCACTCGGTCAGGGAAGACTTGCCTTTCTTAATCACTGCTTAAATTCCAGCATCATTTCCTAAATCCTTGGGAGGTGAAACAGGTGAGAAATTTTAACAGAAGATTTCTGCAGCTCCTTAGATTGTTACCAGATTTGGCCTCAAGCAAAAATCAAAGTGAAAGTTTGTTTTGGTGAGCTGTTACACTATGCTGGGTTTTCCCAGGAGCAAAGCTAGAAGAAACAGGCAGCTGTCAAGAGCTGGCTTTGAGAAGAAAGAAGAAAATAGCCAGGTAGAAGATAACAGATGGTACCCTGGTGATGGGGTGTTTTGCATTCATCTCTCTGAAAGTTGATAAATGCCATCTTGGCCATAAAAAGGAGTCTCTGATTAAGTGAAATTACTTGTTCTCTCTGAGATTAAAGATCTTGTGCGGGTTTTTTTTCAACATGTAGCTTTCTTGCCAATATTATAGATGTGGCTGGCCATTCTCATCTATCAGGTTGATTTTTTGTTTCTTTGTTTTGTCCTATTAGTTGTGTCTGGGTACACAGTTAGGACTTAGGAAGAGTGAGAGGGCTGGGACATTGGACATTTTCTCAGTCCCAAATGCTACAACTAAACTAGAACAAGCTTGTCAAATCTATAACTAAGACTTAAAACATAGAATGACAAAGTTGGAAATGACTTCGGAGCTCTTCCAATCTAATCCCCTGCTTGAACAAGAAACCTTATACCATTTTGGACAAATGGTTGTTCAATCTCTTACTGAAAACCTCCAATGTTGAAGGACCCACAATTTCTGGAGGCAAGCTGTTCCATTGATCAATTATTCTCACTGCCATGAAATTTCTCCTTAATTCCAGCTTGGATCTCTCTTTGATAATCTTCCATCCATTACTTCTTGTCTTTCCCTCAGGTGCTTTGGAAATTAGGTCAACTCCTTCTTCTCTGTGATGGCTCCTCTAATACTGGAAGACAACTATCATCACCATAGACCCAGCTATCATGTCACACCTAAATCTTCTCTTTGTTAGACTAGATGTACCTAGTTCCCGTAGATGTTCACCATACTGTTAGCTCCCAGACTCTTTGTCATCTTCCTGGCTCTTCTCTGCATTCTTTCTAGGGCCTCAGCATCTTTTTTTGTATTGTGGTGACCAGAACTGGATGCAGTATTCCAAGTATGGCATCACCAGTCCAATATAAAGTCTAAAGTGTATTGCACATTTCTTTTGATTGAGTTTGAAACAAATATGCTTGGGTTTTTTTTTTCTTCCTACAAACAATCTGTTTTAGTGATAAGTTTTTTTTTCTCTCCTCCCTCTGAATTAGTTACCAAAACAGGGAAGGGCCTGACATAACAATTTAAGAAATGGGGAAACTTCTCTCTCTACAAAGTTGGCATTTTTGATTAGCCCTGCTGGGGTTCTTGTAATATTTATCTCTCCAAGCATGTGACCAAGCATCCTTAAGGAGACGTTGCCCAGCATAGCAATAACTTCCCACTTAAAATTTAATAGGAGAATTTTCTGTCTCAAAAAAACTCCGGCTGCATGCGAAGGCTCTTTTTCTCCTGCCATGTTTCCAGCAACATTCTGAACTGAAATCTTAAAATGATTAGATCAGCCTTGCAGGCTCTGTGGAGCGTTTCCATATTTCAAAAAGGAGCTAGCTTGGCTCCCTGTCCTACCCGATTCCATTTCCTCTCTGTCGTTCTTTCCTCTTTGCTCCCTTACATTATTTGCTGGGCTGAGTAAAACAATCTATGCCTGGTAGAGAAAATATGTGGCTCGGAATTTATTACTTCCCTACAGAGCCCTGAAATATTGACCAGTTCTGAGATCGATTACCTCCCAACTTCAGCTCAGTTAGCCATTTTAAATGGAGGGAACTGAAACTTGAGTACAAGAAGAAAGGCAGAATGTGCTAACAACAGAAACATGATTTGAACAAGAACAGCAGGAAGCCCAGATAGGCACAGGGAAGAAGAAGAAAAATATACATGAAGGAGCCAAGGAGGATTCTGCACATATTATATGAGGGTGATGGATGAGAGAAAAAGAAGCAGAGGTTCAGAAAAACATAGATATCTATCAACAAAAAGCAACAGAAGAGCAAAGACATCTCACAGTGGTGAACTTTGTTAGAAAAGATATCAAACGCAGCTTTCTCTGAGTCTTGCAGTGGCGTGATGTGAAGAACCTTTGCTGGTACACCTTCAAGGCCAATTTATTTTTATTTATTTATTTATTTTGATTTGTTAATCACTTACAAGATAATAGATATAAGAATAAATGTAAGTATGAATACAGGAATTAGGTACAAATAATTGGGAACAATAGGACAGGGATGATAGGCACGATTGTGTGCTTGTGCACATTATAATGTTATAACTTATTGGGGTGCTGGAAGTAAGGAGCAAATGCTTAATTTATTTAATTTATTGCTGAATTTTCATATCCCATGGATGGGAAAAAATTAGAATAACAATGTTGAAAAGGACGTTGGAAGTCTTCTGGTAGTCCACCCACTGCTCAAGCAGGATCCTATACTATTCCAGACAATTGGCTGTCCAATCTCTTCTTGAAAACTTCCAGTGATGGAGCTTTTTCAAAAGGCCACTGGACTTTCTTCATTTTTCCTTGAAGACATTTCACTTCTCATCCAAGAAGCCCTCTTCTGTTGTAAAGTCAGAACTGAAAAAGCTTCTTGGATGAGAAGCAAAACATCTTCAAGGAAAAACAAAGGAAGTCCAGTGGCCTTTTGAAAAAGCATCTTTGGGACAACCGTGACCTGGATGATTGAGAATCTCTACTGACCTCCAGTGACGGAACACCTACAACTTCTGAAGGCAAGCCATTCCTCTAGTTAATTGTTCTCAGGTTAGGAAATTTCCCCTTAGTTCTAGGTTGCTTCTTTCCTTGATCAGTTTCCATCCATTGTCCCTTGTCTTGCCTTTGGATGAAAAAGGAAAAAAAAACCTAAAAATAAGAAAAAAGCTTGTGAGATATCTTTGCCCAAATAACTCATCTTAACTTTCATGTATTGGGCATTTTGTTTTGAGTGATGGGAGGGAAGCTTCATGTACTGGTAACAGTGAAATGTTTCATGCCAATGGTAGGAATTATTTTGCTGCATTACCTAATCCAATACTGGCTGGACTAAATTTGTAACTTCTGGGTGCACATTGTGTGCTAATTGTTATTTAGTGTATTATGAGAACACTCCAGAAGAGAAGTATATATACTGTCAGCGTTCCAGAAAAACTCAACTCCAATTAAAAACTCCGAGACAGGCATCTTCTCAAAGTTTCCTTTTATTAGAGTAGCATATGGCACACCTGGGAAAAACCGAATCCGAGAATTCCGGGTATTCCCTTAGTAATTCAAAAGTCCAAAACCAATCCCTGCACCCATCAGTCCATCACCTGGTCCAATTACCATCCACCCCAGCTAGAGACCTCCCTGAATCAGTATTGCCTACTTAACCACTCCTCCTCCAGGTGCGGGAAATACATGACCTTGATCAAAGAGAAGGATGCTATTATGTCTAACTACCAACACTGTACCATTCTCCCCTCCTACTTTCCCAGGCACAGGAATGTGGCAGTGTGGAAGCTTCTGGTACTAATATGGCTTCCAAAGCTGACAGGCTCCCCCCCCATATACACACATACACAATCCACATAATTAAACACAAAATTTCTACAGTGGCCTCATAGCTAGTTGTCCGATTCAGCTATCCAGATGATTGCCTCTGTCATTGCTTCATGCAAATCTTCTAGGAAACCAGATAATGCACATTATGGGCAAATCTTCCCCAATATTCATTATGTGCTAATCCCAAAGAACGTTAAATAATCCATATAAGGCAGCTTCATGAGTTCATATTTAAAGTACTTTCGGATTATGTGTTAATCGCAAAGTACTTTAAGCATGAACTGATTATGCTGTTTTATATGGATTCTGAATCAGTATTGTCTACTTAAACTGCCCCCAAACAGGTATCTTCTGAATGTCTAAGAACCACAATGGAGAGTTCTTTCTTTCTTTCTTTCTTTATTTATTTATTCGACTTGTATGCCGCCCTATTCCCTAAGGACTCAGGGCGGCGAACATTAAAACAGAGAAAATTTACAATAAAACAGAATTAAACAAGAAACAAGCCAAATAAAGTTAAATAAACCCACCCCCCCCCCGGTCATTGAGGCCGCCCGTTGGAACAACCAAGTCTTCAGGTCCCGGAAGGAGCGGAGGTCAGGGGCCAAACGGAGATCCATGGGAGCTGGTTCCAAAGGGCAGGAGCTCCCACAGAGAAGGCCCTAGCCCTGGGGACCGCCAGCCTACAATGTCTGACTGACGGCACCACAAGGAGGCCCCTCCTATGAGAGCGAACAGGGCGATCGGAGAGTGATGCTGGCAGGAGGCGTTCCCGCAAGTACCCTGGACCCAAGCCATTAAGGGCTTTATAAGTTGCATACTATGGAGAATTGCATTCTAAATGCATCTCAAAAATACCAGCTTCAGGAAGCTTAAATAGGGCACTTAGTGGCTCTCAGGAATGTATCTCCTTAACTATCTGAGACCCTTGAATAACTAAGAATGCCCTTGACTTAAATCCACAGGGAATTCTCAAAGCTCTACTATTGGGTTCAATCCTTCCCTTGCCCACTTCATTCAATGTGCTGCTTCCAATCAGAACCCCTTAGAAGCTCAGAAGGGAGAAACTCATTTCCTTATGAAATGTTTATAATTTTAGGTCAGATTCCAAAATGCATGGAAAAGTTACATAGGTAATCTTGAGTTAGTTATCTGATATGTGATCTAGTTTTTTCATCTGTCAGTTCCTGGGTCATTTGACCATGCTGTAAATCAGAAGTCTCCAAACTTGGCAACTTTGAGACTCATGGACCAACTGCCAGAATTCTCCAGCCAGCAATGTAATCTGGGGAATTCTGGGAGTTGAAGTCCAGAAGTCTTAAAGTTGCCAAGTTTGGATATCCCCAATCTAGATTCTGTACATTAGGTTTATGTCCAACTTTGTAGTGTCTGTATATTTATACAACAAATTGTAGAGAATTATAAATTTATTTGAATTATGCACAATTACAGATTAATAAAGTTGGAAGGTACCTTGTAGGTCATCTAGTCTAACCCCTAGCCCAAGCAGAAGACCCTACACAATTTCTGACAATGGCAGTCCAGTCTCTTCTTGAAAACTTCCGGTGATGAAGCTCTCACTACTACTACTACTACTACTCCATCTCCTTCTCTTTCCTCTATATTTCTTTCCATTGAATTTCAGATGAAGCTGTCCAAAAACACTAAACTGCTTCATATTGGTGTGGAGTTCAATTAAATTGCTTATCTTAAGCACATCTTCTAAGAAAAAATAGTGCTCCAGTGATGGAGCACCCAAAACTTCTGAAGGTAACTTCTGTTCCATTGATTGATTGCTCCCACTGTCAGAAAACGTCTCTTTATTTCCAGGTTGAATCTCTCCTGGATCAGTTTCCATGCATTATTCCTTGTCTGGTCTTCAGGTGCTTTAGAAAATTGCTTGACCCCCTCCTTTCTGTGGCAGCCCCTCAAATATTGGAAGACTGCTATCATGTCTCCCCTGGTCCTTCTCTTTACTAGACTAGCCAAGCCCAGTTCCTGCAACCATTCATCATATGCTTCTATATTTATATCTATAGGAGCATCCTTGTCTAAAATTTGGGTGCCAAATAAAGTAATGGAAATACTGACTTTCCATAAAGTCAGTTATTTCATAGCTTTTTTCTTTCCAACAAAGTTAATTATTGGGTTTGTCCCATGCTGTGTGGGAGCAGTGAATGGCTGTTTCTCCATATGCATCACACAAATGAGATAAAAAAATACCCCTCCTTTCCACAGAGAGAGATGTAAACAGGGGCTGCTAAAATAAGACTAATAAAACAAAAAATAAGACTATCCTCTTGCAACTCTGTACACATATAAAATATTTAAGCGAAGGGTTTTCTTTAGCAAAAATGCTGTCTTCTCATCTTCAGTCCACCTATCACCAGTGAGGACTGAGAATGTTGGAATAATTTGATAATGAAAGCAAGAAGCAGCTGACTCTGAAGAACAATTGCTCAAACTGTGGGGAACATTCCAGATGTTAACATCTGTAGAGTTGCCTTCTTTTCTTTGTTGGCTCCAACTCCTCTCTCCCATAATGAGGATAGAAAAAGAATATTATGGAAAATGGGGCATCTAGTGCTCTTTTTATATAGGAACACTTGACATTAAAATAAGACTAGACAAGGAATAATGGATGCAATTGGCCAATTGTCCATCTAGTCTTCCTTAGAACACAATCACAGGAAGATGATAAGGAGTCTGGAGACTAAACTATACAATGAACAATTGAGGGAACTTGTTATGTCCAGTCTAACAAAGACAAGGACCAGAGGTAATATGCCTTCCAGTACTTGAGGGGCAGTCACAGAGAAGAGTGAGTTGGCCTGTAATCCAAAGCACATGAGAGCAGGACAAGAAGCAATAGATGGAAACTAATCAAGGAGAGAAGCAACCTACAACTGAGGAGAAATTTCCAGACAGGGAAAACAATTAACCAGTGGAACTGTTTGCCTTCAGAAGTTGTGGCTGCTCCATCACTGGAGGTTCATCACAGAAGGTCCAGCAGCATAGCTTAAGGGCACCTCCTACATATTTCTCGTCATTTCATACCAAGCATGGTGGTGGAGGATTTGTTGCTTACTAATGACTCATACTTTGAGCTATTGTCTACCAAGTTATTGTATCTGCTGATGCCAATCAAAGCAGCTTTGAATTGTGGAATGTGATGTGATCCTTCCACCCATCCACCCACTTTTTACATGGTAATAGAATAAAGAGATCAGCTACTTCTTCATTTATGGGTTGTGAATCCCATAAATGAATGGTAGGCATGAGTAAGGTTTTTTTTAATTACTTCATTATTTGGAAATGCAGAGGACAAGAATGTGTCACCATTCCTCAAGGGAAAGCTTTATAGTCCATCAAATCCAACCCTCTGCAGAACAAGGAAAGTTAGAGATAGAGCATATTAGGATAGAATAATAGAGTTGGAAGGGACCTTGGAGGTCTTCTAGTCCAACCCCCTGCTTAGGCAGGAAACTCTATACCATTTTAGACAAATGGTTCTTGAATCTCTTCTAAAAAGTTTCCAGTGTTGGAGCACTCACAACTTCTGGAGTACTATTTCAACTACTGTGAGAAGATCTCCTTTAGAAAACAATGACTCTCCTGTAACTTAAGGTTTTGTAGCATCAGCAAACCAGTTACTTTCTAAGATTTGGAGAGTGTTAGCGTGTCCTTTCTACCTAGCTGAAGGACATATTCTATTGTTCCTCAAAATATTGTCTTAATGGATGGAGTCCACTGGGATGGGGGGTGGAAATCAGCCAAGATCTCATTCAGATTTGCAATCTGATTTAAAAGGAGAGTCAGCTAAATTTGATGTTTCTATTCAGCTTGATTCAATACAATGTGTGCATATAGATGTCTTTAAAGAGATTCAAAGGTACAGGACTTGATATATCAATTCAATTTGAAAATTCAGTTTGAAGTTTCAGGAGTATCAAGATAGAAGCTTTACAAAATCCTGTTAAGAATATTTATCTGTCACATCTGCATTTTTACCACACCATATTACTATTATTTGTGGTTCTTGGTCATATAGGAACAAAATTCTACTCCATCAACAGAAATAAATATCAAAGAGTTCAGTTGGGGGAAAAATAAGCAAGACCAACAAGAAGATTAGAGAACATAGAATGTTGAAGGAAATAATGGTCTTTCTGAACTAGGAGATAGAGCTGAGTTTTCATCTCAGGGATAGTTGCAGGCTATCAAAGATTGCCTTCTAATATGTTCTACTTTTGAGAAGAGTCTTTTTCATGACTCTCTCATTGATGATGATGACGTTATCCATTCTTTCATGTCTGCATTACTCATAAGTAATTCTGTTTTTCAAGGAGAGTGTTTTGGTCTTGACTATCAATTGAACCCTACTCCATGTCAGTGCTCCATGGAAACGAACACTAGTTTAGAATGAGGTTTAGAATCCAAGGAAGAGCTCTTTGTATTCTGTCAGGAGGTGTCCAAGGGGGTCTAACCCAATGGATTGAGCACTTGTATTACAATATGCACTGCTATTGCATATTGTACAGGATTAACTCTCTGCTACTACCTCATGGAGCTTTAGACCTCTTATAGCTAGCTTAGATAGCACTTAGACTTCTATACCGCTTCACAGTGCTTTACAGCCCTCTCTAAGCAGTTTACAGAGTCAGCCTCTTGCCCCCAACAATCTGGGTCCTGGTTTTACCGACTTCATAATGATGCTAGGAGTGATGCAATGGCCTAGAGGTGGAATCTCTTGCCTCACAATCAGGAGGCTATGAGTTCAACCCTAGGTAGAGCAGATATTTCTCTCTCTGGGCACACTGAAAATAGATCTGCTGAACATTTGGCATCCTTCAGTCTCAAGAGACGATGGTATCATGCTCTGAAAAGAGGTCCTAAAACAGCATCTAGTCTGGCTAAAAAGGCCAATTCAAGAGCGGCAATCCCTTCCACACTGAGGACAGATATAGTCTGTCCCCCGTCCAGCCCCCAGATTTTGCTGGTTCCAGGACTGCCTCTTTGCCTCAGCCTGCCAAATGAGTGTCTCTTCGAATTGGAGAAGGCCAGGGGTGGCATTCTACAGGTTCGCACCTATTTGCTAGAACCAGTTGTTAACATTCTAAGCAGTTTGGAGAACCAGTTGTTAGAAGAAATTGCTGGCCTAATCCTGTAAGGAAGGCAGGAAGGAAACATTCTGGTGTTGCTTACAGAAACCGCCTCTCCATTAACCCTTTTTACATTCTTGGCAGGACTAGACTTCCTGTCTCAGAAACGTCTCTGGAGTTTTTTTCCCTTCCTTTGCTGGTACTTCGCTTGTGTGGAGTGACCATTCAATGGCACTGAAAAAAGTGACTTATGACCATTTTTCACACTTACAACTGTTGCAGCATCCCCACAGTCATGAGAGGCCAGCTGAGGAGATGCGTGCCTCAATATGAGTGATATTGAGCCAACAACATGACCACCAAACCATGTCCACCCAGTCACATGACCACCAAGCCATGCCTACCACCTAAGCCACACCCACAGAACCGGTTGTTAAAAATTTGAATCCCACCCCTGGAGAAGGCCATGCTGCATCTTTAGCCTCCAAGCTCAACGATCAGAAGTCAAAGTTTCCCAGCTGTTGATATTCATTCCCAAGGTCTTTATATCCCTCTTGCAGATATCCCTATATCACAACTGTGGTCTCCCTCTAGGGCACTTTCCCTGCACTAATTCTCCATACAGGAGGTATTCTGGAATCGGACCATCAGCCATTCTCACAACATGCCCAAGCCAGCGTAGACGTTGGCTGAACAAAACTCTGCATCAGCAACAGGAAGGAGATCCAGCCAGTAAACACTCTGCTAGCTCCATTCAGTTGCCCAGACTCCACCCCTCAAGGGATTATGTGCTCGTTAAAAGAAGATGATGATGATAAGGATGGAAGGCTGAGTCAACCTTGAGCCAGTCAGGATCGAACTGCTGGCATTCAGCAGAACTAGCCTGCAATACTGCATTCCAATCACTTTACCACCACAGCTCTTATAAAAAGGAAGAAAGGTGCAAGTGTAATACATATTGATGTAACATATATTACATCAAATGGTAGCTTGGTTCTGAGTTATACCTCTTTCACAATTGAACACTCCATCAATATTCATCACTAAATAAAAGTTGAACCTCAGAGACAAGTTCCAACAAAATTTCAATTAAAGTTCTTTCAAAAGAGATGAGAATTTTGGAAACAATCTCCTAGGTGCATATGGTGTTCAACATGGATTTAAATAATGTACGTGCCAAAGGATGCATGTAAATTTTCATTATACAGCCCCCTCTCTGCTACCTTTCATTAAACCTGAAGAGAAAGCACCAGCAGGAAACTCCTTGGGAAATAGGATAGGTTCAGCAGCCATGTAAATGCCAGAGCTAATGTCCCTGAAAAATGGCCCGAGAATTTTGTTTCATCTAAAAAAAAATCCAAGAAATTATCAACATTTTTTCTCTACCTCTAAATTTGGCGAATACCATATTTTGAAAGGCCATCTGTGCATGAAGCTCCCACAACTTCTGACGGCAATTTCTGTTCCATGGGTTGATTGCTCTCACTGTCAGAAAATTTCTGTATGAAGTATGAAAAAGAAACAATAACCCAACCTTGATTTAACAGAATGGAAGGAGTTACTTTCTCTGAAAGCCAGCCAGTCGTTAACATTCTTAAAGAAAGGTCTTAAAGAATAAAAGTATCTGAAGGCAGGACAAGAAACAATGATGGAAACTAACTAAAGGAATGAACCAACTTACAACTAGAGAGATATTTCCTAACAGTGGAATTTCTTTCCTCCAGAAGGTATGGGTGCTCCATCACTGGAGATTTTTAAGAAGAGGTGGATAGACATTTATTCAGAATGGTATAGGGGTTCCTGCTTGAGCACGGGATTGGACTAGAACACCTTCAAAGTTCCTTTCCCAGCTCTGTTATTCCCCATCAGTGAGTTAGAACTGAAGAAGCTTCTTGGATGAGAAGCAAAACATTTTAAAGAAAAATTAAAAAATAAAGTCCAGTTGCCTTTAAAATAAAGGCAACTTTGGGACATACATGACCTAGAGGAATGAGAACCTCCATAGACAATGCCCCCAGAATATGTCCCCAGTAGCTGTGTACCAGTTACCCATAATCCTTGATGATGAGGAGAAGGAAGATGTTATCCATTAAGTCACACCCAACTGTTGGTGATTCTATAGAGCAGGTGTCTCCTTCGATCTTGCACTACTTGTTTGAGTTTTTACATGCTCTGGTTGAGGTCAACTAGGATGTGTCCAGCCACCATGTTCTTTGATGGTCTGGTTTCCTTTTACTGTTAACTCTTCCCAGGGGTGGGATTCAAAAATTTTAGCAAAGGGTTCTCTGCCTGGTTGATGTGTGAGTGTGGCCATGGTGGGTGTGGCCTAGTCGGCCTCCTGCACCATGGTGTGGGGGCAGGTGTTTTTGACCTCCTCAGGCTCCGGAGGCTTTCCTCAACCCTATAGGAGGGTGAAAACAGCCTTCCCAGGCTCTGGAGGCTCTCTGGAAGCTGGAAACAGGTCTATTTCAGCCTTCCTGAACTTTTCTCCCTCACTGAGCCTCCGTGCATGACCTGCATTTACCTGCATCCAAAATGGGCCGCTGGGGACTCCTGGGAGGGAAGGGGTGGGCAGGACCAGCCAGGAGTGGGATTTGGGTGTTTCTGAACTACACAGAATATTAGCTAGGGGCCCTCCTGAATCCCTGTGAACCCCCAGAAGTCCACCCCTGACTGTTCGCAATATAATTGCTTTCTCCTGTGAATTCTCCCACATTACATGGCCAGAATAAGTGAAACACAGTTTTGTGACTTTAATAATTTAATTTAATATTGGGATTTCTATGCCGCCCTATCTCCCGAAGGACTCAGGGTGGCTCACAACAATAAAAAACAGGAATACAAAATTTAAAAAAACTATTAAATAAGAGAACCCCAATCACAAACGTTAAAACATTAAAAACCAACAGACAAAATTTAAAAGCAATTAAAAAACTCCTTCAGTCCAGGTTGGCCTTCTAGGGTCAGGTGTTATGTGCTTGTTAGTTACCTTTGCTGTCCATGGAGCCCATATCCGACCTTTTATGCAACCCAGAACTTCTTCTCTAGGTTAGGACCTTTGAAGCTCCAGTTCTTCAGTCTCATAGAATCCCCTGCCTGTACAGAAACTTATTCTGATTCTGGAACAGTGTGGGGACATGACCAGCTGAAACATTGGGATTAGGGACCATGGCCAGCAGTAGACGCACACTGGTTCCTCCCACGTATCTCAAAAAAACTCAGGATGAGTTCAAAATAAGAAACCATTTTAACATTCCTACTAGAACTGTAGCTGGAGTCATGTTAGCGCAGCGGATAGAATGCAGTATTGCAGACTAATTCTGCAGACTGCCAGGAGCTCGATCCTGACCAGCTCAATGTTGACTCAGCCTTCCAACTTTCCAAGGTGAGTAAAATGAGGACCCAGATTGTTGGGAGTGACACTGTCAACCACTTAGAGAGGGCTGTAAAGTACTGAGAAGTACTGTAAAGTACTGTAAAGTACATAAGTCTAAGTGCTCTTGCTATTCCTCTGTTGTTTAATCAACTGTGCAGAAGCCTGCTATGTCCCTGCATTTCAGAGGTGGGATGCAAATATTTTTACTGTTGGTTCTGTGGGCATGGCTAGGTGGGAGTGGCTAGGTGGGCATGGCTTCTTTTTTTTTGCAGCCCCCCCCCCATGCTCCATTTTTTGGCCTCCTGTGCCTCAGGGAAGCTTCCTGGGGGGGGCATTTTTGCTCCCAGGAAGCTTCCCTGGGGCCCAGGAGGCAAAAAATGGAATGCAGGGGGGCACAGCACCCCCCTGGTGCCCCTTTTTGCCTTCTGGGCCTCAGGGAAGCCTCCTGGGTGAAGCAGTCTCAGACAGCAAGGGGGATCCTGACACAGCTGATCGTTGGAGGAAAAAAAATAAAGAAATACCGTAAGGAGTGACTGGGCGGGATGGGGTGGGTGGGTAGAATGCAGTCAGTGATGCACATGATGTTGTGTGTGCATGATAAGGACTGACTGGGTGGGGAGGGGAGGGGCAGGGTGGGTGGAGAGGGGCGGGGCCAGCCAGGGGCATGATTTGCCAGTTCTGCAAACTGGGCAGAATCGTAACAACCGGTTCTATAGAACCGGTCCAAACCAGTAGAATCCCACCCCCTGCTTCATTTTGTCGTAGGGTGCATGTTGTCAATACCCTTTGGTTGCAGAGGCATTGCAGGGAACGAGCAAATAATAAGAACAAACAAGCTAAGCCTGTTCCAATTCTGGAATGAGTTTTAAAGAGGCTTCCTAATTAAATTGGGTCTTGATTCCAGCGTGAAATCAAGGGCTTGGAGGGAGGTCCACCTCAAACAAAGCCCACGGATTTCTGCTCTCCTCCCATTAACTCGCGGTTAAATAAGAGGAGTACTTTTCAAATCCCAATAGAGATTGTGATGGGCAATGTCTAATTGGAATGTAAATGTTGTTTGTCTTATCTATGGAGACCCAGTTCCGGCTGTTAATTGGCATGTAGGGAGATCATTTGGAAATGGTTGAGATAACATCATGGTCTGTTGAGCAGGAAGTAGGGCTGTTTTCACAGTTTGATCATCAATGCATCAGTGCACGCCATTCCTTCCCAACATGTAAGCGCATCTGTGTGTTTGCTTTGCTCCGCTTAATTGAACAGCTTCACTTGTCACATACAAGTAAATGTTAATTCTGGGGATGGAGGGATTGTTTATTACAGGAATATCCCATAAATCCAGTAAAATTTTGGATTTAAAATGTATTTCAGCCAGGATACTGTAGGTTTCTTTATCCAACTTACCCCAGGTTTTGATTTAGAATCAAAACCATTTTCCTCTGCCCTAAATAGAAGGACATTTCAATGAGCAGGAACAAAATTCTTATAGGTTTCAAGTGACGGAGCACCCATAACTTCTGAAGGCAAGCCATTTCAAAGATTAATTGTTCTCACAGTTAGGACATTTTTCCTTAGTTCTGGGTTGCTTTTCTCCTTCTTAGTTTCCATCCAGTATTTCTTGTTCTGTCTTTGGGTGCTTCGGAAAGTTGTTTGCCCTCCTCTTCTTTGTGCATCCCTCAAATACTGGAAGACTGCGGTCAAACCTTCCCTAGTACTTCTTTTCACTAGGCTAGCCATAGACTAGCTGTAAACTTTGTCATTTTATTTTCTTTTACACACACAAATGAACATACACAAACATTTTGCTATTTCCTTTTGGGATAAACTGTATTATGCAAACTACAGGGGAAAATACATGCCATGAAAACATGCAGACATAGAAGTATTTAGGCACTATTAAGCTTTGTTCCTCTAATTACTTTTTTCTGTAATTTACATTTAGAAGCCATAATTATTAAACAATTTTTGTAATGACACAAATTAACAGATTCCCAAATTAAACTATACCATTGCAATATCCCCAAATTAATGCAGATCCTCCTAACGTTTCCATTGCTGTCTGCTTACAAAGCTCAAGTCCAGCGACCATCACAGACAGGTTCATTGTTGTAGAAAGCAACATTTCTGTGGCCTTATTGCAACGGTCTTCTATACCAAAACTCACTTTGCATAATGAGATGATCAGCACATAAGATTTATTTGTTTATTTGGTTTGCTTTATTATTTTTACAAATGAGGCGATGAGCATATTCAACACTCCTTCCTCCTTTTATTTTCCCCGTGACAACAACCCTCTGAGTTGGATTGGGTAGAGAGAGCACGTGACTGGCCCACAGTCACCCAGCTAACTTTCACAGCTAAGGCAGGACTAGAACTCTCAGTCTCCTGGTGATTGGCCCACAGTCACCCAGGAGGCTTTCATGGCGAAAGCAAGACTTGAACTCGTGGTCTCTTGCTTTCTAGCCCGCCTTAACCTCTAGGCCAAACTGGCTCTCAAAAAACACCCAACCACATTCTTTCCAGAATAGGAAGTCAAGATTCTCGTGAACCCTACAGAAGTGTGAATCTCTGCAGTTTGCTTGTGTTTCTTTTCTCCTTTGTTTTTCACACTCAGTTCCATTTTGCCCTCAGTTTCATATCAGCTGAAGAAGCATACAGATACAAAGAGAGAAGGTTCAACTTTATTAAATCTCAAGTTCTGTCTGTAGGCATGCATACAAGATAATCTTAGAATAGAATAGAACTGGAAGGGACCTTAGAGGTCTTCTAGTCCAGCCCCCTTCTCAAGCAGGAGAACCTATACAATCTCAGACAAGTGCCTGTCCAATTTCTTCTTAAAAACCTCCAGTGATGAAACACCCACAATTTCTGAAGGCAAAGCTGTTCCACTGCTTAATTGTCCTCACGGTTAGGAAAATTCTCCTTAATTCCAGGTTGCTTATCTCTTGGATTAGTTTCCAACCACCATTTCTTGTCCTGCCCTCTGGTGCTTTGGAGAATAATTTGATCCCTTTTCTTTGTGGCAGCCCTTCAAATACTGGAATACTGTGACTGCTCCCTTAGTATGTTTTAAGTAGTATATTGTATTATTTTTGATGTCCACACCGGAAAAGCCAATACAGTTATTATTCTTTCAAAGAATAAGGTGATTGGTGAATAAGGTGAATAAGGACCTGCCCTAGCTAGTCCCCCAGGAAAGCAAAACTCTTGGATCCATTAAGCTGAATCAAAAGAACATTTACTGAAAGAAAGTGGTTGCAGTAAAGGCAGGCAGAATCTGAAAAGTCCCACGCAAAACACACAGCAATTCTTTTGTTTCCCCGAACCCAATCCCCCCGACCAGTCCACCGACAGCCAATGTGATGCCATAATGTTGTTTTGAGAATGCTGAGGTGCTAGGCAGATCATAGTTCACTCTCAGGGCATGAAGTCCTTGGAGCCAGGCTGGAGCCAGCTGGGAGGGAATCTGATCCATCTCTGAAGACAATCCCCCTCCCTAATTCCCAAGCAGTTACACCAAAAGCAAAAACATGTGAAAAATGCCAGCAAGCCTTTCTCCCCACCAGCTGCCAACAGAATGGCAGGATTATCCAGTGCCACTTCATGGCAACCAAAATGTGTAGGCTTGAAGGCAGGGATTTCTACAGGGAATAGTGAAGCTCTAACAGTGTAGTTGAAACTCTACCTATTATTTTACCCATATCTCAGGATACCTACCCTGCTTGATGACCTGCAACTGTTCTGTAGCTAAATATCCACTTCATTTGTATACCTTCTTCAAGCATCCCCTTTTCTACAATACCTACTAACCTGCTGCCTTTTTAAAAAAAAATGTGGTTGCTTTTTTTCTACTTGAAGCATCTTCCACATTTTAATCCATGGCAGACTCTTCTCTGCACATGATTGAGTTGTCCCATCACCCTCATATGATTTATTATTACTGCAATGCACAGGGAACGCATTGTGCTTATCCCATCTCCTGCCTTACTCCAAAAATCGGGTTTTCAGCTAGGAGTGTCCACAAGGTATAGTTTAAAAAAAGAAGGCAAGATGGCAGGTCTAATGGCATCATCAAAGTTCTGCTTGCTTTTTATGTGCATTGTGTGTTAAAAAAAACAAGCTGAGTGTCGGTTGTGCCATCAAGGACACCCCATCTTGGCATTTTTTTTTAACTGAACCCAGCAGATATCTGTGCTTTCAGCTGATGGTGTTGAATGCCCTTCCATACTTCCTTTTACCTATATGTCTTTCATGGTTACATCTCTTCCAACTAGTACATGAGACCTTCTGGTAAAATACTACCCTTTAGTGTCTGTGGAGATTCTCAGTCATCCAGGTCCTGGTTGTCCTAGAGGTGCTTTTTTCAAAAGGCAACTGGACTTTCTGTTTTTTCTTTGAAGAAGTTTTGCTTCTCATCCAAGAAGCTTCTTCAACTCTGACTGGATGGTGGGGAATGGCACCTTTGGGACTGTCCTTTAGTCCAGAGTAAATCATCACTGGGTGTAGAGCAATCTTCTTCCCTATTCTTCTCCTGAGGACATTTGCTTTCTACACAAACATGTTTAAATCAGAGTTTTCCATTATGGATGTCTCCATATGCATTCTAAAATAGCATAAGTGAGGAAGAAGGTTTTTATCTCACTGGTTTCGAAGCACGATCCATTAATCCCAAAACTGAGGAGATTTCTAGAACTTTTGCAAACCATAGTTTACCTCTAGCATGTTTAAGTTCCAGAATTAAAGAGAGCTCCTAACCAAATTATAGTTTTATTTTCCTCCAGACTGCTCCAACAATACTGTTGGCAGTAAAACTCTGTATCATTTTGCCAGATTTTCCAATGTGCATGACACAAATAGTACTAGTCTGCAAATCTTGAAGCATATGGCTATTTTCACATTAACTATTTTTTAATTCATTTATTAGACTGATAGGCCATACAACTTCATCTTGAATATGATAAAGTACTAAGGCTGTTCTGCAGTGTGGTGTAGGTTTCCATTTGGGGATCAAAACTTAATTTGATTTGCAGAATCCTAATTAGTAGCAGCCTTATTTATGTATTTATGTCATGCAAGAAGCTGAGCACGTTACCAGATATATAGTGAAAAAGTACTGTGTGTAAAAGAAAAATATAACAACTAATTAGAGTCAAATTGTTCCATAACATGAATGTCACAAACCCACTTCCACAACTGAAAATCTAATTTGCAGAATAAATGCCACTAATTGCCACAGAAATAATGTGCAAATCAAAAAATCAACAACTGATATAAACGTCCCACCTCTGTGAACTTTCTCAAATAGTAAAAAGCACCACAACATAGGAGGAGATCTTCCAGAAGAATAGTGTAAGGCAGTGTTACTCCAACATGGCAAGTTTAAGATGTGTGCACCTCAACTCCCAGAATTATCCAGCCAATAGCAATTGCAATAGCACTTAGACTTATATACCACTTTACAGTGCTTTACAGCCCTCTCTATGCAGTTTACAGAGTCAGTCTCTTGCCCTCAACTATCTGGGTCCTCATTTTATCCACCTCGGAAGGAGAAAATGCTGAGTCCACCTTGAGCCAGTCAGGATTGAAGTCCTGGCAGTCGGCATAGTTAGCCTACAATGCTGCAATGCGTTACCAGGAAGGAGAATGAGAAAGGGAATTAAGGAAGGAATAGCAATAGCACTTAGACTTATGTACCACTTTACAGTGCTTTACAGCCCTCTCTAAGCAGCTTACAGAGTCAGCACATTGTCACCAGTAATCTGGGTCCTCATTTTACCAACTTTGGAAGGATGGAAGGCTGTGTCAACCTTGAGCCTACTGAGATTCAAACTGCCAAATTGCAAGCAGATGGCAGTCAGCAGAAGCAGTCTGCAGTACTGCATTTTAACCACTGTGCTACCATGGCTCATCACCAGGAGACAGTAAATTCTAGTCCCACCTTAGCCATGGAATTTCTGGAAATTGAAGTCCACGCATCTTAAACTTTGCCTGGTTTGCTAAAAAAAAAGAGTTGTCATAGGAGTTATTTTTAGCAATGGACGTGTGAAAGATGGTCAACTACACAACTGGGAACAGATACCTAAAACCTCAAGATGAAGATGCATTGCTCTTGCACAATGGAACCAAAAAAGGCTTCCCAGTTACTTACCTTCAGAAGCACAAGTGTTCAATCTACAAAGCCATCCAAAGCTCTACCATACCAGGATTTGAGTCCACCTGGAAAAAAAAATATTACTGGGAAATTCCACTTCTATGCTCTTTGGCCAACTCAGTTTTCAAACAAGGAATTCTAGACAAGAGAGGGCCAACTGATTAACACAGCTTAGGCCCACAATGTATTTACAATATCAACCAGCTTCCAAATACAAATTGGCTGGTTAGCTAGACAAGAACACCGTTTCAAAATTCAGAAGAGCTTCATCCTTGGCTTGTTTTAATGTTCCCCCTGTAGCAATTTTGTTGCTGTGATGCAGGTGCAGTAGAAACCTTGTCCTTTGTTGTGTTTTGTTGCCAGTTCCACAGGGATTGCAAGCAATCTCCCCTCTCTTCTCTCTAAATTCACAAGGCATTCTGATTTATTTTGCTCACATTACCTATCAGATAACAAGGACAATTCTGTTGTCCTTAAATGTTGCCAAGCTTTGTTATACTGTGTGTAAACTCCCCCCTGCCATGAGCTGCAATGGAAGCTCATGGTTATGCTAATGGCTTTGTTATAGTGGTGTCTTTTTTTCTTGGTCTATGACTGTCATAAAATCTTATCTATCCCTACCATACTAGGATGGCAGCCCCCAAAGTTGTGTTTTATTTGTTTTTCCTCACTGGCATCACAAGTTAAAGCAGAATTTTAAAAAAATGCAGGGCCAACAACAGGAATGAAAACTGGTCTGCTTTTTCGGATTAGACCAAAATTTGTGTTGTGGTGGTGCCTATTTAAATTCATGCATCATGGCTGCTAACTCCATGATATGTAATTCCTATGCATCTCTTAATTTTAAAGTTTTTCCATCTGCTTTGCAAGACTGTGAAACTGAGTTTCACAGGAATGAAGAGCAGAAGATAGCTATTTTATAAAAGCTTTGATTTTTAGAAGGTAACTGGGCAAGTCAGAACTCAGCTGGAAGATCTGAGCCTTGAAGGACCCATGTTCAAGTCTCCACTGGAGATAACAGATAACAGATAATCAGAGTTGGAAGAGACCTTGTAGATCATTTAATCCAATCTCTCACCCAAGCAGGAGACCCTACACCATTTCTGACAAATGGTAGTCCAATCTCTTCTTGAAAGTCTCAAGTGATGGTGCTTCCACAACTTCCGAGGGCAAGGTGTTCCATTGGTTGATTGTTCTCACTGTCAGAAATTTTCTCCTTATTTGCTGATTGAATCTCTCCTTGATCAGCTTCCATCCTTTATTCCTTGTCTGGCCTTTGGGTGCCTTGGAGAATAGCTTGACTCCCTCCTCTCTGTGGCAGCCCCTCAAATATTGGAAGGCTGATATCTGATATCCCTAGTCCTTCTCTTCACTAGACTAGCCATGCCCAGTTCTGGTATCCTTTAGCCTCCAGTCCCCTAATCATCCTGGTTGCTCTTCTCTGTACTTTTTCTAGAGTCTCAACATCTTTTTTATAGTGTGGTGACCAAAACTGGATGCAGTACTCTAGGTGTCATCTTATTAAGGCTTTAGTAAGGAAGAAGGAGGAGGAGGAGGAAGAAGAAGACCATTGGATGACTTTTTTGACTAGCTGGGATGAGTCCCTGGGGTCAGCAAAAAGGGAACAGAACTTTGCTTGCTTCAGGGCAGTCAATTATTTGAAACCATGATTACATTCTGACTTACCGATTGCAATTTTGGTCAAAAGTGATGTTGGATCCCTGGTTTGATTGCAACTTCCTACTGATTTGTTTCTGTTTCCCATCCAAACACCAAACCAACCTATTAAAATCAAAGGCAAATCAACTACAAACAGGAGTAGCTAGAAAAAAAGAAGGAGAAGCCAGACATAGTATTGACCAAATCAACATTTGCTTATCCTCAAGACAGATTTGGCTTGTGAAAGAACCCATGGTTAAAACAAACCACAGCTTCGCATGAACTCGCATGGCTGTAGCTAGACAACTGCACAGATTACTGAATTCCCAATTTATTACTGAAGTATGATTTGTTTTAACGATGGCTTGTTGCATTAACTACAGTTGGTTTGGTCTTTGCAGCATGCTAAACCATTAACCATGTCATCGTGACATACTCTGTCAAAGCCCTTTCTGATTTTCTTGGCCTTATGTCTCTTTCCTCTGCTTTCTTGTCAATACATCTAAGCCTTTTAAAGATTTTTGGAGTCCTTGATGAAATCTACTTCCCTAAACTCTTTGGAGTTCCCTCCTGAGGAAGCTACCCATAGGTTTCTTCCGTAAATTGCCTTTTCTTTCACACTCCACCTCTGATGTTGACATCCTCATGGAGGCCTCCTAGCCATTCAGCAGGTTTCCAAGCCTGTCATTTTCAAATTGGGGGATCCCTCCAGCAGAATGTCCCAAAGGTGCTTTTCAAAAGGCAATTGGACATTCTTTGTTTTTTTTTCACTTGAAAATGTTTCACTTCTTATCCATTCAGTTCTGAGGTCAGAACTGAAGAAGCTTCTTGCATAAGAAGCAAAACATTAAAAAAAGCTAAGAAAGTTCAGTTGTCTTTTGAAAAGCATCTTTGGGAAAACCATGACCTGGATGATTGACAACCTCCATAGATACCTCCAGCAGAACAGGAAAAACCTAAAATAGGGTTGGGATAAACCCTATAAAGTAGGGTTGTGGGAATGTTGGGGGATTGCATTTGGCTTGCTCTCTGGATTACTCCTCTGATTATGAAATCTTTGTGTTGCAGGGGGGGTATGCAGCCTATCGGTATGCCCAACCTACTACCGCTACCGCCACTGCCTACAGTGATAGGTAAGATTTCCTTTTTGTACTGAATAGATCCTTGACTTGGGAAGCACAATGCTCTTTTGGACCCACCTTGGCTTTCGTGTCACCATTTTCTTTCCTTGCTCCATGCATAGCAAGAGCTTCTAGACTTGAAATCCATGAATAGCTTTGACTAAGGCTTGATGGTTCTTCTGCAGCGAGTTAGCCTCTACCTGTTCAGTGTCCCTGCCCATCATTATGATAAACAGCATCCCACATACATGCAGGGTACCACTTGAGGAAAGTAGAACTCACCTATTCATCTATCATGGCAAAGTCAGCATGAAAAGTATACTTTCTGGGTGAGGGGGGGAGAGAACCATTTGTAAAAAGACATGTTCCCCAAAGCAGTACATTAGGGAAATGGGTATGCACAAGCAGTAGAGGGTACATGAAAATGTATGTGCATTTCCCTGTGGCTTTTGAAAATATTTACAAGCAAGCATGAAAATTAGGTGAAACAAACAGAGGGTAAGAAAACTGAAAAGCAGAGACTCCTATCTTTCCTCTTTTCTGTAGTCTTATTTCCACAACATATTTAAACCCTTAAGCCACTGAATCAAGTCTTGGTATTAGAAGCATGATGTATTTGTACATCTAAGTGAGTCTGCATAGCATTAATTCTGTAACACTATAATCCCGTTTAGGCTCTATTCAAAAGTAATTTTTAAGTGTCTTAGTTACTGAGGAGTTAACCTCACCTCTCACACCTCTGAGTAAACATACCTAAGATTGCCCTGTAAACAGAGTGTGCTTAAGCTGGGTCCTGAATTAACTCTTTTCTGAGTGCTACAATGCACTTAACCATGAATGTAAAAAAAAAATCCAGCTGTTTTTGAATAAGACATGAAGCCAGAGCATAAACCTAAAGCAAGGTTAATGGTAACCATCTAGCTTCAGCTTATTGCAAAAATGCAACTGCAGAGTTGTTCATCCACTAGGAAAAACACAGTTATTGATTTCGTCAGGGAATTTTGCACACCTTGGAATTTCTCACTTCTGCCCATTAGCTGGAAATCAACAAGAACAGGGACATCATGGCATCAGTGAATACCCAAGAAGGCATTTGCAAAACTCCCAAATTAAATAATAGTTTAAAATGTTTCTAAAATTAAAGCATCTGAAATCTCATGGGATTGTGAAATCTGGTGAGAACTGGTTATTCGTCTTGCAAATGACATTGAAAAAAAAATGCCAACGTCTTGCAGGCAAAATTGCTGAATTCTTGAGATTTAGACATTTAAAAAACGAAGTCACTGATGGACAATACATTTTCAATCTATACCTTACAGCCTCAAAATAAATTCAGCAGAAATTATATACAGTCCTTTTAAGTACCAAACCGAATGGCAAATCCCCTTAGGCAAGAATAATCATTTTCTCCAGTTACAATTAAATCCACATTCAACACTCAAGAAGGAGAGAAAGAAAGATATGGGAGAAAGAGATTTGAATGTTAGCTCAGAGAGGTTTGTTTTTGCATTTCCATCACAAGACCAAATCAAGGTGATTAGAACAAGAATCAGATAGCAGAAGTGTAGAGCTATTCTAAATGGAGAATATTTTCAAGAAGCGTTTCTGAACGTTATTCCATTTTGAGGAAGGCACACACAAAAAAGTGCCTCTAAAGATGAATCAGTTCTTGAGTTGGGCACCTAGATTCTCAAAGTGCTGTTCATGGATCTGTTTCTTAAGAGAAATATAGATATATAGATACATTTATATATTTATGTGGAACAATGAATGTTAAAGCTCTTGCATGCTGTGTTGCCTTCCCAGTGTGCTTATCATGTTTTGGCAGTGAAGACACACACACACACATACACACACACACATTTGATGAATATGACAATTTTGCATGAGCTGGCTGAGGCATGCTGGGTTCTGACAGGTAAGCAAGTTAACCTAATTTGTTTCGTTTTGTTTTCCCGGACGTCTGGATTCTTAGCTGCGTTACTCTGGTTCTGCTATTTGTGCCTGATATGCAGATAGGCTTGGTTTTCCTTTCCTTTCCTTTCTTTTTTGTTTCCTCTTGAGGAAAATGGATGGCAATGAAGCACAGCTCGAGAATTCACATTTCATTTCCACAAAGGTGTCTCGTTGAGCATGTGGTCGCTTAAAAAAAAAGTACTTTCTCTGTGAGCTTGCAATGCTGAGAAGATTGCTGGGTCATCGAGAGCAAACTCCCCCAAGAGGTCTCACTGTTACAGAGCAGCAGACAAATAAAGTAGGAATGTTTCAATGTGGGGAGTCAGGTCTTAGCAAATGTCTTCCAGGTTTTCCCTCTTGATGGGCTCTGGAGAAAGAAAGGAGGATGGCAGGGTGGCTGGGTGTACATCAAGGGATGTCCTTCAACTTGGTTAATTAGAAGCCGTGTGCAGGAAAACACTCAACAGGTTGCTAATAGGTTCATTTCAGAGCGTAGGGAAAACATAACTTTATGGATGTGACATGAAGATGACATGAGATTTTGATGCAGCCAATAGTATCATGGGGCTATATTAACCAAGTTATAAAACTGTGGAGTGCATACACGTTTAGGACAAGGAGTATAACTCACAACAGTGCGTTCTCTCTTTGCGTACACCTGGTGGACTCTCCCACAAAGGGTTGTTTGGTCAACTTGCTGGTTGATCAAGTGATGGAAGTGAGGAACATCATCTTCATTTCTTTTAAGTCCAGCAAGCAATCTGGGTAAGAAACATCAAATCGAGTGCCTCTAGGTGACTAAATGACAAAGACGTGTTCAGCTGGAATTTCATGGTAGATAGGAGTATGCATGTGATAGCAGGTGTTCAGATGAGGGTAGGGAGATGATGCTGCTAGTAATTTCTCATGAGAAAGAGAAGGCCCTTGCCTCCACTTCTGCAAGGCACAGGGCAATGTGTAATTCATAAAACACAAACCTTTGGCAGCCAGTGGTACCCACTATCTTAATCCAACTTCTTAGAAACCAAGTCACTATTCCAGATTTATCCTTTAAAAATCCCACAAGGCCCCCCAGTTTTGAAGGGTCTTGGGAGATAGTGAGAAATGGCTGTACACAATATCTTTGTGGAGCTCCAATCTATTGCCAAACTGTCTATGCAAACTACAAGGATTTCTAGTAGTGAACTGAAAAGTGGGAAGGAAGGAAGATTACCCCACTTGTGAATGAAGCACCTGCACTTTGGTCCAGTTGTCATGATTTTGCCTTTTTTAGATGCTTTTGGCTGGATGGTTGAGTCTTCATTTACATATTGTGAGTGAAGCATCCCTGGGATTGCAAAACAGAATGCATTGGAGAACAGACAGGCAGTGTTGCTGGGACTTTGGGGAGATATCTGCTTGGTAAAATGCAATAGCTTCCACAATCAAACTAATTTGATCCACAGTTGTCCACTCAATCCTAGGAAGATCTGTTCCAGAGTATTTAGAAAGATCAGTGACCATTCTCAGATTTGCCCTCCCGTTTCTCCACAAGCTACAATTTGAGGTGAATTTGGAATAGGTAAAGGTAAAGGTTCCCCTCATACATACGTGCTAGTTATTTCTGGCTCTAGGGGGCGATGCTCATCTCCATTACAAAGCCGAAGAGCCAGTGCTGTCTGAAGACGTCTCCGTGGTCATGTGGCCAGCATGACTAAACGCCGAAGGCGCACGGAATGCTGTTCCCTTCCCACCAAAGGGTTCCCTATTTTTCTACTTGCATTTTTACCTGGTTTTGAACTGCTAGGTTGGCAGAAGCTGGGATAAGTAACAGGAGCTCACTCCATTACGCGGTGCTAGGGATTCAAACCACCAAACTGCTGACTTGCTCAGCATCTTAGCGACTTAGCCACTGTGTCCCTAGTAACCCTAACCCTAGAATTTGGAATAAGGATGTGCAAAAAATGGTACGGGTAGATAAGGATAGCATTTGCCCAGGAATTCATCCAAAATGTGAGGTTTTGAGTCCGTTCTAGTGTGTAAAACAGATGTCAGCTGCCAAAACAAAGGGTATCTGAGCTCTTCAGTGGCTCATTGTTGAGTATTTCACAAGCATCCGTTCTTTAAAGTGATCTTGCAGAGAAACTTGTTGTTCTTAGAGAGAAGAAGACAGCTGATCCTCACTCCTGAGCCAAAGTATTGTGTGTAACTCAGTAGCATAGCCAGAATTCTGTTAGCACAAATTCACCAGGTACCTTGGCCTTCATAATATTGCTTTCTTGATTTTCTAGTCCTACCTTTTCAGTTTTCTGCGTTGTTGTTTAACTGTGTTGTACAAGATCCCCAGAGTCCTGCCTCAGAACCCATTTTCAGATCCCAATCTTATTTATGTATATATTCCAGCATTCTTCGAAGCAGCCTGCGTGGGATACTTAGGCAGGCTCTAGCCCTGTTCAGTCAATTGTCCATGTATGCATCAATCCAGGAGAAACAATGATCTCTCCACACTTTATTTCAATGGGGTCATTACGTTTTCATCATGATTTTCTGTAGTAGGGGGCCCTTGTAGAGATATATGCAAACCTCTGTTTCACCCTCATATAATGTGCTTATAACATGTTTCTGCTATTAACCAAGGTTGTACAATTCGCATGCTGAAATCTAGAGTAATGCTATATGGACATTACTTTGATGTCCCTCAAGATGACTTAGATCTTATCTGTCTAAAAGATTTCCCAATCTCTCTTTGGAGAACACTAGATCATTCTTAGCAAAACATTTTGTACATTTTGTTCTCGTTCTGAGCAAAACATTTTGTATGTTTTATCAGAATCTTAAGAATTCCTGAGATGCATTAGTGTGCTGTTTTCTGAAGGTGAAATCTTACATTTTGATTTCAAATACTGGTGAGGTTGCTAGCACCAAACCTGGGCAGTTCAGGAATTAATCAATTTTCCTCATCCCTTTGTCAGGGAATTTGTATTGCTCAGGATCTCCAGTTGAATACATTTTCTGCTATAATGTATTTTCACTCTGGCCCAACTATTACATTGTCTACATCTTTCCATCCGAATGTATTTTAGAGCCTGGGTGAAGGATATGTGGTTGAATTTAAACCCCTAGCATGTCTTACAGTGCGGTGCAGCACTAAAGCTTGATGTAACCACACCAAACCTGGAATGGCATTTACGGTATTTTCGTTTTCCCATTCAATGAGTTTACTTCCCTTCTGAAAATCTAGCTGACCACACAATGAAATATTGTCAGAGCCAGCTGAATCAGGTAATTAACAATGCAAAGTTGCTTCCTCTATTTTTGAATTATAAATTATCCTTGGCATGTTAAACATTCAAATTCTTTCTTTATGTATAATTAGAATCACATTAATATCAGTCATTTGCATAATTGTATGTACTTTAAATGGATTTAGTTCATTTGAATATTATTTGGGGGGGTTGTGTTTGAATGTTTGTATCTCCAGAAGAATCAAGATTTTTTAATGATTAGTTGCAAATCCATTAAAATTTCCTTTTTCTCTCTCTTTCTGTCTAGAGGAAATTCTAAAATGATTTTAAATAACCTAAGTAAAGAATGCTATGCAATACACCACTTTGTGCATACATGGCTTCTTCAAATTATATTTTAGTTGCTAAGTACTAAATTCTTTTTATCAACTTTCTACTATATTTCCCCCATTCAAAGAAAGATACAAATTTTGTATCTGCCTGAAATAATTTCTGCATTTCTTGAGGATGTTAATGACTTTTAAATAGTAAAATGGAGCAAAACAATATTTTCTTCCCAATTTCCCCTTCCTTTCATGTCCTTTGCTGTGAGTTTACCATATTTAAAAGTAATTATTTCACTAGCCATCTCTTATCTTTTTGTAATTATTTTTATTACAAATATATTATGTAATAAAATTGCATTACAAATACAAAATATTGTTAAATCTTCCAGAATCGGGTGCATAGGAAAATAGACAGAATAGAATATTCTTTATTGGCCAAATGTGATTGGATACACAAGGAATTAGTCTCTGGTGCATAAGCTCTCAGTGTACATACAAACAACCAAGTGATAAGTCAGAGATCATAAATCATAAGATACGATCATAAATCATAAGATAAAATCATAAATCATAAGATACAAACAACTAATAAATCATAATATAACATAGGAGAAGGTAGCAGGAAAGATGAGACGTGAGAAAGATGAGGAGATGAGAAGGATAATGTCAGCTTGTAAAACATTCCTATGCCTGTTTCCAAGTTGCCATGAGAAAGACATGAAGGAGCATATGGCACATAAAATCAGAAGCACTGTCATGCCCCTGGTGGAGACTGATTCTGAGGGAGAGGAGGAACAGCCGACAGGGAGTGGAAGTGTGGCTCTGGAGGTTGTGGAGGAGGCTGGGGAAGGGCAGATGCTGGCTGAGCAGTCAGAGGAGGACCCAGGCCCATCCCCTCTCTAGGGCATGCAGGGAGGAGGGGATAAGGGAGAGATGTGGTCTACTCAGGAGGAGAGGGCCTTGATCACCTTCATGGGCTGCAGCTGTGACAACTGAATAAGAGGATGGACTTTTCCAGTGAGCACTGGAAACAAAGAGTGGAAATACCTTTGGTTTATGGTTCCTCCCTGAGTTTGGCATCCTTCCCAGTGTGTGTTATCTGTGGACGTCCTCCAGCCCTTAGCTTCCCTGGTTTGTGTTGCTTTTTTCCTTCTTCTTGTAACTGTTTGTGTGGGAGTTTTTGTCTTCAGTCAAGAATATTCGGAGCTTGGAAGCAAAGTGAAGGAATAAAAGGGGCTTCACCTGTTTTCTGTGACTGTGTTTGTTTTGTATTCCACCCTGGGTCATCACAAGCACATTCAAAGCTTATCTCACAAAGATTGTAACTTAGGCAACCTGGTATTCTACCCGTGAAAATCCTTTATTGGAGAATGTGAGTTATGACACCCAGCCCATGAATATTTCATTGGAGAAGCTGAATTATGATACACCCAAGGGGGTGGGGTAAGGCAGGGTCATAGGTGATTGTAAATTACGTGTCTCAGAGTTGGCTTCATACAGGTCATGCTGGCATGTTGCTCCTAATAAATCTTTTGAAGTTTTTTGAAGCTTGGCTTGATGCTTATGATTTAATCAGGGCGATTGCTGGAATCCTGACAGATAATAGCAATAGAGCCCTACTAAGGGGTAAATATCTTTAAACAGTGCTGTGGAAGTTAGAAGAGTGATGGCACAAAGGAAAAAGCTATCTTTTGTTCAGCTTGCTTTGGCATACAATGCCCTATAACGACATCCAGAGAGAAGAAGTTGAAACAGTTTATGTCCAGGATGTGAGGAGTCTGGAGATAAGTTTGGATCCCTCAAAATCAATTTCATGTCCTGTGGCTTTAAGGTGCTTTCCTCCCTTTTCCAGCACCTTAAAGCTACAGGACATGAAATTGATTTTGAGGGATCCAAACTTATCTCCAACACTGAACACTTCAACAAGAGAATAATTAGGAAAGCCATCAAAATAGAGAATCACCCCCATAACATGAATAAATGGGATGACACTTCCCGCCTACCAGACATCTGGAAACTAGCCCTAATCAACAAACGAGTCCCAGCCACGAAAACCAACACCGGACCCAAAATAACACATGATGCCACCACCAATCTCCCTCACCAGACTCAAACCCAAGCCCACCCCACAGACATAAGGCAACCACCGTCCAGAAACCAGACCATAGCTGCAACTCCAGCTGCTACACCCCCCTCCGACCCCCAAACTAAGCAAACTGACACTGCGCTATAAACACATAGCCAGACCTCAAACTCGGAGCCAAACCAAGGCCCGAATGTCACATCACAGCCTTCCACCCAGGATACTACATCATGGAACTCAGGAGATTACAACACAAAACCTCAGGAGGTTGTAACACAGACAACGACCCAGGAGATAACAGCACAAGACCCAGGATGTCACAACAATAAAACTCAGAAGGTCATCACACAGCCCACTACCCAGGTAGCTACAACACAAAAGGCTGAAGGACACACAGCCACTACCTCAGCCACACAGGCTCTTACGAAAAAGCCAACCAATCAGCAAACATCAACTCCATCAACCAATCAAGAAGCAACAACACAGCCAACAACACAGCCAACCAACCCAGCTTACAGCAGAGCCAGCACACCACACCTCCCCTCCAGTATTTAGAGAGAGAGGCAGCTCAGATCACACTTTGCTGGCAGAAGCACAAAGCTGAAGACACCAGCCTGAAGATGGCGAGTGGGATCTCGTCACGTCGCCAAGGTATTCTCAATCTTACACGGGACAAGACCGAATACACCAAGACCTACATACCTTTACCCGTGAAAATCTCACAAAACACACACACACACATATATATATACATACACACACACACACACGTGCACACACACACACACACACACAGAGTATATATATATATATATATATATATATATATATATATATATATATTTGTTTTTGTAGATTTTCACGGGTAAAGGTATGTAGGTTGTCTTGTCCGTAATTAATCTTAACGCGTTTGAAATCTCATCGACATCTTCAGGCTGGTGATATCCACAGCTGAAGAACCAACCTGAAGATGTGGATGAGATTTCGTCAAGCGTTGCCAAGGTATTCTCAATCTTACAGACAAGACCGAATACACCAAGACCTACATATATATATATATATATATATATATATATATATATATATATATATATATATTTGTTTTCGTGAGATTTTCACGGGTAAAGGTATGTAGATCTTGGTGTATTCGGTCTTGTCCCGTAAGGTTGAGAACCTTGTGGCGTTTCGAAATCTCATCCGTCATCTTCAGGCTGGTGTCTTCAGCTTCGTTATATATTAATGTGTTGGGGCAATGTCTGATAGGATGCAGAGGTTTTATATAAGGAAACAGGACATTCAGTGTGAAATGTGGAATTTTGAAGTGTATGAAGCATAGAATAATGACAGGTTACTATTATTGTCCTACAGCATCTATATGTCATACTCATATTGCTGAATCCCAAATTTGCATAAGTTTGGCCAACCATAAAAAGCATTAAGTAGCTCTTAATGAAAAAAGAGGCATTCCCAATGTGCATAAGATGTGTAGTGGATGATGTACCACAGCCATAAAAATAACTATTTCTTGAACACACACACACACACACACACACACACACATATTATTTTGCAATCTCTGGCATACTTCTTCACTTCCCCCAAGAAAATGAAACAATGGAGGAGCAGATTGGATGAATGGCAGATTTGGAGAAGAATTGTGACTTGTGATTCCAATGTCTTTTTGGATATAAAAAACAGTTGTGTCTGATTTTGACACACTTCAAACCTCTCTGCACATATGATATTTAAAGAAAAAAATGCTGGCACCATAGAAAATGGCTTATGTGTAATCTTCCTTTTGAGGAAACATGGGACTTGAATCTTCCCACCAGTGAGGAATATGACTGGAGAATTTTTAGTGGTCCCTATCATTGTCCCTTTCTAGAGGGACTTAAGAAGAAGAGGGATCCTATCATTTTCTGCTATAGCATCCACAAATAAGCACAGACTAGAAATACACACCTTTGCAATCAATTCATTTTTAGGAAAGAGAATGACAAATGAATGCATGAGATGCTTTAGGCATCTGCTGTAGGCATCTTCACATCTACCCTGTGTAGGGGAAGGATGGCAGAACCTGGGGGCGGAGTTAAAAGAGGGATCAGCCTAGAATCTCTAGATAGCCGCAAGCGAGCTACGTCCCACCCCCTTGAATTCTACTGACCTGTTATCCAACTTCTATCAGATGCTAACTGTTAGTTGAGAAGATGTTGAGACTCTGGAAAGACTGCAAAGAAGAGCAACAAAGATGATTAGAAATCTGGAGGCTAAAACATATGAAGAATGGTTGAAGGAATTGGGTTTGTGTAGTCAAGTGAAAACAAGGACAAGGGGGTGGCATGATAGCAGTAGTCCAATATTTGAGAGTTTGCCACAAAAAAGAGTTGGCCAGTCTACTTGCCAAACCAGTAGATGGCAAGGCAAGAAACAATGGATGGAAACTAAAAAAGGAGAGAATAAACATAGAAGAAAGGAGAAATTTATTGACAGAACAATCAGTGGAATGGGTTGCATTCAGAAGTTGTGGGTAGATAGATAGATAGATAGATAGATAGATAGATGACAGACAGACAGATAGCTAGATGATAGATGGATGGAGGGATGGATAGATGGATAGATAGATAGATAGATAGATAGATAGATAGATAGATAGATAGATAGACAGGCAAATCCCAATGTTGCACAGCTCTACTGATGGCTCCTTGGCCAGCAAACCTTCAGAGAATGCCAAACCTGTAGATAAGATAAGAAAGTTTTTTTAAAAAAATACCCCAGTAAAAGTCAATGGCAAACTAGAAAGAAGACAACTGCAAATCACTTCGGCATTTTTACCAAGGAATAATTTAAAGTTGTCCTTGAAGCCACCGAGAGAGAGTCACATTTTGATTATATCGCTTCTCTTACAAAGAACGGCCCTTTCTTTCAATAGCTATTTAATCCAGGTTGGATTAAAGCTAAATCATGCCATGAATGGAGTACAGAGTGCTTCATATTCATGGTTTGTCCTAGGGAAAAGTTTCACAGTCCACCGTGTCACAGTCCACTGAGATATTTATATTTCTAATACTGTCATCTAGATATATATCAACCAACGTGCTTTTGTCCTTTGAAGAAGTTGCCTTTCTCTTCTCAGTTTTGATGGTGCACTTCCTCATTAAAAAAAACATATTATTTTTACCTTACTATTTTGGCACTGAGCACCTGAATTCTGTACAGCTCAGCTATTTCTTGGCAGGGAGGCTCAGGGGTTAGTCTTGAACAGAATTAACTCTCTACAAAATTACTTTTAGGATCAGAAAAAGAAACTTTAATTGTGTGCACTAACACAGTGCTTGCAGGAAGGAGAAGCACAGATGTAATACTCTCCTTTGATGTATATTTTATCCCGGTATATCATTGTATCCTAGGAACACATAGCTAGGAATCATCAGATGCTCTTGTACTTGCCGGTTTCAAACCAGAAATAGTTACGAAAAGCCCATTGCATGACTTTCCCTGCAAAAAGCAGGCATTTATTTCAAAGCTTACACAAGAATATGCTACCAGGGGTCAACTTCTTTGCAGGCCATTCTAGAATGTCTGTTCACACAGACTTTGGGAATATTTTGTTTAATGTATACCTAAAACTAAATGTCAAGAAGAATGGTATGGTTCTCATTCAGTATTCTTTTTCTCCTGGTGAAGGGCAATTTTACAAAAGGTTTCCTTAACATTACATAGCAAACATATTTGACCATATCATCTGCTGTCTCTGTCAACTACATGTGCCTTTTGCCTTCTGCCTGGTGGGATTGTTTTACATTTAGCAGAATTAAGTAATGATCCAGCATCATTGCCGGCAACTTGGAATGAAAAGGAGAGAGCTTGGCTGAAACATTGTCTGAATGAAGTTAGGTCAGCTTGGTTTTGAGAGGAGGAGGAGGAGGAGGAGGAGGAGGAGGAGGAGGAGGAGGAGGAGGAGGAGGAGGAGGAGGAGGAGGAGGAAGACTGTGGGGTCCTTAGTACTCTTTGCATTTGATTGTTTTCTTGCAGACATTTCATTACCAAACTAGGTAACGTCATCAGTGCTAGAAGGGAGAGGGGTTTGTGGAAAGGAGGAGGAGGAGGAAGAGGAAGAGGAAGAGGAGGAAGATTCCTAGTATGAAAGACCATAACTCAGTAGAAATCTCAGTCTTCATTACCAGAAAATTCTCATCTTCTAGAAAATAAGCAACTTGGTGCTGCTTATGAAAGTTGAACCATAGAGTACTTCCAATAATCTTTGATCACTGACCATACTGATCACAGCTGATTTAGATCAAAATCCACAGTATGGTGAGTGCCACTTTTCCCATGGAAAGGTGTGCTAGCTGTACAAAGTCCATCTTACCCTGGTGATAACAGTGCTATCCCTGGACAAAATGTTTTCTCCAGCCCTAGAAACATATCTGGATGCTTCACTGGAAAGTTCTGTTCTTCTAATGCCTTCACTCTTACCTTCTTCTAAGTGGATGCACTGCTTAATAATGTAATAAATGACCTCAGCATGTTCTCCAAAGGCAGAAAAAAAGGAAAGGTACAAGGGGTTTTCCACTCATTGGTGTGTTTTGTGTGCAAAGCTTTGGAATAGAGATTCCATTTGGAGGCAGTTGGATGAGATTGCCTTTCACCAGATCAGCAGCTGGGATCAAATAATTGGATCACATTAGGCACCTCATTTGGAAGAGATTTTGGAAAATTGAATCAATTTGGGATTTTTTGTTTTTTTTTCTTTAAAATTGATTCAGACTGGATTCAGTTGACTAGATCCGAAACAAACCAACCCTATGAACTGGATTGGAGTCAATCTGTACACCTTTACTATTGCTATCATCATTAATGAACGAATGGATGGATGGGTGGATGAAGGAACTCTTTATTGGCCAAGTGTGATTAGACACACAAGGAATTTGTCTTGGCATATGTTCTCTGTGTACATAAAAAGAAAAGATACATTTGTCAAGAATCATAAGGTACAACACTTAAAATAGTCATAGGGTACAAATAGGCAATCAAATCATACTAGGAGACAATCAATATAAATTGTAAGGATACAAGCAGGGAATTATTTGTTTAGCAGAGTGATGGCGTTTGGGGAAAAACTGTTCCTACATCTAGTTGTTCATACACACACACACACACACACACACACACACACATATACTCACACATCCTACAGAAGAAGACACACAGATCCAGGCAGGTACTAGCCAGTCATCAGATATCATGGTGGTAGACAAGGACCAGAAGACAGTGGTAGAGATAGATATAGTGGTGCCAAGTGACAGCAACATCAGGGAGAAGGAATATGAGAAGCTGAAGAAGGTCCAGGGTCAGAAGGAAGAACAAGAAAGAAAGAAAGAAAGAAAGAAAGAAAGAAAGAAAGAGAAGGAAGGAAGGAAAGGAAGGAAGGAAGGAAGAAAGAAAAAAGGAAGGAAGGAAGGAAGGAAGGAAGGAAGGAAGGAAGGAAGAAAGAAAGAAGGAAGGGAAAGAAGGAAGAAGGAAGGAAAGGAAGGAAGGAAGGAAGGAAGGAAGGGAAGGAGGAGGGAAAGGGAAGGAAGGAATGAAGGAAGTTGGAAAGAAGAAAGAAGAAGAAAGAAAGGAAGGAAGGAAGGAAAGAAAGAAAGAAGGAAGGAAGGAAGGAAGGGAAAGAAAGAAAGAAGGAAGGAAGGGAAAGAAAGAAAGAAGGAAGGAAGGAAGGGAAAGAAAGAAAGAAAGAAAGAAAGAAAGAAAGAAAGAAAGAAAGAAAGAAAGAAAGAAAGAAAGAAAATGGTTCTAGGGATGGTAGAAGCAGTTGTGATTCCTAAGATCGGAGAGTATCTCCAAGAGATCCCAGGAACAACATCAGAGCTCTCTGTCCAGAAAAGTACAGTCCTAAAATGTTGCCCAGAACCCACAAACTCCCCAGTTTCTTGTAGATCAGGGATCCCCAACCCCCAGGTCCATCCCCAACCAGCACTGATCCGTGGCATGCCAGAAACCGGGCCACGACCAAGTGTAGTCCCATTCATGGGATGCAGGCAGCATACAAAACCTGTTCTGACCGAGGCCTCCCAAGATCATGAAGCAGACTCCTCATCCCGACAAAACCCCTTTTATTTAGGTTAAAGTGAATTCCTCTCCAGCAAAGTCCCGGCAAACAGTCTTTCATGAGATTTTACAACTACAGGCCTTTATCAGGCTTGGAGAGTTGCCAGGCTGATATCTTCCAAATGCAGAAATTACTTGGTAAGAAGTCAGGAACAGAACTTCTCCCTAATGAATTGAACTAATTGTCTCCTGCAAACTCCACTCCCCTTTCGCTCCTCTTTATTCCCTATGGGAGGGGCCATTCACCGTCCACCTGTGCCTTTACTCTCAGGTTGACCCTTGTTCCTTAGCTGTTCCCTTCTCCTGGCAGCTCTGCGCATGTGCACCCTGGGAACAGGCTCCAGCTGCTCTTCTGCCCCACTGATCTCCAACTCCGAAGGCAGCTGACAACTGTAGGACGGCCCTGGCCCCATCTCTGCCTCCAACACAGAGCACTCATCAGAGCCTTCCCCAGACTCCAGGACTGGCCCATGTTCCTCCCAAACCTCCTCACTGTCTGAGTCTGCTGCCAGCTCTGCTGGCCACTGGCGGGCCACTACAAAACCACACCTCCTCTGGTCCATGGGAAAAAAACCTCTCTGCAAGGAACTGGTCCCTGGTGCTCAAAGGTTTGGGGCTCATTGTTGTAGAGGACCTGAGATTGAGTAAGATGCAGGCCACCCATAAGAGTGAGAAGGGAATTTGTATGCATGTATGTCTGCATGCACAGATGGACTGTGTGTATAATGTTTGTCTTCTAACTACAGAAAATATTGAAGAAGAACCAAAAGACTTCCTTTCCTGTAAACCATACAAAGCTGAACTTTCTAGCAATTTTGGCTCAATAAGTTAACTTTATATTGATAAATAACTGGAAGCTAAAAGGGGCTGGAAATTTGCAGGGAAAAAATAGTCTCAATCCATTTTAACTGAGAACCCCAGGAAGCTACATGTCTATGGAGATTTTCAGTCATGATTGTCCCAAAGAGGCAACTGGACTTTCTGTTTTTCCTTTGAAGACATTTCATTTCTCATCCAAGAAACTTCTTCAGCTCTGATTCAGCACAGATAAACTTTTAGGTGGCCTTAACGACTCGCTAAAAGAAAGCAAATGACCAGCTGCCTGCAACAGTGGTACGATTCAAAAAAATTTACGCTTGGTGGGCATGGCAGATTTTACTGTAAAATCTCCATTCCCACCCCACTCCAGGGGGAAGGTTACTGCAAACTCCCATTCCCTCCCCACCCCACTAACCTGCTTTCCAGCTCCGTTCTCCTGTGCAGAGGGCAACCAAAGAAGACCCAGCCAATCAGTTGGGATTCGGGAGGCAGAGAATAGATGAGGGCGGAGCCAGTCAGAGGTGGGATTTGCTGGTTCTCCGAACTACTCAAAATTTCCACTACTGGTTCTCCAGAACTGGTCAGAACTGGCTGAATACCATCCCTGGTCTGCAAGGAGTATAAATCCTTCCATTCTCCACCATCCAGTCAGAGCTGAAGAAGCTTCTTGGATGAGAAGCAAAACAACTTCAAAGAAAAACCAGAAAGTCCAGTCACCTCCTGAAAAGAACACCTATAAGCTAGGTAATAATAGAGAAGAAGTTGTAGTAATAAAGGGAATGTTTCATATTAAAATACTATAACTCAATTTATGAGAGTTGTTCACAGAAAATGTATAGCCTGCATTATCCTTATGGAGCTGTTTATTCAAAGATACACTGATTCCTCCATTGCCCATAGAGTTGCCAACAATGGAGACCTGAACCCCACATGCTTAAATATTTAATGAAAAGTAAAAGGGGGAAAAAGCAAAGTAGACATTTTGTTCAGACACACCATTACATAGGTAGACACATAAGCATTCAGAAATTGAATTGTGTTCCTCCCCCCTATAAAACAACAATTGTGCTATTTCAGCAGTATTTCTGTTATGAACTCAGTTGGTTTCTCAACATATTCAAACCATTCTGAATACTCCTTGCCTTCTGTATCTTATCTAGGGCACCCAGCCAACACCAACATTCATTTGAATGTCCCTACATCCTATAGACATGTGGTTGTGTCCTGGGATTGTCTTCAGACACTGCACTCATTTTGTTATGACTGTTCAGTCATGGGTTAGCATGAGACTATACATGCCAAGACATGCTGTATTCCCAAGATAAGATATACTGTAATACAGATATCAAAAGACTGAAGATGTTCCTGGGCATGCAGGCTGAAATTTTTAAAAAGTGGCTGGCGGCATGGTCCATTCTCATCATTGTGCACCAGAAATTCATCCATCTCTTATTGGCTGTGCAATAAATTGTCCATGCCATACACACACCTTTATTTCCCTGAGCCATTAATCACTTACATCCTCCTTTATTTAAAACTATACAAACTTGTTGTAAGGACCAGACTCTTTCCTCTTCAACCAATAAGAATGAACTTCTGAAAGCTAGGGACTTCAAAAGGAATTCTTTATTGAAAGGAAGTGATCCAGGTACTAGCCAAAGCAGGATCTAAGATGCCTCCAGGCATACAGTATAGATAAAGGGAGTTAGAACCCCTCCCCTTATTCTGATGTGGATTTAGTCAAACAAAGAAACAACATGTTAATTCCTCCCACTTTCTGGGAACGTATCTTAGAAAAGTTTCCCAGGAAGTTTCTTTCAGAGCTGGAATTTTTGTGGTCCCTTCTCCTCTTGCTATTTCTTCAAGAGGTGACAAGTTTCCAGGCATCTGGCTCCAGTCCCCAGTTGTATATCATGTGCAAGTTATACAGATTCAATACAAGAATCAGGTTACATCAAAAAGGATTACTTGTATCAACTCCCCCCCTTCTTCTTCCATTGAAGAATGGCAGATATACGGATCTGATACCTGTACTGTTTTGAGGTTAGTGTCATCCTGCCCCCATCGGAATCTGAATCCGAGGAGGAAGATTGAACAGCTGACAGGGAGCGGGAGAGTGGCTCTGTTGGCTGTGGAGGAAACTGGGGAAGGGCAAAGTCAGTCTGGGAAGAGCAGGGGAGAGATAGAACAAGGGAGAGGAGATTCAGAGGAAGACCAAGCCCCACCCCCTCTTCATCCTAGGGCATGCAGGGAAGAATGGAGAAGAGAGCAATGTGGGTTGCATGGCTTACAAGGGAGGAAAGGGCCCTGATTCCCTTCACAAGGCAAACCTGGGGAAGGAGTTTAAAGGAGAGGCAGTTGGGATGGACATTTGTCAGGAACAAATGTTGGCTGCTATTATGTGAGTTCCTGGCATCCTCCCAACTGGTTTGATTTACTGCCGTGTTACTTCACTTCTGGAACTCCTTATCTTGCCCTGCTGGATTTATTACCTTACCTTGTCTTGCTGAATTCATAGTTTAAAGTTTTCTGTTTATAACGTTTTGGACTGGAATATCTGTAGTCAAAGACTGTTGCAGGTTCCTGGGAGAGTTTTTCTCCAGATCGGAAGGTAACCGGGACATTGGGGACAAAGTTGGAACTAAAAAAGAGACCCCTACTTATTCTGGCTCTGTTTCCTTTGTGCCAGGCTCCGGGTCATCACAGTCAATTTGTATATCTGTGTTAGTTGGCTGAGAATGCCAGCATCAAATCCTGTCTTGTACCTTCAAATGAGCCTTCTCAAAGAAGTTGATTAGTTTGGGGAAATGATGACAAGGATTTGAGACTGACAAAGAGAAAGGCAGAGATTTGGACTAGAATACCTCCAAGGTCTCTCCCAGCCCTACAATTCTATGGTCTCTAGCTTGTTTGGAAGAAATTGTTGGGTAGAAGAAGAAATAACCTAAGTTCAGAACTGGGAAAGGCAGTTTTAATAAGAGTAAACTGGAAGACAACTTTAAAAACTCCTGCTCCTGCCAATGGCTTCCCAGAAGAAGCAGGTAGAAGAAAGGTGATGTTCCTAAGATATTTTAAAGTATACAAGAAGTAATGGGTTGAAGCTTATTAAAGATAGATCCCACATAGATGTAAGAAGAAATTTTCAGACAGTGAGACCAATGGAATAGCTTGCCTCCCAGAGCTGCGGTGCTCCATCACTGGAGGTTTCAAAGAAGAGATTGGAGAACAATTTGACTGGGATGGTATAAGTTCTCCTGAATACAGCAGGGTTTTGGACTAGAAGACCTCCAAGTTCCTCCCATTAGCAATAGCAATAGTACTTAGGCTTATATACCGCTTCACAGTGCTTTACAGCCCTCTCTAAGTGGTTTACAGAGTCAGCCTCTTGCCTCCAACAATTTGGGTCTAACCACTGCTCCACTGTGGGTTCCATTCCTATGATTCTATGGTCTCCAGCTTTTTTTGGAAGATATATAAACTCCATATAGGACTGACTTGGAGCAACTACAGTTCTTCTAAACTCCAGTTGTCAGTAACATCTCCCTTGAAGGCAACTGGTCACTGAATTCTTGTCTTAATTAAAGGACAACTACAAAAGACCACCTCTGAAATCTCATCTATGTAATGTACCAAATAAAGTTGGACCAAGTCTTGCCCACTTCGTTGGATAGCAAATACTATTTTTCTCCTACTTCTTCCATGAGGGTTACATACCTCTTAGAAAGTGCTCTTCTTTGCACTTGAAAGGAAGATGGGACCTTATAGGGATGGTCTACCTGTACCTTCTTATATTTCCATTTTTATTAAGATTACCATGCAATATGATGTGACCTGACTTGACCATTGCATGTCATATGGATAATCTTTGAAAGAAAATTCAGGAAGATTGAGAGATTTAGGTTGTTGAATTGAATAAATACAACAGTGGCTGTGAGAGGGACCTTGGAGTCCTAGTGGATGATCACTTGAATATGAGCTAGCAGTGTGCAGCCGCCGCCAAAACAGCTAATACAGTCCTGAGTTGTGTAAACAGAGGCATAGAATCAAGATCACATGAAGTATTACCGGTACTACCACATTATAAAAACCTGGTAAGACCATACCTGGAATACTGCAACCAATTTTAGTCATCACCACACTACAAAAGAGAATGTTGAGACTTTGGAAAAAGTTCAGAGAAGAGCAACTAAGAGGCCCAGAGACTAAACCATATGAAGAACGGCTGCAGGATTTGGGTTTGACTAGTCTAAAGAAAAGAAGAATTAGGGGTGACAGGATAGCAGTATCCCAGTATTTGAGGGGCTGTCACAAAGAAGAGGAGGTCAAATTATTCTCCAAAGCATCGAAGAGCAGGACAAGAAACAATGGTTGGAAACTAATCCAAAAGAGAATTAAGAAGAAACTTCCTAACAGTGAGGACAATTAACCAGTGGAACAGCTTTGCCTTCAGAAATTGTGGGTGCTTCATCACTGGAGGTTTTGAAGAAAAAACTAGACAGTCACTTGTCTGAAATGGTATAGGTCTTCCTGCTTGAGCAGGGGGCTGGACTAGAAGACCTCCAAGGTCCCTTCCAGATCATTCTATTTCTACTCTATTCTGCTCTAAAATAGAATAACCTAAGCCTTTTATTTCCAGTAAATTCCGCAATCCTACTTCTATTTGTTTCCTTTAATTTATCTCTACCACTCTTTTTAATGGATAAATGAGGTGAAGGCATGTTCCCCTTTGTGACAACTGAAAAAAAGACTTTCTCATTTCAAAAGGTACTTTGGCTGGCACAGTGGGAAATCTTTCCCTAACCCAATAGTAGAGAATCTTTTGCGTTAATTTAGCTCTTAGTTTATGAATGGCCTACAAACACAGGCAGTTATCCACTATAGTTTAAAACAGCAGGAATTCCACTTCTCAGCTGTGTGTAATTGTAGAAGACGTTGTAACTGTTTATGGAGAATCTCCTCCCTCTAGCATGTTACTTAAGGTTGCTTACATGAGCTGTTTCTCTGCTAAATTGAATAACAACCTGATTAGGATCAGCCACCAGATTCTCTCAGAGGTGCTTTTTTCCAAAGGCAACTGGATTTTCTGTTTTTTTTTCCTTGAAGGAGCCTCAATTCTCATCCAAGAAGCATCTTTATTACTAACTGAATCGGAACTGAAGGAGGTTCTTGGAGGAGAAGCGAAACGTCTTCAAGATAAAACAGAAAAAGGCCAAGTTGCCTTTTAAAAGCCACCTTTGGGGCAACCATGACCTGGATGACTGAGAATTTCCTTAGACCTTCAGAAGCTGTTACGGGCCAGTTGATTGTTCATGTTCACTTTTGCACCTTCAACATAGAGATTTACATGACGGGACTGTTCAACGTGAGGAATTCTGTCACTGCTTTCTGCTTAGTAGGGTTGTTGGAGATGGGTTCCTATGACTGTTCCCCTACTCCAGTGATGGCAAACCTTTTCGGCACTGTGTGCCCAAACTTGAATGCACATACATGTGCATGCATGTGCGTGTGCTGGAGCACCGGAAGCCTGAAGACCAGCTGGCCAATGCGCACATGCCTGTTTTTCAGGCTGCTTTTTGTGCCATTTTCAGGCTGTTTTTCAGGCCAAAAGAGCCTGAAAATGGCCCTGAAAATGGTCTAAAAACAGCCTGAAAACAGTTAAAAAACAGCCTGAAAAATGGCCTGAAAATGGCTGGAAAACAGCCTGAAAACGGCCTGAAAACAGCCCAAAAATGGCTTGTTTTTTTAGCCATTTTTGGGTTGTTTTTCAGCACTCTAGCCCACAAAGACCAGCTGGTGCCAGAAACCAGAAGAGCAGCTGGCGATGGCACACATGCCCACAGAGAGAGCTCTGCGTGCCACCTCTGGCATGCCTGGCATAAGTTCACCATCACGACCCTACCCTACTTAATTCTGGTCACCATTTTCAAGCATCATTTTGAAGGACTATGAGCATCTGTGGTCCTTCAGATGCTGCTAAGTTGCAGTGGGAACAATGCTGGAAATTGTCCAGCAACTTCAAGAGGGCTACAATTTCCATTATTTCCATCTTAGATTTTTCAAAAACCTAGGGTGAAATTTATTTTTCTAACCATTGTTTCAAAGAAACCAAAGTACAAAGCCAATGGCAGTCTTCCTAGGGTGGTATATTTTCTTTCTGAAGCACGCATATCACGACTTGCTAGAAGCTACTGCCCTCATAGCTTTCCTCTTCAGCTAATCCAGAAGAAGTAGAACCAACCGGTTTAATTCATCTGATATGGAACAAAACTGAAATAAGCAGTTATAACCTGCTCATAACATCAGCAGCTTCCAGCTTACATATAAACTTACCATGCCCACGTTTTATGGCAAATCTCATTGTGTGACAAGGAAGGTCTTAATGCTTTGAAATGATTCTGTTTTCTAGTATATTTACAAGCTGAACTGAAATACAAGGCAGAAATGTGCAACATGATATCAACGTGATATCATATAGAGTCCCTTTCTGCAGAGCCTTGAGTGCAATATCTAAAATATTTTCAGAAGTTACCATCCAACTATAATTGTGAGTGCAGCTGAAAAGTAGTAAAACCATTAACTGCATGCAATTAATTATTTTCATAGCATAGAAATGTAACTTTGCATTAAATCAGATTTAGTTGAAGACTGATCGTACTCAGACCCAAATACATGCATATTTGATTGTGTATAACGGTAGAATCCTCCTATGAGTAAACCCCCCAACCCCTACCAAAGGCCAACAGCTTTACTGATGTTGAAGATTAATTTTAATATTTAAATGAAAAATCATTTTTATGGGTGTTTCTTTGTCCATCTGCATAGAGGCGACTGTGAAGTTGTATTTGGATAACTGACCAGCTCAACAGTGGTGGGCTTCAAATAATTTAACAACCGGTTCTCTGCCCAGTTGCTGGGTGTGGCCATGGTGGCAATTGCCTAGTAGGTCTCCTGCACCATTCTGGGAGCAAAAACAGGCTGTGGAAGGCCCGTTTTCCACCTCCCTGGGCTCCGGAGGCTCTCTGAAGGCCAGAAATAGGCCCATTTTCACTCTTCTTTGTCCTCTAGGAGGCGCACTTCCCACCTCCCCAGGCTCCACGCACCCCCTGCATTTCCTGGGATCCAAAATGGGCTGTGTGGGGACTCTTGGGAGGGGGAGCAGCTGCAGATGGTTGTTGGAACTACCAGTTCACCAAATCTGACATAAAATTAACTTCTAGTTCACCTGAACCAGCGTGAACTGCCTGAAGCACACCTCTGCAACTCAAAGAGTACAGATTTGAGAGATGTCTTTGAATTTCTTCCAGATTGCTAACAGCTACACAATGAGATGTTCACCATTTGTTAATGCACAACTCACATAGTATGGAATAGTTGTCTGTGCATGAATAATTCATGGTGTCTGTAACATATGGCCAGCTATAACCCATTTCAGGTTAGCTATTTCCCAATTCTCTTTTTCTTCCAACTTTATCAGCCCAAAACAAAATCCCAGGGAATTTTGGAAGCCTGGATTAGTGTTCTCGCTTATGTTAATTTGCTAGTAATCAAATCCTAGCTAAGATCTTATGTGTTGACTGGAATCAGAAAACACGGTGATGTATCTTAAGATATGCTAACTACATAGGATAAAATGGACTTTTTAAAAATGAGAGTAAGAGAAGTATATACAAAAAGCCCAGTTTGATACCAGTTTCAGCTGGTTAAGCTGAGAAACTGGAACAGAGCCAATTATGAGAAATATGTTTGATTGCTTTTCAAAAACCCTATGATCTGAAAATTCACACATACACCCTCACAGTTTGCTCACCTACTGCACTTGAAAAATTCACTGAAATTGGACTCCCACCCCACTAACCTGCTTTCCAGCTCTGTTCTCCTGTGCAGGGCAACCAAAGAAGACCTGGGACTCAGAAGGCAGAGAATAGATGGGGGTGGGGCCAGCCAGAGGTGGTATTGGTTGGTTCTCCAAACTACTCAAAATTTCTGCTACTGGTTCTCCAGAACTGGTCAAAACCTGCTGAATACCACCTATGTAGCCAACATTAAAAAAATAAGCTGCCAGGGAATTCAAGTACATGCATTTGCAACCTCCACAAAGGGCTTAAACATGCAGAGCCAGTCTCTATACGAAGACTTCTAGTGATGGAGAACTCATCACTTCATATGATGGTCTGTTCTGCTACTTGTATCTGTTATTTTCTGTGCTCAACTGAGATGTATGGTTTGTTCTGTCTTGTTCACCCTTTGGAGGGTTTAGCAAGCTGAAACTCTTTGATTTATGTTAAGGGTGGATATATTGTCATCCCTAAAACTGGTTCTTCACCTACCCAATTATTTAACATCACTGGAACCATTTTAGTGGTATGATCTATTGCCTCTTCTCTCTCTGGGCATGATGAGAATATATCTGCTGAGAATAACTGCACAGTGGTGACAGGGAGGGCATCTGGCCAGTACCCACTCAGCTCCATTCAATTGCCCAGACTCCAACCTGCAAGGGATTATGGAATCATTAAAAGTTGATGATATTTTGCCTCTTTGTGGTAGAGAAACATATCCACTCTTGTGTGTGATGTTTAAATCAAACTTACCTGCTGACCATCATGCTTGGTAACTTCTTTAAGGCCTTACAGAAAGCTGCCATTAATTTCCTGGAATGTGTGTTGCCACCTTATTCTTTTTCAGATGCTCTAATTACTTTGTATGGAATTGGTGGGCAAACCCTTGGTGTCAGCCAACATTTAAGAAGAGATTCTTAGGAGCGATGGGAAGGATCACATCAAATAAATGGGAGAGTTACATATTTCCCTTTTGAGGGACATGCATATAGTGTTTCAAGAGGGTTTACCAAGTGGCTGACACCAAACATTTACCTACCAATTCCATAGAAAGTAATTAGAGCATCTGAGAAAGAATATGCTGGCTGTCAACTCTGAAGCTGACCTGGCTGAAGCCATTTTTTCCTGCCTCATAGTTGTTATGAACTTTGAAAGGAGGAAGGGAGAGTGGAAGCAGATAGACCAGCTACCAGTCAAAACAAAAAGTTTTCTTGCGGGAACCAAGGTCATCCCAGTTGATGGCAGAGGAATGACCAAGCAGCCTCCCAGCCACCTTCATTGGACAATGTGATCAGTGACACCTGGGGAGGGAATATTTGCTTTTTTAATTAGGGGAAATACCATGGGAACCTTCAGAGTTGGTTTTCACTAGCTGTGCCAATATGATGTGTCCAATAAACATATTCTTTGAGGAATCTACCTGCCTCGGAGTTCTGGTTTTAGTGGATGTGTTAACTCGGAACCCTGACACTGGCAACATGCATTCCAGGAAATTAATGTCAGTGTTCTGTGAGACCTTAAAGAAGTTACCAGCAGGTGGGGTAGAGCTCATGCATTGGTTATATTAATTGTCACTGATAGACCTGTTTTTACCATGACTGCTATTTATATGTTGTATGTGTATGTTTTCTTTCTTTTTAAACTTTTAACATGGTTAGCCACCCAGAATTATTAATCAGGGATGGGTAGCTATATAAACCGAATGAATGAATCAATGAATAACTCAGTGAATTGAATTGAATACATTATTTGGCCAAGTGTGATTAGACACACAAGGAATTTGTCTCCAGTACAGAATGAATGCATGAATGAATGAATGAATCAATCAATCAATCAATCAATCAATCAATTAATTAATCAATCAAAAATTCAATATCAGTCAATGAATCAATGAACCAGCAGTAGAAATCAAGTCATAGATACTCACTCAGTGAAATCTGGCAGGAAGCATTGCCCTGGTCTTCCTTTCCTAGTCCGAGATAAATAGCAAAATTTCAGTCTTCTTATCTCACAAACAAGATGTCGGCACGATGAAGTTACCGGGTGCACAAAATCTTAACCCAGAGTGTACAACCAGAAACCTCCCATTTGTTTTTCATAAAACCGGGAGCAAACGACTTGGGTGGGTAGATGTGTGGGAACGAGGGCTCCTGTTATAACTCATCTCGTTGTCTACGTTGCTCTGGAAGATCTTGGTGGCAGCCCCGGGCCAAGCGCCCAGCTTGTGTGTTTGCCTGCCCTGGAGATTGCTTGGACAGAGCACGAGAACAGCTTGTGTGTGGACAGGGGTTTGGGACCAAGGCCATGTGTCCTCCATCACCTCAGCCCTGCCCCTCCCACTGCTGCACATCTGCCGTACATTTCAGTGGTGCTTGCTGGGGGTTTCTAGGCTGTTGTGCATGGTGCGCCTTTCACTGAAGACATTTCACTACCGCCAGACTTCCACTGGAATGATTGCATGAGGAAATGACGAGGCATGATGGTCCAGGATTGGAGATACGGTCGCATAATCAATGGTTAATGGTTATTCATCCTCATAATTCCTCCTTCCCTTACTCTCTTATTCTTTTTCTTTTCCTTTTTTTTAAAGACAGTTTAAGTGTTCTGAGTTTCTCCCCACACTGCCTCCTTTGCAGCCCTTGTTTAAAAGACAGAACCAATGAATTTGGCAAGGGATGATTTAATATCAATATCTGTTCTGCAGCTTCGCAATAATGGTATTATGAGGATATGTGGTGCCATGTATGCTTTGCAAAAAAATTTATCCACAAAACACATTTGTGTCTGTTTAGAAATACTAAAGACTCCAAGATTTTCTTTCAGTGTTTTATTCCCACCACTTTTTTTGGTCCAATAAATTTTGTTAAATTGCTCTTGCTCGGTTCCTTTTAAAATTAGCACAGCTTGCCTTCATTTGGTTCATACGAATGTTCCTTTGTTTACAAAAAAGAGAACATCAGAATTATTATAATTTAGCGTAAGATCTTTGGTTTCTTTAAACTGGGAGTTCTCAGGCTAGAATTGTGCATATATTCCAGAATCACCTTTATGTCTATCTTAGCAATTTAGATATTCTTGAATTAATGAGCTCTGCCAATGAGCTCCTCTCTACCTTCATTAAAAGGAAAATGCCTCCATCCCTTTTAACCCTTCTGTAAACATAAAGTCAATTGGCAGCAACCCATTTCCCAGTCAGCAAGCAGTATTGTGAATCTTATCTTCTCTTGCAGAAATCAATTCGTCTTCGTTGCAACCGATGAAATTTCTTGTAACACCTCGGCAGGTAACAATCATTGATACTTCTTGATGCATCCATCTGAGTCTCAATATCCTTTTACACATGCTGCAGTTAGTCACTAGAGAAAAAGCTAGTAAAACCCCAGAGATAAATCTTTGGAATAGTTTCATTCGGGTATAACTCCAAGCCTCCAGGCTTTGGGGCTGAAAATACATTAGCGTGTTCTGCTGACGTTGATGTTTCTCAATTACATAAGGGAGGAAAGGAACCATTTATTCTGAAGTTTCATGGAAAAGAAATACCGGTAATAATCTAGTCAGCAATGAGGAAGGATGGGGAAGGAAGAGAGACAGGAACTTGACCACAAAAAAAGTTGATTGTCAAATTAAAAATGTACCAGGTATATTGAAAGTGATTATATCTCACGAATGAAGGCAAATATATATGTCCCAGAATAATGTTGCAGAATCCAATCTGGGTCGGTCAGCAGGAGCAGAGGTTTTGTCTTCTGTGCTTTTGGACCAGCAGTGGGATCCTACCTGTTCCACTACCAGTTCGGTGATTGTGCGTGCACGCACCTAACATGCATACACAGCTTTCCACACACCCAGGGGTGAGTGGGAGGGCAGATCCTGTGCTTTTCTGTTCTTTCTCCTCTCAGCTGATCATTGGAGGCTCTTTTTTTTTTACTATCGGTTTGGCTGAACCTGTCCAAACCGTAGCATTCCACCACTGTTGGACTCGTCCTGCAGTCCATCTTCAGGGGATTCTCTCTAGCTCTCTAACTTCTTTCTAACAACTTTGCTAGAGAAAGTTCTCTGAAGGTAGCTTCCAACATGAGTCCGAAAGCTCGGAAGACAAAATGTCTGGTTCCACTGACCGACCCAGGTTGGATCTTACGTGATTATATCTTTCAAAACAACTCTTTCATAGCCCTGGGGCGGCTGGCACCAAAACACGAATGGCAGTTCTGCCGTGCAAACCATGGGACACGTGTCTTTCTGCAACTATTGCAATGCCAGTCATAACTTTGTGTCATAACTTCCCATTGCAAATTTGGTCATTCTGCAGTCACTGCAATTTGAACCAGACACAAACTTAGAAGGGAGTAGTTATCCCTCATAATGCAAGTGCCGGGGTCCTACCAATTTTTTTTTTCAAAAATTTATGGAGAATTCCACCCATGCAATTCTGTCAGCCACCATGTTTCTGTTAAATTTGTGCTGAAAACTGGCCTCTAACAGTCTTCAAATTCTCTTTCTCTGAAAAAAATAATAACCCGTTTCCTATCTGCAGGTGTTAGTGGAGAGCCCTATAAAAGACAGGTATTTACACTCATTCCCTGAGTGCCTTGTGCCTCAATAAGTACAACAATGTATTTCACAAAAATTGCCTTCTTTTGTTTTAAAGTAAAAAACAATGTCTCCTCTGTTTCACTGAAGAATAGCAGAATAACAGAGATGAAAGGGACCTTGGAAGTCTGGTAATCCAACCCCAATATTTCTCTGGATTAAGGCATAGTCCAGGGCTGTCAAACTCAATGCCTGGGGTGCTTAGATCTGGCCCATGAGGCTGCCCTGGAAACAGTGAAGGACTGGCCCGCGGTGCCTCTGCCAGAGAAAACAGAGCTTGGGAGGGCCGCCTGGCAGAGAGTTGCAGGAAGCGGTCACAGCTGAAAACGGAGCTTGGGAGGTGCCCACAGGTACCCCCAACATGAGTGATGTTGAGCTGGTCATGGGCCTCCGTCCCACAAAGTCAAACACAATCCTGATGTGGCCCTCAATGAAATTGAGTTTGACACCCATAGTCCAAAACTCTGTAGAAATTATAAAACACATAAGTACCAGTTTTCTCAGTGTTGATTGGAGAAACCACCACAAATGATGGAGGACTCCTATGGCAGCTGTGTTCCTGAATGTCCTTTCCACCAGCAGTAACAAAGAGATTTGGGGAAAGGACCAAGGGTTGGTTACATTTTTCTTACTGAACCTGTACAAGATATAACAGCTCAATGTTCAGAACCTGTACATGTGTACATTAGAATGGGGGTGGGAGACCCTTTGTCTTGCACTTGTTGTTGAGTTCCACCTACTGTCAGCTTCAACCAGGGTTTGTGGTTGATGAAATTCACTACCAGCGGGTGGGCCTCTTGTTCATCATCCTGCAAAACAAAAGACATTAGAATAAACTAAACCCCTGCCCATTTTCCCCATAAATTTCCTTCAGAGTAAACAGTTCAGTTATTGACTTTTGCATGCCACCCAAACTGTAGAAATTGTAACAATTAAGATGGACAAGGTGATGTTACTGAGTTGGGTGGTATGTTATGAAGCCTGATGTTCAGGTGCAGAAAATAATAATAATAATAATAATAATAATAATAATAATAATAATAATAATAATAATATAATAACAACTAACATAACATGCTTGGTTGGGGGATTCTGGGAGTTGAAGTTCATACATCTTAAATTTGATGAAGTTGGGAAACAGCGCTGTAGCTGAAAGGATGAAGGTTGCCTAATATAAGGAAGAAGGATGAATCTAGGATTAAGTTCAGCCAAGTTGCTCTTCCTAATAATAGAACCTGCTCTTGGATCCCTTCTGGCTATCAATTGGGAATACAGGTAGTCCTCAACTTACAACCAGAATTGGGCCCAACATTTCTGTTCCTAAGTGAGGCATTTGTTAAAGTGAGCTTTTGTCCCATTCTTGCCACAGTTGCTAAGTGAATCGTCTCAATGGTTAAGTTAGTTGTCAACTAACTAACTAAGTTGGAGTAACTGCTGGAATCCCGACATGGTTAAGTAAATCTGACTTCCCCATTGTCTTTGCTCATCAGAAGGTCGCCAAAGAGGATCATTGCAACCATCATAAATATGAGTCAGTTGCCGAGCATGTGAATTTTGATCCGGAGGATGCTGCAGTGGTTGTAAGTGTTGAAAAAACGGCCATAAGTCATTTTTCCCCCCAGTGCTGCCGTAACTTCAAACGATCACTCAGTGAACTGCTGTAAGTTGAGAATTACCTGTACCAATTGGCAATCCAAATTCCCCCGCCTCCATCAGTCTGTGGCCTCGAATTGGGCTGAATCTAGGCAACCTGTAAGCTTTGTCTACCTTCTTTGTGGGAACGCCAATAGAGATGTAAACATCTCTATCCAAACAGATTTGGCATACCCTACAGCAAGGTGCAGAATTAATCTCCTTGATAAATCCAGCTGTCCCTTATGGTGGCACTCCTTTTTTTTGTATCGCTACAGAAGCAGATGACTTCTGTGGGACTTGACTTCTTTTGAAAGCCACAGCAGGTTAGTTATAGGGTAAAACCCGGGATTATCCCTTTTCTCGCGCAGTTGAAGTTTTATTAATCCTTTTCTTTCACCCTCTGTGTGAAGCCCTGGCAAACCTCTCTGGCATCTTTGTCATTATCTCTTTGACAGCTTGCCTTGCTCGGTGCTCGGAGTTCTAGGTCAGTTCACATGGCTAGTCAAACGTGACAACTTGACAAGATTACGGCAAGCCGCCTTCTGTAATTTGTAAATAGAGGGAGTTGCGTTCCAATATGCTGCTGTTAATGAAGTGGCGGCCTGGGCGCGTGTACATCTGTGGATGTGTTGTTCTGTGTGTCTGCTTGCAGATGCAACAACCGGCACGCTCAAGTATTTCTGTGCATTTCTCACTAGGTGAAAAAAGTTTCCAGGATATAGCAAGAAAATAAGAATAAAAATAAAGAATGCTCAAGTCCTCCAAAGGAGAAAATCAAAGTTTTTGGATGGGCAGAGTACAGATCCTTCAATCAGAGAGAGAAAGAGAGGGAGGGAGGGAGGGAGGGAGGGAGGGAGAGAGAGAAAGAGAGAGAGAGAGAGAGACTGTCTCTCTTCACTTGGAGGAGAAGCTTTTTAAAAATGTGCAAATATCACCGATTCAGAGACAGAATTTTCTGGAACACTTTGGAGGGTTTTGTTACCTCTCTGGAGCAGAAGTGGTATTCAGCAGGTTCTGACCAGTTCTGGAGAACCAGTAGTGGAAATTTTAAGTTGTTCAGAGAACTGGCAAATAGCGCCTCTGACTGGCCCTGCCCCCATCTATTCTCTGCCTCCCATTGAGTCCCAGCTGATCAGCTGGTTCTTCTTTGGTTGCCCTACACAGGAGAAGGGAGCTGGAAAGCAGGTTAGTGAGGTGGGGATTTTGCAGTATCCTTCCCCTGCCACTCCCAAAAAGTCACGCCCACCAAGTCACACCCACAGAACCAGTAGCATTTTTTTTTAATCCCACCACTATTCTGGAGACCCTGGAAACTCCCCGCAGATAGGATAGTAATGCTAGATAAGTAATGTAGGAGCTTTGTGCATCCTTATGAGCTGTGGTGGCACAGTGGTTAGAGTGCAGTACTGCAGGCTACTTCTGCTGACTTCCAGCTGCCTGCAATTTGGCAGTTTGAATCTCACCAAGCTGAAGGTTGACTCAGCCTTCCATCCCTCCAAGGTGGGTAAAATGAGGAGCCAGATTGTTGGGGGCAAGGAGCTGACTCTGTAAACTGCTTAGAGAGGGCTGTAAAGCACTGTGAAGTGGTATATAAGTCTAAGTGCTATTGCTAGTGCTATTAATTCTTTTTTTACTTAAACAGGGCCCCATCCTTCATCCCAGTAAGATGCTTCCATTTTCCCTTAATCAGCACCAATAAATGTGAGAAATCGTTAGATATTTATTTTGTCATTATTGCACTCTCCAGAGAAGATGCTTCTGTGATATTTTTTGGTATCAAAATAACTGTTTTCAGACAGGGGGGAAATATCATCCCCCTAGAAATATAGGCCAGCTCCCTGCGTGGTGCAAGAATCGAAATTACAGGCATTGACCAAAGTTACAATCGCAGTGAACAAATGACACGACCAAGTCCTCAAAGTTCTGGCTATCCCAACATGATAGGGTTGTGTGACCAGGATTTGGGGTTGTGGCAACTGCACATAGTTGGAGCATCCTGTGGACATGTGATTGTCATTTGTGACCTTCCCTTTGGTTTCCCAAAAATATTATTTGGGTGGTTAGTTGTGATGTTCTGTACCCAAATCCCACTCTAATTGTGTCAGTGCCAGGAAAATAAGCTAACATAGGAGAAAGAATGAAAGTTGTTACTTAAGGCCAGCATTCTAAAACTGGCAGCTGAATTGCTAAGCCTTTGTGCTATCCTAGTATCCTAGCTCCTTAGTATCCTAGTATCCTAGCTTCTGAGATTTGTGAACTGCCTCTAAAGTGCCTGATGTTCTCCAGATATATTGAGACCATATACCCCAATTTTTACAAGCTGGGTGGAGCTACAGTTCTAAGATTTGGAAAGCATCTGAAGGCACCAGATTGTAGAAGATGGTCTATCTCCATTGTGACCTCCGTTAGGCTGTAAATCCAACATTTTGAATTCTGTGGGGGAAGATAATTACAATTTTAAGAAGAACAGGTTCCAGAATAAAAACTGATATTGCAGAATAATTTCTTTATGCTTTTTTGCCATTCCTTCTCCATATCATCAGTCAACCGAAATGCAGAGTCCACGTTTGCTTACCTTAATGTATAAGGAGAAATTACAAAAATAGGAACCACTGCAGTCTTGTTGAAAGAAACTCAGTAGCCCCTCGGAAGGAAACAGACAAGGTTTCCTTGTTCCCCTCTCACAATGTGACTTGTGCTGCAGGTAGCATCTGCATGCAGAAGGCTCAGCTTTTGAACTTCTCAATTTTCGTAACATGTAATGGTGTTTTGAAATTAGCATTTAAAAAGAAGCTGACACTGTTCTTTTTTCCTCTGTGGAAATGAAATTTATTAATCATAATAAAATTGTCATATTCGGATGGTAGAGGTCAACCTGAAGAGGACAAAAAGAAAAGGGCTATTCATCAATTGAGAAAGGACAATGATGCGTGGTCTTAGGTAACATTTATGGGTTGGTTCTCTGGAAAGATCTTCTTCCATAGAAGGATTGTTGTGTGACAGATTTGATGCTGGGAGCTATTAAGAGAAGAGCCATTCCTTTCAAAACACAACTTGATTAACATTCCCTGCTTGTCCTAAGCAAGGCATATCCATATAAACTGGATGTCATGCCTGCATGGTTCGTCCATTTCGTTTTTGTGGAGGAATTGAATGAAATCTTGAAATTGGGTCTAAAGCAACATTTGAAGCCTTTCCTTCTCCAGCAAAAATATCTGATTTGAGAAAAGTTTCATGGCCCATTGTAACATTTCCCAAGATGAGTTTTGCACATTCCACAATAGTCTTCAACAGATTTTTTTTTGGGAGGGGGAGAATGAAATTTCTATAAGCTAGCTGTTGAGTACATTAGTGCTATTCATTGTTAGAAAAAGAACAAAAACATAATTCACAAAATGGGCTGTCAGTTTAAACCTGGCCTTTTTTTTATTTAGATGTGATCTGCTTTCATTATTCTTTATTATTTCAATAGGTGGAGTGAATTACTTGTCCAATTCATGAAATACAGCATAGTGTGTAGAAAATTCAGTCAAAATTCAGTATATTAGTGCTATTCATTGTTAGGAAAAACATATATATATTGCCACATGTCTCTCATATATACCTATATAGAGATAGAGAGATAGAAATAGCTAGATGATAGATGATAAATGATAGATAGATAGATAGATAGATAGATAGATAGATAGATATAAAGTACATATGGTCAATATAGCATGCGAGGCAATATATTAAACCAAGATAAAACCACAATAAAATCACCATAACCACAACAGCCATAAAATTGTAATGGGACAGATGTTATAATTCAATGTCTAATGAAGCTAACCACCTAACTGCCAGAAGCAGTGTGGTTGTGGTGAGATCCTACTAGGCAGAATGGGACAACTCGCCACAGCCAACTCACTGCAGGACAATTCAGTATTTCTATTTAATTAAAATAATTTTAAAAAATATTTTATTTTTTATCATTTACATTTCATTTTGTCCTTCCTTTGCCCTCCTTTCTTAAATGATTCTGTTCCACCATTTCTTTGATAACTCGTGTCCCACGGCAAGTTAGTTGGCCATAGTAAGTTATCTCGTGGTGAGTTGGCTGTGGTGAGTTAGTCATGGCCAGTTGGCTGCAGTGAGTTGACTGGGGTAAGTTGTCCTCGACCCATACCAGTTACCTTGAGCACTCTTGAACTATGCCTGTGGAAGAGACCACCACGATTCCTACTGTGTCAAAGGAAATGTTGGCCATACGTTCTCTTCTCTTCTATTGAAATGTTGAACGTCTTTGTTCTGCAGCCTTGCGTATTGGCTGCTTAGAGTTAATCTCCTCCAGCTTATCATACATTTCCAATTGGCCCTCATTAGTGGCAATAGGTGGTACAATTGTTTGGAATGCAGTACTGCAAGCTAATTCTGCTGACTACCGGCTGTCTGCAATTTTGGCAGTTCGATCCTTATCAGGTTTAAGTTTGATTTAGCCTTCCATCCTTCTGAGATGGGTAAAATGAGGACCCAGATTGTTGGGGGCAAGAGGCTGACTCTGTAAACCACTTAGAGAAGTCTGCAAAGCACTATAAAGTGGTATATAAGTCTAAGTGCTACTGCTATTGCTCTTCCTTTTCTCCCTTCCTTCCTTCCATTCTCTCTTCCTTCTTTCAATGGTGGTGTAGTGGTTAAAGTGCAGTATTGCAGGCTGACTCTGCCCACTGCCAGGAGTTCAATCCTGACTGGCTCAAGGTTGACTCAGCCTTCCATCTTTCCAAGGTGGGTAAAATGAGGACCCAGATAGTTAGGGCCAATAGGTTGACTCTCTAAACCGCTTAGAGAGGGCTGTAAAGTACTGTGAAGTGGTATGTAAGTCTAAATGCTATTGCTAATGCTATTATGGTCCTTTGTCACCCAATCTCCAGAGGAGATGGCTTCCATAAATTGCTGAGTCAACTCATTTCCAACCCAACGGGGTAGAATGGGATGTGTTCGATTGCGTTCATTTTCAATTCCTTTCTCGCTCTAACTTCTGGGGTTGATGCTGTTTCTTTTTCCTTATTTCTTTGTAATCCTATTCTAAAATTAATCCAGAGCTCTGCTTCCTTTGTAGTTACGGAAGACTTTATGCTGCAGACCCCTACCACCACACACTTGCTCCAGCAGCCACCTACGGCGTTGGTGCCATGGTAAGTGTTTGCCTCCTTCTCCCCCTACCTCCTTTTAACCCGTCTTCCAGTGATTTTTCCCTCCCTTCCTCTCCTCCATTCTTAACATGGTTGACATCTCCTCACTTTCTCTTAATTGAATTTGTCTCTTCTGCTAACGGCTGCTAAAATGCCACATTAATCCTTCCCAGTAAACTTGATAAATGTCTTAATTTCTTGGCAACGTAGTGCAATGTAAGTTATTATATATATAATTTTGCAAGTATCACCTAGCTGAGCACTTACCTTAATGGAATAATTAGTCATTTTGATAATTAAATCCATCACGGGTAGAAGGCATTCGCAGAGATGTCCATTTTCCTCACTCCCCACCCCTTCGCCAATTGAATTTATACAACCCCGAGGTCCAAGTCACACCGGTGATTCTTACAAAGAGCAGAAAATGAGATTTCCAAGCTGGTATACAGGCAGTTAGCCCACATCCTGGCTATTTCCTCTCGATTAGAGTTTAATAATCCAAAATGAGTCATACGACAAGAGAGGAAGGCTATATTTAGCCCATCCTTGACTTTCAGGGAAACGAAATATCCTGGTTCAGAAGAATCTGTAGTTGCGCAAAGCTAAAATGTACCCATCAAAAAAAAAAAAAACCCACAGGGAAATTGCATTGGACACTGTTGATCTTTTGGGAAACACCTCTCCCGGAGTCAAAAGTGAAGCCACATTTTTACCACGACATTAAAATAACGTGTAAAAATGAGCAAATGTTAGCATCAACGATGGACAGAAATGGAGACAACTTGCTTGATGTTAACTGAATCCATCTGACTCAAAAAAGCAAAAGACTGAATCCACAATCATTTCTGTTCACCGGGAGCCCACATTTATTGTGTGTGTTTGTGTGTGTGAGAGAGAGAGTGTGTGTGTGTATCCCAACTCAAAAATATATATTATATAATTTTCTAGGACCTGGTGTAAAAGTGTTATACTGTCTGAAAATTTATTTATATTTAAATAGCCGTAGGAGCAGCAGGCCTTTATTTATAAGGCCAAATCAAAATACAAAAGGGTGAAATAATCCACTATAAAAGCAACATCTTAGCCCTTGTAGCTATATCATCCTTACAATTTGCCCCAGTCAAACTTGCACTGTGTTCTTCAGAAAAAAAGGCCACTTTATAGGTGATATCTCTATGTGCTAACCACGCATAAAATACAGGTAGTTCTCAACTTACAACAGTTAGTTGAGTGATCATTTGAAGTTACAATGTTCCTGAAAAAAGTGAGTTATGACAGTATAATTGTTGTAGCATCCCCCATGGTCACATGATCAAAATTCAGACACTTGGCAACTGGCATGTATTAGTGATGGTTGCAGTGTCTCAGGGTCATGTGATACCTTTGTCAGTGTTCCAGCAACCCTCCATTCCGCCCAATAACTCCGAGACAGTCATCTTCTCAAAGGTTCCTTTTTATTTGGATAGTAACTGGCACAACTGGGGAATCCCGAATCTGAAAGTTCCAGGCTTCCTTGCAATAAGTAAAAACTACAAAATCCATCCCCTGCACCCATCATCACATGGCCCCATCACCATCCGTCCCAAGTTAAGACTTCCTCTCACTTATGCGCTACACAACCTGACCTTGAATCAGAAAAAGAATGTTATTATGTCTAACTAGATATACTCCAATGCATTTCCCCCCTCCCACTTTCCCAGGCTCAGATGTGGCAGTGTGGGAGCATCGGATCTCAATATGGCTTCCAAAGCTTGCACCCCTTTTACCACCTTACAGCAGGCAAAGTCAACAGAGAAACCACATTCCCTTAACAACCGTGTTACTAGCTTAACAGCCGCAGTGATTCACTCAATAACTATGGCGGGAGAGGTCATAAAATGGAGGCAAAACCAGAGATGGTATTCAGCCAGTTCGGACTGGTTCTGGTGTACCGATAGCGAAAATTTTGAGTAGTTCGGAGAACCGGCAAAGACCACCTCTGTCTGGCCCCACCTACTTGCCCCCGCTGTTACCTCTCCTATATTCCCTTGTTTTTTAGATCAGCTGATTTGCATGGCAGAGCAGATTGCCGTGCCTCAGCTGAGCTAAAAACACAGCTCAGCTCACCAGTGTTGACACAGAGGGCAGTCTTTGAGCAAAGCACGCTTTCATAGAACCGCTAGGAAAAAAATTGGAAACCCACCACTGGGCAAAACACACTTAACAACTATTTTGCTTAGCAATGGAAATTTTGGGCTTAATTGTGGTCATTGTCAGCTCTCCAGCTACAGAATCCAGAAAAGGAACTCCTGGGACATTGTGCTTCCCAAAGTAAAACTTTACTGAATACGCTACACCCTACATTGTCACAGAAGAAGCGAAACCAGCTCTGGTTTTCTCACGTGCAAAAGCTAGCATAGTTCAAACTTGCTTCTTCCCTTTGGCCATCCCTCTCAGTCCATTGTGTTCAATTACATCTGCTTTTTTTTGTTATGGGAACAGTGTGGATAGTTTAAACACCTGTGTTGTATGACCTTGGGGCTGGCAATAGGGTCTCACAATCTGGAGATTGAGTCTTGGCATTCCATTCCCATCCCAACATTCCAACCAGCCCTCTCCCGATTGTTGTCAAGCTGAGAGCAAAGACACAATTAAGTGAAAGAGCCAAACAGAAGAACTCTTCTGAGGTTCTTCTGAGATGCACATGCTGCTGAATTGTTCATCATAGCCATGATTCAAGATAATGTTCTGTGCCAGGCAATCAGTCAATACATGTGCTAATGCCTTGGTCTCTGCTATATCACATATATGTTCCAAAAAGGAATTTGATTAAATCTTTCCTCTTTTATCATGGTGCCTGGCTATTCAAATCTCACATGGGCAAATAACCTCCTAAGATGGTTGGGCATTCTAATAAGTAAATATTTTTCAATCTGAAAATACATTTATAATTACTCATCTATTCAGCATGCCAGCATTACGGAAAGCCATGGTATCTTTTTGAGTTTTAAATGAAGGATTGTTGGTACAACAATTTTCTTAACCTTTTGCTCCATTGCTGCTTTAATAAGCCCACAACACCAATAATAGAATAGAATAGAATGGAATGGAATGGAATGGAATGGAATGGAACGGAACGGAAGGGAGTGGAGTGGAGTGGAGTGGAGTGAAAGAATGGGATGGAATAGAATAGAATAGAATAGAATAGAATAGAATAGAATAGAATAACAGAGTTGGAAGGGACCTTGTAGGTCATCTAGTCCAACTGCCTGCCCATGCAGGAAACCCTACATCATTTCTGACAGATGGCAGTCCAGTCTCTTCTTGAAAGTTTCCAGTGAAAAAGATCCCACAACTTCTGAAGGCAACTTCTGTTTCATTGGTTGATTGCTCTCCCTGTCAGAAAATTCCTCCTTATTTCCAGGTTGAATCTCTCCTTGATCAATTTCCATCCATTCTTCCTTGTCTGGCCTTCGGGTGCCTTGGAAATTAGCTTGGACCCCTCCTTTCTGTGGCAGCCCCTCAAATATTTGGAGACTCCTATCATGTCTGCCATAGTCCTTCTCTTCACTAGACTAGCCATGCCCAGTTCCTGCAACCCTTCATCATCTGTTTGAGCCTCCAGTCCCCTAATCAGCGTGGTTGTTCTTCTCTGCACCCTTTCTAGAGTCTCAACATCTTTTTTATAGTGTGGTAACCAAAACTGGATGCAGGATTCTAGATGTGGTCTTAGTAAGGTTTTATAGAGTGGTATTAGTCCCTCACTGGTGGTTGGATAATTCCTGCATTGTTCTCTAAACTTGCACCTCTGAAGAAGGATTAGAACAGAGCTTCAAAACAAACCAAGAATAAGTCAGAAAGCCACAAACAAGCCACAGATCCCAATATGCAAAGCTCATTAAGCCAGCTAGCCATTATGCCCATAGAGGCATCATGTCATGGCTGTACCTCTCCTACTCAAACTCCATGAGCTGACAGCAGGGGTGGACTTCAAATATTTTAGCAAAGCGTTCTCTGCCAGGTTGCTGGGTGGGCATGGCTGTGGTGGGCATGGCTTAGTCAGCCTTTCACACCATGGTGGGGGGCATTTTTGCCCTCCCCAGTCTCCGGAGGCTTTCCTTGAGCCTCCGGGAGGGTGAAAATAGCCTCCTTGGGCTCCGGAGGCTCTCTGGAAGCCGGAAACAGGCCCATTTCTGGCCTTCCCTGTGCCTCCGCATGTGCCCTGCACTTACCTGCATCCAAAACGGGCCATGTGGGGACTCCTGGGAGGGGCGGGTTGAACAGGGCGGGGCCAGCCAGGAGAGGGATTTGGGGGTTCTCCAAACTGCATAGAATCTTAGCTAGGGTCTCTCCCGAACCCTGCGAACCCCCAGCAGCCCACCCCTGGCTGGCGGTCTGGCATTAGAAATGGGGGGAAGGGAAAGATCGGAATGTGAGGAAGAAGAGGGGGATGGAAGCCCAGCTGTGCTTTGTGAGAAGATTCAGCTAGCTAAGATCAGCCATCGCTATGCAGAGCTGAGAACAAAGAATTTATTTCCTGAACAATATACAAGCACCTAATTGGACATTTACAGATAATAGAGGGATGACCACATGGGGTGGACAAGTGGACAACTTTGTATTGTTTGCACAGGAAAGCCTCAGATTCAGCTTACGGTTGACACATCTATGGAGGTGAAGACATTGAAAAAAATCAAGAGAATGGTCATGGCTATATCTTAGTGATTGTACCCCTTTCTTTATAATCAGGTAGTTGTGTCCCACAACCATAATTATTATATCAATACAATAACAATACTAAAGCAATAGCACTTAGACTTACCTATCGCTTCACAGTGCTTTACAGCCCTCTCTAAGCGGTTTATTTGCATATTGCCCCCAACAATTTGGTCCCTCATTTTACCCACCTCGGAAGGATGGAAGGCTGAGTCAAACTTGAGCTGGTCAGGATCAAACACCTGGAGTGAGCAGTGAGTTAACCTGCTATACTGCATTCTAACCACTGCACCACCATGGCTCAATATTATAACAATATTACAACAATATTTAACAATGATTAAAGAATCGGGAATGAGCAGACTATGAATAAACATGGTCAGAAGTGACATGGATCAGAAATGCGGAAAACAGAATAACAGAATAACTGAGTTGGAAGGGACCTTGGAGGTCTTCTAGTCCAGCCCCCTGCTCAGGCAGGAGACCCCATATCATTTCAGACAAATGGCTTATCCAATCTCTTCTTAAAAATCTCCAATAATGGAGCAACCACAAGTTTTGGAGGCAAATTGTTTCTTAATTTGATTGATTAATTGCTCTTACTGTCAGGAAATTTCTCCTTATTTCTGGGTTGGGGTTTTTCCTTGATTAATTTCCATCTACTACTTCTTTTCCTGCCTTCAGGTGCTTTGGGGAATAGGTTGACCCTCTCTTCTTTGTGGCAGCCCCTCAAATATTAAGTCAGTGCTATCATGTCCTTTTCTCTAGACTGGCCACACCCAATTCCTGCAACCGTTCTTCATATGTTTTACTCTCCAGCCACGTAATCATCTTTGTTGCTCTTCTCTGCACTCTTTCCAGAGTCTCAACATCTTTTTTTATATCATGATGACCAAAACTGGGTATAATATCTCTGTATAGTAAAGTTATCTTCCTGTAGTAGTTGAGAAATTACTTTATTTCTCTCAAAAAATCTTAACTAGCCTGATTTGGGCTCTTAATGGTTTATTTCAGTAGACAGTGAACATATTGCAATTGAATTGAGTCTGGACTCCTTTAAAATGGATTATCTTCCTTCTATTTTTTCCTCTTTTCATTCTGAATATACCTTTGGGCAAAACTGTGCATCAAACCTACCGTCCTGGTAGACACGTTCTAAATATTGATGTATTAAAAGCTATGTTGCCCTGGGTTATAACCTTTGCAGTTAAAAAATACACAAAGCATGCTTTGTGACATTGGCCAGTTTGCTGAAAAACACAGCACCTCCTTGAAAGTCTGAAAGTCTATGAAACTATCCTGAAACAGTCTGAGGCCTTTTCCCCATGATGGGGTGCCTCCCATGTTATTGAGGAAGGAGAACATAGTGTGTATATTATTGGTTCCATATCTAGACTGACCAATACACCCAGTCCTCTGGGTAGTGTACAGCTTATTAAAATTGATTTTTTTAAAAAATGCAGCACTACAAAAAAAGGGTCAAAGCTCCAGAGATAAAAGAAGCATCAGCAATATAAAATAACTGGTCAATGTGAGTAAGTTTAAGACATCTGGACTTCAACTCCCTGAATTCATGGAGTTGAAAGCCACATGTCTTAAAATTGCCAACTTTGAGAAACACTCAGGGGTGGGATTCAAAAACCCCAGCAACCAGTTCACTGCCTGGTTGCCAGGTGGGCATGACCATGATGGGTGGGATCTACTGGAACGTTATGTTTCTGGCTTCTGGTGAGCCTCCAAAGCCCAGGGGAGGCTCAAGGGTCAGAGGCTTCTCCCAGGTCTCCAGGAGAGCGAAAACAGCTTCCCCCAGCCTCTGGAGGCTCACCGGAAGCCAGAAATAGGCCCATTTTGCCACTTCCGCTTTTTCCGGGAAGACCATTTTTCACTCTCCCAAGGGTCCAGAGGCCTTCCCTGGGTCTCCGGGAGGGCAAAAACAGCCTCCCCCGGGCTCTGGAGGCCCAAGGCTTGTTTCCGGATTTCCCTTTGCTGTTTCCAGGGTGGCCCCGCGGCCAGATCTAAGCACCCTATGGGCCAAATCCAGCCTGTGGGCCTTGAGTTGGATACCCCTGGCCTGGTTATTTAATGATTATTTAACAGAGGGCTCCGGAGGCTCTCTGGAAGCCAGAAACGGGCCCATTTCCAGCCTTCCTGAACTTCCGGGAGGCCCATTTTCTGACCTCCCCAAGCCTCCTCACGCACTCTGCACTTACCTGCATCCAAAACGAGCCACGTGGGGACTCCTTGGAGGGGCGGGGTGGGGTGGGTGGGGCCAGCCAGGAGTGGAATTTGGGAGTTCTCCAAACTGCACAGGATCTTAGTTAGGGGCTCTTCTGAACCCCTGCAAATCCCCAGCAGCCCACCCCTGCATGTATGGGAATACCATTTAAGCAGTTAAATTAGTTTTGGTGGGGGGAACTCATCACCCAACAAGGACTGCTTTTAAGTGATTTGGAAGGACAAAAATGAGAAAGGCATCATTTCCAATGGACTGGAATTTTTTTAAAAAAATCACAAGGTGATGGAAAGCAGTTTACCAGTATCACTTTTTTCTTTAATTTGGAATTACACATCTTTGTGAGAAATTAAACATCCAACTCCAAAGATCACCATCTTCAGTATCTTTTCTCAGGAACAGCTCACTTTTTGGCAAAAGAAACATGTTTAACATGTTCTGAATTGTTAAGAAACAGATCTTTTGACTGCTATACCCAAAATTAGTTGAGATTGAGAGCAGCCAGCCAAAGAGTTGAAACACGAGTGTTGTAGTTGTTAAGCAATCTAAAAATGAATTAGATAAGGACCTCTTTCCTTTTCAATTTACTGATTTTTTTTTAAATTAAATTTAGGAATCAGTGGACACAATTGAAAAAAGTTTTTTTTTAGTTTTTTTAGGTGTGTGTGTGTGTGTGTGTGTGTGTGTATTCAAAACTGTTGTCTTAAATTTTCCTCAGATTTTCATTTTACCCACTGAGTTTGGGTAAATTATTTGGTCCCAGTTTTCATGAGAATACTACTCTTGAAAAAATCTCATCTGTTTATAAAACATAGCGAATAGATTAGCCTGGTATAGCAATAAGCACTTAGACTTATATACCACTTCACAGTGCTTTTACAGCCCTCTCTAAGTGGTTTACAGAGTCAGCATTTTGCCCCTAACAATCTGGGTCCTCATTTTACCAACTGTGGAAGGAGAGAAGGCTGAGTTAAACTTGAGCCGGTGAGAATCAAACTGTCAGCAGATGTAGCCTGCAGTATTGCATTCTAACCACTGCGCCACTATGGTATAAGGGTCAGCAACCCATGGCTCTGGAGCCACATGTGGCTCTTTCATCTCTCTGCTGTGGCTCCCTGTCACCAGTCGGCTCCACAATTGATAGGGCTTTCAGTTAGGAGAGGTAGAGGAAAAAGGACGCTATGCTAGGAGTAGACTCTTTGGTGGGGGAACCAGACTTACGGTTGGCAGAGGAAAAAAGGATGCTGTGCTAGCAGGAGACTTTATGGTGGGGGAACTGGACTTCCGGTTGGCTCCAGAATTGAATGGGGAGCTTCCAGTTATGACCTTTGTGGCTCTTTGAGTGTTAAAGGTTGCCAACCCCTGGTATAACAGAATAACAGAGTTGGAAGGGACCTTGTAGGTTTTCTAGTCCAACCTCCTGCTCAGGCAGGAACCACTATACCATTTCAGGCAAATCGCTTCTTAAAAACCTACTGATTCTTTACAATTTACATTTCTGCATCTAATTACTGAGCTGTCATCCACTTAGACTTCATGCATCCCAATTCTGCTACAGGTTTAGGTAGCGTCATTGTAGTAAAGTCTTATAGAATTATTGGATAAAGGAAAGTTCTAAAAATCTCCCCTTCTCCACTGCCTGTTCCAAGAAAATTTTTTTCCAGAACTAAGACCGACCATATTCCTGAAGTTCAGCAAACAAACAAAGCCCACCTAATTTCAGAGGACAAGCAGACATAATCCAGAGCTCCATAATTAACCTATCCCACCATTTTTTTTATTAAAGGGACATCTTTATGCAGGAGAAGGAGCACCACATGCCGTGTGAAATATGAGCGCCTTCAAGCTCCAGCTGTTTTCATCCAAATGATCAAAGCAGCATCAGGCCCAAGGTCCACAGCTGTGTGTGGCCAGCACCAGGACACTGCTTTCATCATTTTCAGTGGCAGATGCCAGTGATGGGAGGCCTCACTTTGGTTCACAGTGAAGCTTTTGAACCAAAGCTCTGTGTGCAAAGTGGCTTCCCATTGCCAAAGGAGAAAGGGATACCTCTAAAGCTACTGTTGGAGCTCCATGGCAGAAATCTGAGCCCCCCCAGGTGTCCCTAAGAGACTCGGGCAATTTGTAGACCCAAGAGTATTTATTCCTAGGACTATGCACAGTTCACACATGATTCCAAAGCAGTTCATACCTCTCTCATGCACTGTGCCTCACTGCTCTCCATTAAACCAGCTCCTTCCCTTTATATGTGCCTAAACAGGGAGCAACTGCCCTGTAGGAATAAGACATCTATTGATCTGTCTGTCACTCCATCCATCCATCCATCCATCCATCCATCCATCCATCCACCCATCCACTCATCTAACCATCTATCCTGCAACAATACATTCATTGCACCAATTAGACTGTATATATATATGTATATATACTATGTGCACACACACACACATATATATAGTAGAGTAGAGTATACATACATAAAGATACATACACACATATATAAGCACATATAGTACATACATGAATGTAAAATCAGGACAGTCTGCCTTACAGTATAACATTCAATTGCTTTGCAAAAGTAAACTTCAATAGTAATTTTGCCACAAACCAAGACTTACTCATTGGCAGGGCTGCCGGTAAATCCTAGCTGGCTCTGGCATCTACAGTTGCAATCTGTAGTAGAATAGAATAGAATTCTTTATTGGCCGAGTGTGATTGGACACACAAGGAATTTGTCTTTGGTGTACAAGATCATTTAACAGTGGGTGAGGTTGGTGAATCAACAAGCTACAGCCAAGTTGGGCAGGTAGAAAGTCAGCAACTCATGCCAGGAAGAGAAGTCCAATTGACTGAAGCCTGGGAAATGGGCCCCTCTTCAGTCAACAAGAGTGCTGATTTACCAGCAGCTTATCATGTACTTAGGAGGTGAGGGCTTGACAGTGCAAGGAAACAACAGCCAATGACTTAACAACCAGTCATCAACACCCCAATCAATATCTAAAAAGCCCCACAAAACAGGCACTAAATAAATACAACACACAGGCTAGCCCAAAGCACACATTCCAGTAGAGAGAAGTTCCCTGAAGATAGGCTCTAACCCAAGTCCAAAAGTTTGGAAGACTAAACCTCTCATCTTAGTGACTGACCCAGATTTGATCCTGTAAGAATTTCTCCCCAGGCTTTGCCATGATCCTGAGTCAGCAGCATAGGACTATGACAAACAAACAAATGAATTGTTTATAGATTCATTTGTAGATTCAAGTGGTCTGTAGAGATGGAGCACAACTGGGCCAGATGCTCCAATTGCATATTTGAGTTGGAATGCTGGGGGAGGCAGAGTCACCAAAACAGAAGTCAGGCCAGGGTAAAAAAAACAAAAAAACATCATTTACATTTTATTGACTTTCAATGGAAGTGAAAATATTTAAAAAAGAACAATCTCTTAATCACATTCAGTATTGCAATTTGAAATCACTTTGGGGGGATTTTTGGGGCCCCCACCTATGTGTTTGAGTGGCAGTGAGTCCTTATGAACATGTACTTGTTTCATGGAGGTAGAACGGTTAGGTCAAATTTTGGTTTAGGACTCTAGTTCAAGGCCACATTCAACCGTGGGAGCCCAACCATGGACTTACACTAGACAGTCACATCTTGTGATGACCCGGGACATGGCACAAAGGCAACACAGTCAAATAAGCAAGAAGAGTCCCTTTATTATCTCTGATTTTGCCCCCAATGTCCAGGTTACTTTCGGCTGGAGAAAAACTCTCCCAGGAACAGCCTTTAACTGGAGAAAATTCAGTCCCAAACAAGGTACATACAGACTGTAACTAAAAATCCAAATAAACCAAGCTGCAGTAATTAACTTGACAAGGCAGGAGAAGGACTTTCAGACTTGAAAGCACAGCAAAACTTACAGTTGGGACGACGCCAGGAACCCAGATAAGCCTGGACAATAACAGATAACTCACAATTAACTTTCCTGTGCGTAGCTTCCCTTTTTAAACACTGTTCCCAGCTGCAGCTAATGAAGGGAATCAAGGCCCTTTCCTCCCTCATAAGCCATGCAACTCATGTTGCTCCTTCTCTGCTCCTCCCTGTGTGCCCTAGGATGAAGGGGGGGGCTAGGTTTTCCTCTGAATTCCCTCTCCCTTGCTCTACCTCTCCCCTGCTCTGCTCAGCCAGACTTTGCCCTTCCCAAGTTTCTTCCACAGCCAACAGAGCCATGCTCCCACTCCCTGTCAGCTGTTCAGCCTCCCCCTCTGAATCAGATTCCAACAGGGACATGACACCTTTACTCAGCCCAACTGACTTGACAAGGATATCCCTGTGGGGATAAAATGAAGGGGGAATCCCCCTTGTAAACATCTTGAGTTCTCACAGAAAGGCAGGATATAAAGTGATCAAACAAATAAAACACACCAGACACTTAGATGGAGCTTCTATTCCATAGTTATTCATGTTACTGAATTTATCCTTTTCAAGATTTTCAGAATGTATTGAATGACTAATGAAATATGTTGAGTTGTCATCATGTGTTAAGACAGCCAGGCCTAAAAGGAGGGAGAGGCCTAACCATGGTTTAAAAAAGCAACAACCTAGCAATGTTGTGCAAACACTGTTTATAGTCCCCAAAGATGGAATCGGGGGAATAACTTTGGACAAGATCAAGTGCGTCCAGCCCATAGACTGTGGGACGAATGTGGCCTTAAACTGCTAGTAATGCGATCCCACAAGATCACAAACTTTTAACATTATTATGCAATTTGTATACATTAACTATATTATATATATTTATACGTGGCTCAAGACAAGTCCTCTTCACTCAATGCAACCCAAGCAACCCAAAAAGTGGGACATCCATGAGTTAGAGCAGGGGTCTTCAAACTTGACAGCTTTAAGACTTGTGGACTTCAACTCCCAGAATTCCTCCTCCAGTCATGTTAGCTCAGGAATTCTGGGAGTTGAAGTCCACAAGTCTTAAACTTGCCAAATTTGAAGACCGTTGAGTTACAGCTTCTCTTGAGACCAACGTAGTTCACAGAGTGGCTGAGATAAGAGAAAATGATCCCAACATGAGCTTCTTCAGGGGACACAAGATATAAATTTAATAAATAAATGTGAGAGAGACATCAACAAGATGTACCCTATCAAACTTCCGAGGATGAGGGAAACACGGGTTTAATATCAACCCCTCAGCAGGAAGCCATTTTAGTCAGGGAGGCCCCAAGACCAAAGTTAATGGTGATATCCAGAAAACTGTATTTTGTGTCATTGATTGATTGTAAGGCAGGACAGCACATGTACAGAAAGCAGCTTTTGGTGCATAATGGCTCAAGTAATCCCACACTTTTTTTCTCTGCAGCCCATTTAGTGATCCTCACAGATTTTGTTCAGTCTGCATTTCTAAGAGAAATGAGCTGATCTGGACCATCTGAAATATTACAACAATGGCCAGGCTGTGATCCTGCCAATGGGACATTTATTTGAATTTTGCACAGCACTTTTCAGCCGAAAAAAAAACAAAAAACAAAAAAGGCTCAACTTTACCCATAAAATGTTAATACGGATGAAGGGCATTTAACGGTGCCACCAGAGAAAGAAATTGAATGTATCAACAACGTGCGTTTGGCAAGAAATGAAAGGTAGTAGGACAGACTCGGAGGGCAGAATACAAGTGTTTACATAAATGAGAATAAAGAAATATTTATAGGTCCATTTGGTTTTGTTGTTCATGCCGTCAGTGTTGGATTATTAAAACAAAACTTGATCGACAGAGTTATGAAGAGATTGACTTCTCTATTCAAAGAAAAGTTGCCAATAGAACAGTCCAGGAGAAAACCCTTACACACACACACACACACACAAATGCATTTTCCCTTTGTGGGTTTTACAAATGCCTGTAAAATAGGAGATGGGATTTTGACTACCTAATTAATGAGGGCAAAGGTTCACCAGCTAAATCACCTGGGTGATTTTAAGCTGTGTTGGACTTAACTCCCAGAATTCCATAGCTGGCTGGGGAATTCTGGGAGCTGAAGTCCATGAGTTGAGAAACGTTGAACTAAACACCCACCAATGACCCTAAGTGCCACCCCTTCACTGAGATCTCACCTGCTGTGTCCTAAACCTTCCTACCATCAAGAGATGGTCCCACTGTGGTTGTGTAGTTGCTTATTAACGAAGAATGAACTCTGCAGATTTGTACATTTTTTTAAAAAAAGCATCTAGTTTGGACCACCTGAGACACAAAATGAGCTGAATCCATTTGATGAATCAATGTCAGTCCAATTAGTTAATCAGGATGTAGGTCATGAATCCTTGTTTGGGTCAATGATGATTCATCAGGAGATCCACTGCTGACACAGTTTGGATACAGGTAGTCCTCAATTTACACCTGAACCAACATTTCTGTTGCTAAGCAAAACAAGCATTCAGTGAATTTCACCCCCTTTCATGGTCTTTCTTGCCACCATTGCTAAGTGAACCTCTACAGTTGTTCAGTGAGTAATGCAGTTGTGAAGGGAATCTGGCTTCCCCATTGATTTTGCCTGTCAGAAGGTCTCAGAAAAGGGATCCCATGATCCTGGGGCATTGCGACTGTCATAAATACGAACTGAGCACCTGAATTTTGATCACATGACCACGGAGATGCTGATCATCCTTCTAAGGGTGAAAAATGGTCATCTTTTTTGGTGCCATTGTAACTTCGAACCGTTGTAAGTCGAGGACTACCTGTAGTGGATTTTGAAAAAGCATTGGAGCCAAATCCCCCAGAAGGTCGCAAAAATAAATAAATAAATTGCAGATCTGGTTACGGCCAAAAAAAGTGGAAGTCAACCACCCACCCCTCAAATTCAGAGGTGGTATTCATCTGGTTCAACCCGGTTCTAAAAAACCTGGTAGCGGAAATTTTTAGTAGTTCGGAGAACCAGCAAATACCACCTCTGACTGGCCCCGCCCCCATCTATTCTCTGCCTCTCAAGTCCCAGCTGATTGGCTGGGTTTTCTTTGGTTGCCCTGCACAGGAGAATGGAGCTGGAAAGCAGGTTAGTGGGGTGGGGAGGGAATGGGGATTTTGCAGTATCCTTCCCCTGCCATGCCCACCAAGCCACACCCACAGAACCAGTAGTAAAAAATTTTTGAATCCCACCACTGCTCAAATTGCTTTGTTTCAGAATGCTTTTACACCCCTGAGTGATGCCAAGAACAGAAGCCATGCTGATGATGTCGGTCTCGTTCTTTCTTCATTGCAGGCTAGTATATACCGAGGGGGATACAGCCGTTTTGCTCCATACTAAATGACAAAAAAAAAATAAAAAAAATAAAAAATAAAAACCACAATTCCTCCCCAAATGGGAGGAGGGGACCCAAATGGAAGCTTTCCGAGGCCTGGGGATGGCAATACATGCAGTAATGCATCATTTTAGCAACTCTAAAAAAAAAATTACAAAGAAACAAATAAGTAAAATCAACTAAATGAGTACATTCAAAAAAAAAAGAAAGAAAGAAAACAAAGGAGGAGAAAAAAAATATTTACATTTTTTATCTTATACCTCAGATATTTTGTTCTGTGTATTTTAATATTGTGGGTCTTTTAATTTCCGGAGGTTACATAGTTTGCTGGCTGTAGAAGGTATTTATTATTATTATTATGGATTAATTAATTAATTAAATTATTATTATTATTATTATTTTCATTGTGGTTGAACTAGAAAGCTGCTAGAAATGAAATTTGTCCGGGTGGGGTGGGGTGGGGCACCATCAAAAGTTCTATATCATGTAAATGAATTATATATGCTGAATATTATTACGCTGTTGGGATTCCTCACTTGTTTTGTAAGCGTGTATGTGATACCATGGTTTATTTATTTTTTCCTGCATAAGACATTTATTTTTTATTTTCAAAAGGGGTGTGTGGGGGGAGAGATAGAGATAGAGAGAGTGAGAAAGAAAGAAAGAGAGAGAGAGAGGTACACCAAGAAGCTGGAATTGGGGCACCACCGAATTAAATATAAAAAAGGGGGACCCCCCCCAAAGGCACCTTATAATTCTATATCAGCTGTCTTAAATTATTCACTGTTTCTTCAAAGCCAAAGGTTATGTTGTTAATTCTGAGTTGGGGTGAGGGAGGGGGGAAAGTTACAAGAAGGGTGCTTGAACTGACATCTGTACATAATGTCTTATTAAAAGCTATGGAAGGGCAAGCTTTTAATGCATTCCATCAGGCAGCATTTAGCTCCAATCGTAACTAGGTGTTTAGGCAACAAAAAACAAAAACACACACAAAAAATCGAACGAAAATAAAAAACCTAATATATATATATATAAATATATAAAAAAATTAAAACATAAAATTAAGTAAATAAGGAGAGTTACCTGCTCGTTAAATCATAAACAAGCATTCTTTTTTATATTTCTTCCAGTATAATAAATTATTGATATCACTGCAGAACTTTTATATTACGGGAGAATTAAAAAATAAAAATAATAATAAAAAAGAGGTGATAAAGCACTGTTTCTATTTTTTTTTTCGTTTTTTTCCAAAAAACAAAAAAACAAAAAAGAAAGTAATAAAAAAGTTAAAATTCTTTGTACCGGTTTTAAAAAATAATAATAATAATAAAAAGAAGTGTATAAGATTTACATCTGTGAAGTAGAATTATTCAGTTTGAGAAATTTACACATTGACGATGTTTTAGATTTAAAACCCAGTAGATTATTATTAGTTAGAAGAGAAAAACACACCCACACCCACATACACACATGCTCACCCATTCTCATTTTTACATGCTACTTCTAGACCAGATTTATAGGCGCATTTACAAATTCTGCAATCAATGAGTCTTGATAATCATGCCCTTCTCATGCGTTTGGTATTTTTTTTTGAACAAACGTTGCATCATGTAAACAAACTGCAATTCTTCAAAGGATCCAATTCTGCTCCTACTTCTGATTTCAAATTCAAGGCCTCTTTGAGCCTTCCATTAAGATTAGGGCCATGATGAATGTATTAGGTCCTCATAACTTATGCCCATCCTATGCACTTGTTTCTGCAATTTGTGCAAGATGCAATGCCAAAACCGCAGACTCGGATACCGCTAGAAAAACAAAAACAAAAATTGCAGTTTGTCTGTGCATATGTTATTACCTATTATTCTTAGTTGGAGTGTTTGTCAGGGTTTCTTGGTTTTCATTTCGGGTTTTCTGTTTTTTTGTTTTGTATTTTAAAGACATTAAAAGCAGAACAACTGTACTGCTACCGTTTTGTTGAAGATAGTTATATACTCATGTGTGCCGTGCAGGATCCAAAAATTAAAAAAAAATTAAAAAGGGCCTTCAAGTTAACAATGATTAATACACCGCTGTGAACTTGCCAACTTGCTATAAGCAATTCTGCTGTGTAAGAAGTGTTTGTGATCAGGCTTTTTAACTCTGTCATCGTTAAAACGTGCATGCAATACAATCAGTTGAACGATAAACCATCAATAAAGTTTCACCAGATTTGAAAAACCAGGTTTCTGGAACATTTGTATCAGGTTTTGACTCAATTCAGGATTGAGTGTAGCAAAGGAGAGCTAGTGAAAGAGAGAGAGAGCAGAGAGAGAGAGAGCAAGAAACCCCCACAAAACCCCCACTGAATGATGAAAAACATTGGCTACTAAAGAATCATTGTTTGTTTGTTTTTATTTTAAAGACATTAAAAGCAGAACAACTGTACCACTTCAGTTTGGTGGAAGATAGTTATATACTACCTTCAACAAAGATAGAATGAGGACTTTTTACTGGCCATGTTTTATTCCTGAGATGATAGACCTCAGCCACAACTTTTGGAAATTCAGGTACCAATCAGAAATCTAAGTGTTTTTCACATCCCTCTACTCTACATCTACAATCTCAAATGTTCAGTTGCAGGTAGGAGAATTATCCAGCAATCCAAATTCACACGCAGAGTTGATGTCCCTCCGGACTTAGCTTGGTTGATTTGTAGAGACCCCTTCTTTCATGTTTGTGAGAGGCTTCCATAGACCGACCCTAACCTTGCTGTGACAGCAAATTAAGAATTATTGGAGGGTTGTGTTGGGAGGGAATTTTCCCTCAGTTGTCCTTCCGATGTAATTTCTCCAGCCATGAGGGCAACGTTTTCAGGGCCCATCAAGGAGAACTGCTGTGTTATTCCTCAGTTTTTCTTGAGTTCCTAGAGAGAAATGTAGGTGGTTGTTGTTGTTTTTTCCTATGCTCTCCTTTTTGTCTTCATTGCAGTAGTGAAGAAAATATGAATGTTTAGGATGGAAGGGGCCATTTGTTACGTGAACTTTTAAACACCGTGGGAAAATCTAGCACAGGATATTAAAGTTTCTGAGTTCAGAAACCGAGGGTGCATACAGACGTACCTGGATTCTGCTTCCTGGTCTTTTCTGAAGCAAGCCAGCTTCTTCCAATTTTGCAACAATGCCTTTAGCCAGATATGTTTAGCTACTCTTTGAATATGGAATAATCCTCTCTTCCTCCTCCTCCTCCTCTTCAACGCAGCAAGTTTCTCCATTTGTTTGTTTTTTTTTTAATTTTATTTTCAAAGAGAAATCTCTATAATAATACAGGGTAGGAGAATTTGTGGTTTCACATCTCCCAGCCAATAGTGCTGTGCACACTTAATTCTGCTATAAACCTGTAGAGCTGCTTCCTTTAATTTAAAAAAAAGAGAAAAAAGAGAGAGAAAGAGAGAGAGAGATTCTCAGATTCCCAGATATTGGGGATTTGTTATTCCAATCCTGGACAATGCAGTGGGGAAAATAATTCCATTGTGATTCAATTGCTTGAAAAAAAAAAAACTGCACGTCTGTATGCACTCAGAAACACCTCTTTTTTAAAAAAAGAAAACAAAAACAAAAAATGACTGTGAAATAAATATTTATTTTCTTACAGAAATTCCGTTTTCAACACATAAATCCTCCTGATGTTTAAGTGATTTAAGTCAATGTGTCATTTTGGTTTGAATCAAGTGGCTGTTTCATTTGGTGCAACCCTTAGTTAAATAAAAATAAAATACATAAATCCAATGTTTATTCTTGCACACAAATGAGGTCGCCACACACTGTTGAAAAATATTTTTGTGGAAATAAAATAATGAGAGAGAAAAAAAACTTAGAACACTCCAATCATTCATTTTATTCAAATGTATGTCTGATATAGGGAATGTTAATTTTTTTCTGGTTATATAAATTATTACTGATTATATGAATACTGATTTTAAAAATAACTGATTAATACCATATGTAGAATATTGTGACTTCAAAACAACTACAGATCTTTAAACCCGACAAGTGTGTATATCTGTCTTTAGAAATTAGTGTTTATATCACTACAGTGATTTGTGAATAAAGGAAAAACAAATGGTTTGTAATATTAAAAATAAAAGCTTAGTCTGAAATGGTGTAAATAAAATGTGTGTCCGGAGTTGTGTTCTTTCTTAATCTTTTTTTCTTTAATATTTACTTTGTGGGCCACAGATTTATATCACACTTATATTCACCATCTTTTCACAAAGAATGGAAAGGAATGAATATCACTAATAGCTGGAAATCAAGGCACTTGTTGCCATTACCCCCATGGGGAGAAGGCAGTAAGCTATCCCAAGTTATACTCTGAATCTGAATACAGGTAGTCCTCAACTTACAACAGTTCATTTAGTGACCATTTGATACAGATACAGATACAGATTAATAGAATTGGAAGGGACCTTGTAGGTCATCTAGTCCAAACCCCCGCCCAAGCAGGAGACCCCAACACCATTTCTGACAGATGGCAGTCCAGTCTCTTCTTGAAAGCTTCCAGTGATGAAGCTCCCACAACTTCTGAAGGCAACTTCTGTTCCATGGGTTGATTGCTCTCACTGTCAGGAAATTCCTCCTTATTTCCAGATTGAATCTCTCCTTCTTCAGTTTCCTTGTCTGGCCTTCAGGTGCTTGGGAAAACAGGTTGACCCCCTCCTGTCTGTGGAAGTCCCTCAAATATTCAAAACCTTTGCTAGACCAATATTTGAATTCAGTTCTGCTGTCTGGAATCTGCACTGTATATCAGACATAAATACAGCTGAGCGAGTCCAGAAGTATTTTACCAGAAGAGTACTACATTCCTCTGTTCGCAACAGAATACCCTACACCACCAGACTTGAGATTCTAGGCTTAGACAACCTTGAACTACACTGGCTAAGATTGGACTTAAGCATAGTACATAAGATCATATGTTACAATGTCTTATCAGTTAATGAATATTTCAGCTTTAACCACAACAGCACACAACAAATATAAACTCAATGTAAACCACTCCAAACTCGACTGCAGCAAGTATGATTTCAGCAACAGAGTGGTCAATGTCTGGAACTCACTACCTGATTCAGTTGTCACCTGCTCAAACCCCCACTCCTTTACCCTCAAACTAACCACTATGGACCTCACCCCATTCCTGAGGGGTCTGTAAGGGGCATGCATAAGCGCACCATCATGCCTACTGTCCCTGTCCTATTGTCCCCAATTATCAGTTCCTATTTCTTGTATTTAAACTTATGTTTATTCTTGTTTATATTGTATTGTAAGCTTTTGACAAAATAAATAAATCAATTAAATAAACCAATATAAATCAATCAATCAATCAATCAATCAATCAATATTGGAAGACTGCTATCCTGTCTCCCCTGGTCCTTCTCTTCCCTAGATTAGCTACATTTGAAGCTACAACAGCACTGAAAAAAGTGACTCGGGACCATTTTTCACACTTACGACCATTGCAATATTCCCACGGTCACGTGATCAAAATTCAAACACTTGGCAACTGCTTCATATTTATGACGGTTGCAGTGTCTCGGGGTCACGTGACTCCCTTTTGCAACCTTCTGACAAGGCAAGTCAATGGAGAAGCCAGATTCACTTAACAGCTGTGTTAGTAGCTCAACAACTGAAGCGATTCACTTAACAATGGTCGTACAAGAGGGGTCGTACAACAGGGCCAAACTCACTTAACAAGCGTCTCCCTTAGCAACAGAAACTTTCGGTGAAAAGAAAGGAATTGCACCTGTTTCTATTACACTGAGAAATACATAGATTTCTTTCCGGTTCCTAATTCAAAGGGGGTTGTCAGAAACTCAGCCTTATCATTCATTGTTTATTTAGTTATTTAAAAGTTTGATATATCCTCTCCCATAAAATACTTCAACACGATTTACAATCAAATTAAAAAAAAACAATAAACAGATGTGCTAAAGGAACTAACGTAAAATATATTTATTAAAAATGAATGGGAAAGAATGAGATTTTAGAAATTGTCATGCAGAGAAGTCTGGTTAGGGGGGAAAAACGTCTTCAGCAGGTGTCTACTAATAGGTTATTTTTTAATATAGAACTTCTATTGATTAATTTCCTTAAAATATTTATTAGGCCCGCATAGCTGGGGAGGCACCATTTTATCCTGCATTGCACCTTGTCGATTTGGACGGTCCTAGCTTTATTATCTTGCGTTTCATTGCAACCAACTTAAAGTGGTTTCACAAGCGAGAACATTCTCCGCTTTTAGGGGTTGCCAGCCCAGGACTCAGCAGTAAATCTCCATTTCCCTCTGACTTCACACACATCTTGGCTGCTAGATTCCACCTTGGCAGAAGTGTCTCCAGCATAAACACAGCAGAGTTAGAGAAGGTTCTTTTATTGCAAATTAGAAAAGAAGCCATCTTGAAATGTGGATTGCTTTCTGTCTGCATGCAGGAAGTTTCCTTCTTGTACCTAACTGTGGTTTAGAGCCATTGCTGCCGATTCTCGCCCTTCCCTTGTTTGAGTGGACTGTCTGCCCCACATTTCCTGACCTTGGAGGGAAAATGTTTGGTGGTTGACAGACCTGACATTGCTGTCCTGAGAACTCAGGAGCCCTTAGCTTGACTGTCACCCCTACGCCTTCAGGCAAGGTCCTTCTCCAGATGTTCAAGAGAAGAGTGTGCAACTGTCATTTCTCCATCAATGGGCAGCTTCCCTTAAATCCAAACATAAATATTGAAAGATAGGTAAGAGAACCTTTATCATCACTTTTTTCTGTGAACACAGAAAAAATGGAATTCCGATGCCCGCGCTCAAAAGAATATAGATAGATGATAGGTAGATATAGAGATAGATAGATAGATACACACACACATACATGGTGTGTGTGTGTATATATATATATATATATATATAGTGGGTCTTGTCCAGGTTGAGAATACCTTGCGTTTGAAATCTCATCCGTCATCTCCCAGGAGAACGAAGCTGAAGACACCAGCCTGAAGATGACGGATGAGATTTCGTGCCAAGGTATTCTCAACCTTACAGGACAAGACCAATACACCAAGACCTACATACCTTTACCCATGAAAATCTACGAAAACACATACATACATGTATATCTATACATACATTATATGTATGTATGTATATACACAAAAATATATATACTATGTACTATACTATATACTGTAGTATATAGTTGATACTATATAATATGGTATCACTCTTTTTAACTCTCAAGACTCCTTTTTCTGCTATGTATTCTAAATTATATGAATTTAGAATACATTAACATACGTGTGTATGTGCAAATAGATAGATAGATAGATAGATAGATAGATAGATAGATAGATAGATAGATATAGAGCTAGATAGAGATAGAGATATACAGACATACATGGTGTGTGTGTGTGTGTGTGTGTGTGTGTGTGTATGTGTATATATATATATATATATATATATATATATGTAGGTCTTGGTGTATTCGGGTCTTGTCCCGTGTAAGATTGAGAATACCTTGGTGATGTTTCGACGAGATCCCACTCGCCATCTTCAGGCTGGTGTCTTCGGCTTTGTGCTTGTGCCAGCAAGCACAATTTAGAATACACTAATGTGTGTGTGTGTGCATATACATAGATGATATAGAAAGATAAATAGATAGATAGACAGACAGACAGACAGACAGACCAGACAGACAGATATAAATATCATAGACCATTTAGAATACATAGCGGAAAAAAGAGTGTTGAGGATTAACAAGATTGATACTATCCTATACTATATTATAGTACTATATAGTATGGTTGATATTATACAAAAAGAAGACATCAGAAAAGAATTCTGTGGAGTTCATTTGGTTCCCACTCGAGAGAGACTACAAAGTGATGTGTCAAGAGCCATAACTGACAGCAATACCCAACTCCAACTCACCACAAGTTTGCTCAAAAGCACCCTGCAAGGCAGTTAGAAAAACTTAAAAAGACCCCTGAGGATAAGGTGATGAACAGAAGGTGCTTTTTGGAACTTGGCAGACAGCTGTCATCGGAGTATGCTACCCAGCTGAACTAGACTCAGAAAGTTCAAATATTCCGTTTCGGAGTCTTGAACATACCTCTGGGGCAGCTGGACACTTTGAAAGTGATACCAAGGCAATGGCGATTGAAATATTAGTAAATTCACCAAAATTGCAGGGGGCAATGCTTTCTGTACGTACTCAACTCCACACTGCACTAATAATCCCCTGGTTTCATTCTCAGTCTTGGAAATCTGATTTTTCACATTGTAAAACCTTTCATCTTCCTCCAGCTGCCTATTGCTAATGAATTTTTTATTTGTTTACTCACTGAGTCTCCCAGATATAAAAGTGACACTTAACTTGGGGGGAGAAGGGGAGGGGTAGGGGGAGGGAGAGAGAGAGAGAGAGAAAGGGAGAGAAGGAGAGAGAAAAGAAAGTAAAACCAACTGGAAGAAACCTCCCACTTAAATCAAAGCTAAGTCGTGGTTGTATCAAACCCTTTTTAATGTACTTCTATTTCTTTAGATCTAGGTTATTGTGTCCATCACAAAAGAAAAAGGAAAGGAAAGGAAAGGAAGTAAAGTGAAATAAAGTAACTAATTTGGGAGGAGGGATTTGACTGAATATGAGAAGGCTGAATTATTCATTCATTGGTCTGTCAAGACCTTGGGAGCATATTTGTGAAGCCTCTGCGTTCTCTTATGTGCCAAATAAATGAAAAAGCACGCTTTGTTCTTTTAGACTTTTTAAAAAACTTCTTTTATCTGTCATCTGAAGAATATCAGCTGGCCATTCCAGAATCTAGACAGTCTTCTGTTCTTGAACATGAACCTATACAGGTAATCCTCATTTAGCAACTGAGTTATTTAGGAAACACTCGTAATTATGACAGGGAGGAAAAAGTAACTTTGTGATCACTCCTTATATTTACGACCTTCCCAGGCCTGTAAAGCTGAAGTAAGATCAAAAATACACTCATGATTTCACTTAGGGACTCTTCACTATACATCATCACTTAACAACCCCATAATCCCTTGCGGGGTAGAGTCTGGGCAACTGAATGGAGCTAGCAGAGTGTTTTACTGGCCAGATGCCCTTCCTGTTGCCAGTGCGGAGTTTTGTTCCGCAGATAACATTCTCATTGTGCCCAGAGAGAGAAATATCTGCCTCTACCTAGGATCAAACTCACAGCCTCCTGATTGTGAGGTGACAGCACCATCTCTAGGCCACCGCACCACTCCTAGTGACCCTTCACTATGGTTACTGGTTTCTACTGCGGTGGCTAAACAAGGATTACCTCTACAATGTCTTGGATCAAGACCAATTAGAGATGTACCAAATCTGGAATATTCAATGTCAGTTTACAGTGGGTGCGTTTTTTACCATTATGCATTGGAAATTAGCAAACTTCAGTGGATGCAGCAGTGGGTCTGGGACAATTTGTTGGGTCCAACTGCCATAGCCAATTCACTGTGGGACAACTCACCATGGGACAAGAGTCACACTAATGTCGAAGAAATGGTGGAATAGAATAATGAAAGAAAAGATGCAAAAGGAGGGACAAAATGAAATGTGAATAACAAAAATTAAAATATTTTTTAAATTATTTTAAATAATTAAATTAAATTGTTGAATTGTCCCCTAGAGAGTTGTCATGTGACAAGTTGGCCATGGTGAGTTGGTCATGGTGAGTTGACCTGCAGCAAGTTGGCCACAGCAATTTGGCCATGGTGAGTTGACCATGGTGAGTTAGCCATGGTGAGTTGACCTGCAGCAAGTTGGCCCACAGCAATTTGGCTATAGTGAGTTGGCCTGCAGCAAGTTGGCCATGGAGAGTTGGTCATGGTGAGTTGGCCTGCAGTGAGTTGGCCATGGTAAGTTGGCCATGGTAAGTTGGCCTGCAGCAAGTTGGCCATGGTGAGTTGACCTGTAGCAAGTTGGCCATGGTGAGTTGACCTGCAGTGAGTTGGCCATGGTGAGTTGGCCTGCAGCAAGTTGGCCATGGTGAGTTGGTCATAGTGAGTTGGCCTGCAGCACGTTGGCCATGGTAAGTTGACCTGCAGCAAGTTGGCCATGGTGAGTTGGCCTGCAGCAAGTGGGCCATGGTAAGTTGGTCATGGTGAGTTGGCCCACAGTGAGTTGGCCATGATGAGTTGCCCCATTCTATGTAGCAGTGAAGGTCCTGGACTAAGATTGGGAAGACTCATATTTTAGAATATGCTTAGCTTTGAAAACTCATTGATGACTTTCCAGCCTTTTTTCCTAGCTTAAAAGCCACTGAAGTGTAATAGCAAAGGGTCTGGACTAAAAGTGGTGAGTTTTTAGTCCTCCTTTAATCATGAAAACTCATGTGGTAACTGGGGCTACTCATGCACTGGGTTAGCATAATTAAATTCACAGCCTTGCTGTTGTGCAAATGAGATAAGCAGAAGGTTGGCTATAAGCTATTCTAAACTCCTGGGAGATGAAGAAACCTGGGGTTTACAAAAATCAGAAAAAAATGCCAGGAGAACTGAAGCTAACTTGAACCTATGATGATTATCCATTCAGTCATGTTTGACTCTTGGCAACTCTGGTTGGTGTCAGCTTTGATGGTGTCCAACTACCATGGACACTTTGATGGCCTGATTTCTTTTTACCACTACCTTTTCCCAACATAATTTCTTTCTCAGTGAAGCGCCCCGCACGACGTGTCCAGAGTAAGCAAGATACAGTTTTGTAATTTTGCCTTCCAGTGACATTCCTGGTGTTATGCGCTCCAGTACTTCCTTGTTGGTTACCTTTGCTGTCCAAGAAATGCACAGAAGCCTTCTCCAAAGTCAATTTGCTTCTTGTCTTACTTTTTTAAGGTCCAACTTTCACAACCACAGATAGCTACAGGGAACCCAATAGAACAGACTAACCTACATTTGAACTGGAACCTATAGGATCAAGAAACATGTTTCTTAAGTGCACACCCATGTTCATCGCCATCAGAAAGACAAAAAGGTCACCAAACAAAACTGGACATCTTTTGAGATGTTAGTCTGCCTTACAGTGTGAACTGTAGGAAATGGAATGGGTTACCCAGTCAAGAAGTAGGTGTAGGCTTGCCATACAGTAGCATATTAGTGAAAGTCGCATTTGCAAATTGTTGTACCAAATACTTCTGTGTCCTGCATTCTCATTTAAGGGGATGAAAGAGAATTTGTTTTCAAGCCTTCTTCCCAAAGAAGTCCTCAGGGGAAAAAATCCTGCTGCCTGTAGGAAAACAGGACGATCTGTGGGGGAAGTATCAAAATAGCCAAGATGCCAGTCACATCACACACATGTAAAAAGAGGGCAGGGCTTTGAGCATGTTGTCTGGATTTTGGCTTTTTTTGGCTACCAACCCGATGGATGTCCTTGAGAAAAGTGTTCCTCTTCAGGTATACTTCCTGTTCTTTTTAACCCTAGGTCACAACAAAGGAGAACATAAAATAATGATGTTGAATAGAGCAGAACAGAAGAAATGGAGTGGAATGGAATGGAATGGAATGGAATTGAATGGAATAGAATAGAATAGAATAGAATAGAATAGAATAGAATAGAATAGAATAGTAAGTAGAGTAGAGTAGAGTAGAGTAGAATACAGAATAGAATAAAGTAGAATACAGAGAAGAGTAGAGTAGAGTAGAATAGTATAGAATAGAATTGAATTGAATTGAGGCAGAGCAGAGCAGAACAGAGCAGAGGGACTTTGAGTTCTTCTAATCTAACCCTCTGCCCATGACAGGAGACTTATATCATACTATAATACAGAAAACTAATAAAATACGAATGGGATTATAAGTGTCTCAACTGTGCCTGAAGTCACAACTTTAATGAATTCTATAAATAATAGAAAGCTAATAGAAAAGCTATAACTTTATTCAAAGTCTCAGATTGATCATTAGTCAAAGGTATCCATTGTTAGTTACTATGTAATGAGAATCAGAAAATGTGCATTGTGACACCGTGATGCACTACCCTTTTGCACTAGCAGGATAACATCTCTCCAACATGATATATATATATTGTCATTCCTCTCTCCTCTGCTAAGTTCCTACGGTGAGTAGAGTGCTTTCTCTAAAAGTTAAAAAAAAACATAAAGACTGCTGCTTGCTGGTTTGGTGGGCTTCTCTTGCCAAACTGAAATGGAGCAAACCCAGGTATTCAAGGATATCAATCACCAAAAAGATTATTCCAAAAACTTAAGAAACTGTTATGAGAGAATCTCAGTGGCTTCTATAGATCAAATGCAAGACCTCTTTACAAATCAAATCCAACTTCACTTTTTTGCAACTTTTCCTTCTGCCCATACAATGCAATGGGCTTGTGACTGCTGTTGTCAACTCATAAAGCATTTGTGGCCTCCTTTTGAGTTGCTATAGGGAGGGGGGGGAACCCTGAAGGAGCAGCAAGGAAATAAAAAACCAGAAGTACATTCCATGTATACCTTACCAAGACTATCTCACAGGTTAACGATCCAGTTGGAGGGGCGTGGTCTTCAGAGCCTGTGAAAGTCCTCGATTGGAGAATGTGATTTATGACACACCAGCCATGAAGGTGCTCCAATTAGAGAGTGTGATTTATGACACACCCAGGGGAGAGGCAGGGAAACAGGGCATAGTTGCACTGTAAATTACATGAGACAGAGCTGGCTTCATTAGGATAATTGCCGACATGTTGTTCCTAATAAAAAATTGGATTTCTTTTGAAGTTTGGCTAGAGGCTCATGGTTTGATTAGGGCATCTGTTGGAACCCTGACAGCAAGCCAGTTCTTCTGAATAATTGTCCACCTGTCCCTTGTTATGGTGGCAAACCAGTCAGCTTCTTGCCAATCCTTGTGTGTGCTCACGACCAGTGAACCCCTTGTCAACGAAAGTGCAGCCCACCTCTGAGAACAACAGATTTGAAAGGGACCCCGGAGTTCTTCTAGTCCAATCTCCTGCATGAGTAGAAGACCCTATATCATTTCAGATAAGTGGCTGTCCAACCTCTTCTTAAAAGCTTCCGGTGATGAAGCACCCACATATATATACATACATACATACATACATACATACATACATACATACATACGCACACACACACATACATACATATACACATACATTTATTAATCATTGTCCATTTATAGGATGGCAGTTAGAGTTGTAGAGCTAAAATAGACACCCACTCCATCTATAGTCTTAACAGTAACCAAAGTCTTTCATCATTCAATGGAGGATCTCCTCAAATGGAACCTGACAGACTATCAAAAGTGTGCCTTGAAGAGGAGCATACTTCAGTCTCCCACATGAATCAATCAATTTCTCCAAATAATCTCACATCACAGCCTCTCAACACAACATTTATTGCCAGTTGGCCAAGGCAATATTTAAACAAAGAGTTTTTGGATGATAACACCGAAACTGGTATAGCATCACTTGCAAACATCATCGGGTCATTGAAATGGCTGGCTAAAAAAATAAAATGTCCTTTCAAAGAGAGAGAAAAAATATTTGGTAATGGGTTTGACTCAACACCATAGGATAGCCCTTACCAAAGCAAGATCTGAGCAGCTAGGTTTTATGGTTAAATATGGAGCACTGTATCTTGAGAAGAATATGTGTTTGTGGAGCATCAGAAAAAGAAGATATTCACAAGTTCTATTCAATTCTGAATTATGTCTCGGCGAAGGCTTGGTATTTACAGACATTACTTGACAGAACCATAAACTGGGACTCTAATAAAAGTTTATCTTATTTCCTTTGGGACACAAAATATATGTAGTCACTAGAATGGTTACGTTTATAGTCAGGGCTGTCCAGAAGACGACAGATTTTATAGAAAATATTGTGTTTGCATCCAAAGGTGGTGAATTCACCGAAACACAGATTGCTTTTGAATGTTAAGATTTATTTTATTATATATCTTTGCATTCTATATAACTAGTTTATCTTGATCTTTTTCCCTTTCTCTTAGCTACTATATTTCCATCAATTTTATTCCACCATGGTATCCAGCTCAGTTGTAAACATTTCTATTTAAAATCTTAAAGTACATTGAGAGCAGACAATATTAGATTAGCTGGGCAAACAGATAACAAACTTCTTTTGGTCTCATATTGATGACTTTCTACTGTCTGTAAAGTGAAACCTGATACTTACTCCAAGATAATTCAATTCAATCAACTTTGATGGGAAACTTTAAAAAAATGATGGAGGTAATTAAAGAGGTAGATCTCTGGAGAGGTAGATCTCCAGAGATTTGCTGTGTTATAAAGGCATGGAAATTGCTAGCCCTTATCACTTCAGCCTTCCACTGAAGTCTATATATAAATTAAGTAAATGTTTTAATGGTGGAGAATTGGTTTTTTTTAAACGAAGAGAGAAAGGGCATAATGGAAAGTTAGTTTCAGTCTACTGCAATCTTTGGATTATTGCTAATATTCAATTAAGAAGGAAAGTATAAAAGCAATTTCTGGAGAGAAATGACTGGAGCTAAATATTGAAGGTTGCCTTATTTTCCCCCCTTCTGCAGAGATCTGTTAAGAGTATTTGTATCGGACACTGGAGCTATCCAACAAATTGCATTTTAGTGGTGAGGAAAGTAAGGCCTCACACATAGGCAAGAAAAATCAAATGCACAGGTACAGAATAGCTGGCACCTGGCTCAACCACAGGAACTGGGAGAGGGATATAGGAATGCTAGTGGACAACCATGAAATATGAGCCAGCAGTGTCCTATAGCTGCCAAAAAGCCAATGCAGCCCTAGATTGCATCAACACAGGAGAGCATCAAGATAAAAAAAAGATGTTTCAGACCTTAGAAAGAATACAGAGAAGAGCAACTATGATGATAATGGGTCTGGAAGCGAAATTGTATGATGAATGGTTATGAACATTCAATCAGTATAGAGCTGGAAGAGACCTTGGAGATCTTCTAATCCAACCCCTGATTAAGCAGGAGACCCTCTACCATTTCAGACAGGTGGCTGTCCAATCTTTTCTTAAAAACCTCCAGCAATGAAACACCTACAACTTTTTTTTTTTAATTACATTTATATGCCGCCCTTCTCCGAAGACTCAGGGCGGCTTACAATTTTTGGAGCACAACCCAGTGTGCTCAGCAATAGCCTTCATTCCATTGTATATGCCTGCTTATTACTAAGCGGCATTTTTACAAGGTCAGCTAATTGCCCCCAACAATCTTGGGTCCTCAATTTACCTACCCCGAGAGGATGGAAGGCTGAGTCAACCTTGAGCCTGGTGGGATTCGAGCCTACAGTAATTGTAGACAGCTGGATCTTAAGAGCAGGCATTTAACAGCCTGAGCCACCAAAGCTCTTGAAAGCTTTTGAAGGCAAGGTGTTGTTCCACTAAGTAATTGTCCTCACTGTTAGGAAGTTTCTCCTTAATTCCAGATTGCTTCTCTCCTTGATTAGTTTCCAACCATTGTTTCTTGTCTTGACTTACACTCCAGGCCTTTGATCGTCTTAGTTGCTCTTCTTTGCACTTTTTCCAAAGTCTCAACATCTTTTCTACAATGTGGTGGCCAAAACTGGATGCAGCATTCCAGGTGTGGTCTTACTAAGGATTTATAAAGCAGTACTAGTATGTCTAGCCTAATGAAGAGAAAGTCTAGGGGTGATGTGATAACTGTCTTCCCGTACCTGAGAGGGTCTCACAGAGAAGAGAGGGTTGGTGGTGCAGTGGTTAGAGTGCAGTACTGCAGGCTACTTTTGCTGACTGCCGGCTGCCAGCAGTTTGGCACTTCAAATCTCACCAGACTCAAGGTTGACTCAGCTTTCCCTCCTTCTGAGGTGGGTCAAATGAGGACCCAAATGTTGGGGGCAAGCATGCCCACAGAACCAGTAATAATCTCACCACTGCTCCGGAGGCTCTCTGGAAGCTGAAAACAGGCCCATTTCTGGCCTTCCCGAACTTCTGGGAGTCCTGTTTTTCACCCTCTCCAAGCCTTCGCACGTGTCCTGCACTTACCTGCATCCAAAATGGGCCGCGTGGGGACTTCTGGGAGGGAAGGGGCAGGTGGGGCCAGCCAGGAGTGGGATTTGGGGGTTCTCCAAACTGCACAGAATCTTAGCTAGGGACTCTCCCAAACCCCTGTGAACCCCCAGCAGCCCACCTCTACTTGGACAGTGACCTGATTGGATCATGTGATGGACTGCGTGGAAAGAGGAAAAAAAGCTGTACTTTTAAATGGGGAGGAAACCTGCAGGAGTTTAGAGTCGGGTTTCCATCAGATGTGCCAATATGACATGCCTAATAAAGCAATACTTTGAGGAACATGCCTGCCTTGGAGTTTTGATTCCGCTGGGTGTGTTACTTGGAACCCTGACATAACCAGGTTGGGCTGTGAAACATCTTTAATATTCAGCCTGTGACTGCTCTTACATCAGATCGGTCTATTTGCAGTATTGATCAGCAAAGCTATTGCTGAGAAATGAGCAGAGAATGGCCTCCTTCAGTGCAAATGGTCTTAACAAGAGAACTAGGCTACAAAATGGGCCTTCTAATTAAGGTGATGCTTTCTGTTTTGTTTTTTTTATCAGGAAGTACCAATTAAAAGAAATTCTGTTTTTCTACTCCATTCCTTCAGGCAAGCCATCAGGTCAGGAAACAAAGCCCCACAAACTTAAATATTCTGAGAACAGGGAGCATTAAAGAAGATTAAGAGTTTCATCTTAATGAGAGACACTGCTGATTTACTAGAATAAAAAGCTGGGGAAAGAAGGAAGGAAGGAAGGAAGGAAGGAAGGAAGGAAGGAAGGAAGGAAGGAAGGAAGGAAGGAAGGAAGGAAGGAAGGAAGGTGTTAAGTTTGCATGAAGAGAAAGACGCGGAGTGCTTCAAGCTCTTTTGTTTATTAGTGACTACAGCTCAGAATGGACCCAACTGGCTTTGCTGCGGCTGCTACTTATAGCCGGCAGCCGCAGCTGACGGCCAATCAGAGTGCAGGGTTTTCCCGCACTTTCTAAACCAATCATTTCCAACACTTTACAAGAACAATTCAAACTTAACCAATGATTTCAAACCTGCATACATAACACCCCTCCCCACTAGGTTCAGTCGATACTCAAACTCCAGCCTATCTAATGTATTCTTTTAAATAGGTGGGGCTCTTACGTGTACGTTGAGACCTTCGTGGTTCAGATGTTTTAAGGTTCTCACCTTGTGAGAGAGGAAATGTGTCTGCTGACATTTCCTTACTTGGACTTCTAGTAATGGTAGAACCTGTTTAGTTACTACAACCTGGTCTCTCCTCCCAATCCATCTCCAACCCAATGTCAGCACCTAAGTCAGGTAGCGATGTGCAATCTTCCATTTGTGAAAATGGTTGTTGGTACTGTGACAGGTTTTGGGATGGTTCCTGTCATGTTAGCTTGTTACACATGGGGTTGATTCTTGCTTGCTGATTACTCTCATAAACCTCCCTTCCCCTAGAAGAGGCAGTAGGTATGGGAACCAGAGAGGAGCAAAAGCGATGCTCCTGAGGCAACCTGGATCTTAACTGATCAATGTGCCTGCTCCAGAGGACACCATCCTGTTTGTACCCTGTAAGACCTGGGGCCTGTGATTTGGGTTATCTCAGCAGGAATCCATAATGGTTCACCCACAAGGTTCTTAGCATAAACAGAATCACCCACAGTGAATGTGCGAATTTTGCTAGTGGAATCTATTGGTGCATTGGGTGCGTAAGTGGGATGAAGGCGGTCAAGGGGAGATCTGAGTTTCCTACCCATCAACAATTCAGCTGGGGTTAAATTAGTTGAGGGGTTGGGAGTGATATGCTGGACACTGAGTAGTTTTTCAACTTTCTCAGTGATGTCCCCTGGACCCAATTGCTGAAGGTTTTCCTTGGTAAATCGTACCACACGTTCAGCCCGGCCATTAGCCGAAGGATGCCCAGGGCTGTCAGGGCATGTCTGATACCTGCTGTGCTAAATATGATTCAAAAAGGTTGGATGTAAATTGAGGACCATTGTCAGAAACAAGCACATCAGATAACCCATGAGTTACAAAAGCTTTTAAGCTGTTTGATGACAGCTTCAGTTGTGGTGGATGCCATAGGGATAACCTCTAGCCATTTGGAATATGCATCTACTATAATAAGGAAGGTGTGCCCTCTGGTAGGGCCAGCAAAATCAATGTGAATCCTGGACCATGGGCCCCTAGGACATTCCCATTCCTGTGTGGGGGCAGAGGTGGGGCAGGCCTGACTACCTGACAGTTGGGACAAGATGCAACCCAGTTTTCAACCATTTTGTCAATACCTGGCCACCATACATAACTCCTGGCCAATCCCTTCATTCTGACAATTCCGGATGACCCTCATGTAACATTTCCAAAACTCCTTTTGTAGTTTTGCAGGAATAACCACCCTGTTACCCCACAAAATACATCCTCTTAATACAGATAATTCAGTTTGCCTGGATTTAAAAGGTTGGGCAAGTTGAGGTAGATCTTGAAGTGGCCAACCTTTCTTAATCCAGCCTATAACAGGAGCCAATAAAGTGTCTTTGGCAGTCTCTCTGGCAATTTCAGCAGCATGTACTGGAAGCTTGGCAACGGTTTCTAGAAAAAGGTGTGAGTCTCAGGAACAGGGTCCTCAATGTGTGAAGGAAGTGGGCAGCGACTCAAAGCATCTGCATGCCCAATGTCTTTACCAGGTCTGTGGATCAGTTTGTATGAATAAGCAGCAAGAAATTCGGTCCATCTCAGCATTCTTGGTGACAGGATCATGGGCATTGGTTTGTCCCCTGCCACAATGCCTAAAGAGGTTTGTGATCTGTGACAACAGTAAATGTTCTCCCATATAGATACTCATGGAATTTCTTGACAGCTGCTACAATTGCCAAGGCTTCCTTGTCCAGTTGGCTGTAGTTCCTCTCTGCTTTAGTCAAGGTGCAGAGTAAAATGCAATAGGCTTCCCTCCGCTGGGAAGCATGTGGCTCAACACCCCCTACTCCAAAAGGGGAGGCATCACAAGTCAGAACAACAGGCAAGTTCTCAGAGAACTGTATCAGTACAGAATCAGGCGTGATTTGTCTCTTGATATTGTTAAATGCAGCTTGTTCCTTCCTGCCCCAGACCCATGTAGATTTCTTGTCTAGCAACCTATGTAGGGGTTCTGCAATTGTTGCCTTCTGAGGTAGAAACATATGATAGAAGTTAATGAGTCCCAAGAATGCTTGTAAATCTGTTTTGCATTTCGGCCTGGGGGCTTCTTTGATTGCCTGAACTTTGGCCTCTGTGGGTCACAATGGTTTGGGCTTCTGCAGTGGCATCATCAACTGTTAACTGTTGATATGCCTGTGCCAGGTCCAATTTGGCAAAAACTGTGCCCACTCCAAGAGAATGTAATAAATGATGTACTACTGGAACTGGATATGTGCTCTGTTGTAGTGCATGGTTCAATGTCCCTTGTAGTCTCCACAGATTCTTACAGACCCATCAGCCTTGACTGGTGTGACTATGGGTGTCTCCCACCTGGAGTGGTCAGTGGGCTCTAAAACCCCTTGGGCTATTAGTTTATCTAATTGTGCATCAATTTTTTCCTTTAATGCAAATGGAACCCTTCTGGGTTTTAAACGGATTGGTTGTACCTTGGGATCTATGTTAAAGGATATGGGGGTCCCCAAGTACTTGCCTAATCCGTCACTGAAGACCTCTGGAAACTCAGACTTCAAGGCCTCTTCCCATTCAGTGTTGCTCACGTGATTGATGCCAGTCACCTCGATGCCCAGCGGTTGAACCATTCAAGGCCCAGCAGACTTGGGTGGTCCTTGTCCACGATGGTCAGTGGTAGATGCTTGGTGTGGCCCTTGAATTTCACGTTGAATTCTCTTGTTCCAACTACTGGAATCTTGTTCCCTTGGTAGTCTTTAAGAGTCAATGCTTGCTTCTTGAAGTGATTCTTTTCGATGTTAGGAAGTACAGCTCAGAACAGACCCAACTGGCTTTGCTGCGACTGCTACTTATAGCCGGCAGCTACAGCTGACATCCAATCAGAGTGCAGGGTTTTCCCGCACTTTCTAAACCAATCATTTCCAACACTTTACAAGAACAATTCAAACTTAACCAATGATTTCAAACCTGCATACATAACAGAAGGAAGGAAGAAAGGAAGGAAGGAAGGAAGGAAGGAAGGAAGGAAGGAAGGAAGGAAAGGTTGTAGGTACTGTCTCACTGGGGTCTTCAAGAAGATATTGGACAAGCATTTATCTGATTGGTGTAGGACCTCCTGCTCAAGCCAGGAGACCATCAAGGTCCCTTCCACTCCTTTTATTCTATGTTCTAACCTGAATCATCATCATCATCATCATCATCATCATCATCATCTTTCTTCTTCTTCTTCTTCTTCTTCTTCTTCTTCTTCTTCTTCTTCTTCTTCTTCTTCTTCTTCTTCTTCTATTTCTCCTCCTCCTCCTCCTCCTCCTCCTCCTCCTCCTCCTCCTCCTTCACTAAGCAGTTTCTCTAGGGAATAATTAAGATATCTTTGTCAATATGTTTTCCAAGATATTAATCTAAAATATCTCCACTTTGCCATGAAGTCCAAAATGACAGATTTCTTCAGGGACTATTGCATATCTCTATCTCTATCTCTATCTCTATCTCTATCTCTATCTCTATCTATCTATCTATCTATCTATCTATCTATCTATCTATCTATTTATGTATCTCTCACCGCAACTCCACACATACACACAATACTCCTCAAAGGAGATTAACATGCCACGACCTCTTTGCTGAAGGTCCCCATGGTTGGAAGGGAGGCAAGCAATAACACTGCAATATTAAGCTAGCCAGGATTACCGATAAACAGTTGACCCCAGAAGAGCCCCTTGCTTGAAGCTGCTTCACTTTTTTTCCCCTGCTGACAGAAAACTCTAACACAAAACATGAAACAAGAGCTCACTTTTCATTAACAAGCAACAGGATGTGATGGGGTAGTTCAACTGTGCCTGTGATACTGAATTTCTTCTGTGTGAATACAGAGGAAATGCAGGCAGGGGTGGGCTGCTGGGGGTTCGCAAGGGTTCGGGTGGGCCCCTAGCTAATATTCCATGCAGTTCGGAGAGCCCTCAAATCCCACTCCTGGCCAGCCCTGCCCACCTCTCCCCTCCCCTACTTTTGTATCTGTTGAATGGTTCTGAGGCTAGATGTCCTCCTGCAGCACGTTGGCCACAGCATATCATCGTATAGTGAGTTGGCTGGGGTGAGTTGTGCCATTCTACTCTCCAGCTGTCTGCAGCCTCTGTGGCTCAACTACAAACTTGAAATGTGGCACGTATGTTCCTCGTGGCTTCTAGGTGCTCACTAAGAAAGGATTTTTCAAAATGACCATCAGAGCATTAGTATTTCCTACATTATTATTATTAACACGCTCTGATGCTAAGGAGTTCTACTTCCCCTCCCCACCTGAAAAGAAATCTATTCCAAATGCAAAACACAAGCAGAGGAGAGGAGTTTCCATTTCAGTTTCAGTCTCACAGAAGCAACCAGCTTTAGTACAGAACTGTTGAGCTAAGCCACGCCTAGGCTCCTTGCTGTCTCCTTCTTGCTCACACAGCAAATACTGTTTTAGTTTCCAAACAGCCCTCAGCTCTCTCACACACTGACAGGATGCTAGCCAGATGAATACCGATGGATGCTGGTAGTTAGAGGCAGAATTTTTTCCCCCTTATTTTCCTCCCCCAAAACTAAGCCCTACCACATAGTTTTGTAGAGAAGCACAGGTATCGAGCTAGTAAATAAATAAAAGTTCCTTCCTTCAATCCAAGGGAAGACTCCACCTTAGAATTCCTTTTTCAAAAGCAATATCCTTCCAGCCATTATGAATGAGTTCTGCCCCTGAGAAATAATTGGAGCGTTCTTTCGTCCTTGGTGAAATGAGGGGCCATTATCCATCCAACTTCCCTGCCTCCAAATTTGGGTAAAAGTATTCAAAGGCCATTTTGCCCGCATCCAACATTGCTCTCTTATCATATTTACCAAAGCGTAGATCCCTCCTGTTCTGCTTTTTACACACAGGAGAAAAGGTTCACAGAAGGGTAGCTGTGTAAATAAACAGTGTCAATGATATAATTGGTACAACTTCTTCCTTGCCCCCTGCCTATTTTTTTTTCCACCTGCAGCTGGGCTTGTACAGCATGTTCCTTCCATGCCAAGAAATTGCAGGATTTGCTCTAATTGACACTAATGAAACAAATTGCAACACGAAGTGTGACATGTCAGGTTACATTAGAGACTTGGGCGGTCACTTTATGAATCTCAGCTGCAGCAGAAGAGACTCTGGTCTGGCCCATCCTGGCACTTCAGAGGCACCTGTAACTTTATCAGCAAAGTGGGCAGATGTTGCTAATGACTCTCTGCAGTCAATTTGATTGCACAGGTGCAATGGCAGTGGGGGAGGGGAGAGAGAGAGGGAGGGCAGTGGAATTACGACTCTGCAGATGGAAGTTCTACCATGTTAAATCTTCTCAGTTGCCAGGGTTTCAAAGAGGGCATGTCGAGAGTGGGAGATTCTGTCCTTAGCAGAGGTGGTATATTCAGCCAGTTCTGACTCGTTCTGGAGAACCAGTAGCAGAAATTTTGAGTAGTTTGGAGAACCAGCAAATGCCACCTCTGATTGGCCCTGCCTGCATCTATTCTCTGCCTCCCGAGTCCCAGCTGATTGGCTGGGTCTTCTTTGGTTGCCCTGCACAGGAGAACGGAGCTGGAAAGCAGGTTAGTGGAGTGGGGAGGGAATAGGGATTTTGCAGTATATCATTCCCCCAGGAGTGGGGTGGAAATGGAGATTTTGCAGTATCCTTCCCCTGTGATGCCCACCAAGCCATGTCCATCAAGCCACACCACGCCCACCAAGCCGCGGTTGTAAAAAAAAATGAATAGGCAGCAGCCAAGAACTTAAGGAAAAAGGGCTGTATTCTTTTCACCTACTCCCCAAGGCCTGTAGAGATTATCAGTCACCTACAGACTTTTAGCTGTATAATTTGGGATGAAACACCCTTGGAATGATGTGGGAGTAGGAATGGATTTCCAGAGGGAAAAATTGCAGGCTCAGGAACCAGGAGCACTACTCAGGCAACCGTGAGGACACAGGTAAACCTCCAAGTGGCCTCAATGACACTCTAAAAGGATGCAAATGACCAAAAATAAATCCTTCCATTCCCCACTATTCTTGAATGAGAAGCTAAATGTCTTCAAAAGAAAAAACAAGAAAATCCATTTGCCTCCTGAAAAGGCACCTTTGGTACTCACCCAAGGGCTCAAAAGAGACCATCTATGTTAAAATTGAGCATCCTTCTCTCAACAGAGGAGGAGGAATACAATGCCATCGATCTCCTATCTACAACACAGTCCTTTCTGTGGTTCCAAGAAGGTTCCACACTCATTTGCACTAGGTGACCTTGAGGGTACAGATAAACCCCCAAGTGGCCTCAAAGACCCTCAGAGAGTGAACAACCAGATGACCTCAAAGAATATAAATCCTTCCATTCAGTCAGAACTGAAGAAGCTTCCTGGATGAGAAGTGAAATGTTCTCAAGGAAAAACCCAACAAAGCCCAGTTGTCTTTTAGGGACCCCAAGGGAGTGAGGTCCAGATTCCAGGAGAAAGCTTGGCAAATTTGAGCTCGGATTGAGAGCTTGAGGCATTGCTGTACCTTCAGTCCTTTCTTTTCACATATCCCACCCAGTCAGCCAAATGTTCTCCAACAGTCTAGAGCTGTTCCTTCCCATCTAGAGAATTCACTACACAGAAACTATGGCACAGATAGAGTACTTTGGGGAAATCAAGGGCTGTACTTGGACTCAAAGGTTCCAAACTGAAAGAAGGTCAGAAATAATGACATGGGAGGGGTGAGGGCAAACATCAATTTTGATTCAATCAGATTTACATTTGCATTTGATGATCATTACATGGATGAAATTACTCCCTACATATTTAACTTTTTTGTCTCCTTCTGTCTTGTTAAAATGGCAACTTTTAGAGGGGCTCTAGGGGCACTAATTAAGGCTTTATGAGAGGTGGAAAGGAGCGTTAACTTTCCCTTTGGAAGGAATTGTTTTTTTAAGTGCTTTATTCTGATCCTGACTGTTGGCTCTTTATAAGGTAAGGGTGGAACAAATCCAACTGTACAGTCAGCCATTATCACTAATATGGGCTACAACAATTATTCCTTGACTCACTCCATCTGGACCTGCAGAGTGACACAACATCACATCTACAGTCAGGATAACAGGTCTAAAAATCTAAACAGACTTTCTAGAAATCACCAACCCGTTTGGGCCACTCTACCATTAAATGGTCTCCCAACTCATAAGCAACCGCATAGATAAATCTTGCTAGAATCAAAAACAACGATGGCTCATAATCAACCAGCTGATTAATTCAGTAGCCCACCAGCCTTCAATTACTCATCAAGGTCCAGTCCCTTAATCTCCTACTGAGATGCAGTGTGTGGATTATGGCTACCTGGATTTCTAGATAGCATCAACATTATGCACAACTCTGGGAATAAAATTATTCATGTTAGGAGAACATCCAGGTTAGGAAAAGGCTGCCCTAAATCTCTTAAGGTTGGATTCAGACACCTTGCTACACCAAGAAACTTTTCTGTATGCAAGACAAGAAGCAATGGCTGGGAACTAATGAAGGAGAAATTTCCTGACGGTGAGAACAATAAACCAGTGGAACCACTTGCCTTCAGAAGTTGTAGGTGCTCCATCAGTGGAGGCTTTCAAAAGGACTGGACAGCCACTTCTCTGGAATGGTATAGAGTCCTCTGCTTGAACAAGGGGTTGGATTAGAAGACTTCCACAGTCCCTTCCAACTCTATTGTTCTGTTATATTCTGTTAAATGACTTGTTCCATTAGAGAGGAGATACTCCAGATTACTAGACAAGGGAATGCCCTAGTGAGAAGAAAATATATTGCTTTGAAATAATGCCTGATATTAACGACTTTCCAATATGATGCATCAGAAGAAACCATTTGTAGTATTTGTTTGTTTCTTTATACTTCATATTTCTTAAGCACCTATCTCCTCTGGTGTTCCTTGTTGCATAGGTAATACATCCCCCAATCATTCCTATCCACAGAGACGCAAGGCAACCTGTGGCTTCTTACAATTGTCTAAGTGTTACAAGATGTTCACGTTGCGCGTGCGCGCGCACACACACGCACTTCTTATCCTGTAGACAAACATCAAGCACTCCTGTTACAGAGAGGGCTAATTGGAAAATGCTTCCTAAGCATTTGAAGAGTCTTGAAACAGACAAGTGCCCACTTAAACATTTTAGAGACATTGGCATTTATTGACAATGTTGTAAGCTCGTCTACGGTCAATTATTCAAATCAAGAGGAGATTCAATAAGCAGTTACATAGGCAATAGATACACTTGAGTGCTCATTTTACAGAGATGTAGAAGGACCCGGCAGCTTCAAGGTCTTTGGGCATAAATAAGCCTGATCTTCACTCAATCCTCCTCTTACCATGATTGATCCCAACAGAGTTCTTTTCGGATTTCAGCAAGTAGTAATTCAGCTTCTTTTAACAAGTGCTGTCTGCCAACTTGGAAGCAAGCATAGGAATGTTTTACAAGTTGACATTGTCCTTGAGACAGGCAGAAATTTAGTTGATTTCCCCATGTTGCAAGAGCACAACGTGACTTGTTTAGCCTTTGGGTGACGGGATGGACATTATCATGGTCCATGGGTCACATACTGCCTTTGGTTTCCCCTAGTTATGCCAGCACCCCAAAACCATCTCTTTGAAGTTTGGTAGTGAGCTGACCAATTATTCCAGTCTCAAATCTGGGAAATATTGAAAATTTGACCCCAGACCTCAGCTCCTGGGGGATGTTAAGTTTGGAAGTCACTGCTATTCTTTTCCTTTCTTTTTCTTTTATCTTGCACGCCTTTTCTGTTTCCCTTGCAATCTTTATTTCCATTTGTAGGACACATTACAAGAAACTCTAATAAAAATTCTTTCAAAAAGGTTAAAAGCTGATGCGAAGTATAGCAATTAAGTTATGCTAGGCCAAAGAGCTTTCTTCCAGGGTATTATTGTGGCTGTGCAGCCTGCAGTTTTCTTGACTTCAATTAAACCCCAGCCAAAGTAAACAAGGAGAAATTCTTCTAGTGGATCGGTCAGGGAAGCTACAGGCCAATGGAGTAACTTTAAATAGAAAAATAAAACCTTGCCATGGATGTCAGCTCAAAAGCCCTCTTCAAAGAAATTTGAAAATGATTTTGGAAGTCAGATCAAAACAAAATGAAACCAGAAAGCCCAAAAGGCAACACAAGTCAACCTCTGAAAAATCTGGGAAGAGATTTCACCGTAGTATTAGTTACAGTTGCTTCCAAGCCAAATCTAAAACATTTCAAAAAAAAAAAATTCCTGAGCAAATTACTGCATTAGAACTTTTGAGACAGTGAACATCAGTTGTTTATAATTAGGGAAATTGAGAACAGCCTATTTCCAATCCCTGTGAGTTGTACAGGCAAATTAACATTATTCCTTGCCAATGTGTTTCACAGAAAATGATTTTTCTTTCATGTTCTGCCTAACCTGCCATTGTTAATAAGCTTTTACAGACGTTCTTCAGAATGATCAGTTTCCGATCTGGTCCTTCAGGTCTCACAATAGTAGATCCATCAGCAACATCATTGAATCCCCTGTTTCTGATTGTTTTTCTTCTTCTTTTCCCTTCTGCCTTTCTTAGCATTGTAAATTTCTCAAGACAGCTTAGTCTATACATCCTGTGTCAAAAACATTATAATTTGAGCCTGATGATTTAACAGAAAAATAGAATAACAGAGTAGCAGAATAGCAGAATTGGACCTTGGAGGTCTTCTATTCCAACCCCCTGCTTAAGCAGGAGTCCCTATATCATTCCAGACAAATGGCTGTCCAGTCTCTTTTAGAAAACCTCCAATGATAGAGCACCCACAACTTCTGAAGGCAAGTTGTTCCATTGGTTCCATCCTTTAAATGTTAGGGATCTTCTCCTTAGTTCTAGTTCCCATCCATCAAGGAGAGAAGCAACCACAAAGAAGAGGGGGTCAACTTATTTTCCAAACCACCAGAAGAAAAAACAACGGATGGAAACTAGCCAAAGAGAGGAGCAACTTAGAACTAATTTCTTGACAGTGAGAACAATCAACTAGTGGAATGGCTTGTCTTCGGAAGACGTGGGTGCTCCATCACTGGAAGTTTTCAAAAAGAGATTGGAAAGCCATTTGTCTGGAATGGTATGGGGTCTCCTGATTGAACAGGACTTGAAGACCTCCAAGGTCCCTTCCAACTCATGATGATGATGATGATGATGATGATGATGATGATGATGATGATATTGCCATATGCTATAAACTGAATTACTTGCCACATCATTGGGACTCTTTGAATGCCCAGTTCTGCAACCAACCAACTGTTTTAGAGATTAATTCAATCTGCCCAGTCTCTTCTTGAGACTGAATGAAACACCCACAACTTCTGAAGCAAGCTATTCCACTGGTTAATAGTTCTCACTGTTAGGAAGTTTCTCCTAAATTCCAGATTAGCTAGCAGAAAAATCAGTTAGGCAAATAGGACAGAGTATCTGGTTATTATGAATGTCTTTTGATTCTCTCTATGTAGGAATTAGTGAAGCTAAACCCAGTGAACAAAGGTAGAACTTTTATGGCAAGAACAACTCCCAAAGGAAGGAAACAATGATGAATGGCTGGCTTGAAGCAATTTCTAGTATCCCAGAGCAGAAATCTGTCTTCTATTTTTTTTTCTGAGGGTGTATAGGAATCTGTTCCTTTTTGATGCAAAGGAGAAGGAAGAACATCTTCTGGCTTGGGATTTATTTTTGCTAAAGCATCTCTTTTACCACTCTGCAAGATTTCTTTTTCCCTTGGCAGGCAGAGAAGCAAAGCTGCAATGGAGCGTGAGATATCATTTCTGGCATGGGGCACACACTGCTTAAACACACCTGTCCTCCTCTCCATATTGGAACCATGGATTGAGAAGAACCCCAACCGCCAATTTCAAGGACTCTCTGAACACATTTGGAATTGTGTAAAAATGGGAGGGCGGGATGAAGAGAGAAAGAGAAAGATTTTGCCATCTATTGGCCATAGTGAACCCTAACCAGCTATCATAATTGAAATTCTCAGTTTGAAGAAAGTGTCCTTTAAGTTATGCTGTTGCTGAATTCATGGACAATTCACTTTAGTTATCTAGGAATAATATGAATTCATAGGGTCTCTCTCTCTCTCTCTCCCTCCCTCCCTCCCTCTCTCTCTCTCTCTCTCATCTATATATCATCTAACAATCAATCATCTACCTCTAGCTATCATCTATCTCTCCCTGTCTATCTGTCTGTCTGTCTGTCTGTCTGTCTCTGTCTGTCTATCTACCTACCTACCTCGGGTCTTGTCCCGTGTAAGATTGAGAATACCTTGGCAACGTTTCGACGAAATCTCATCCGTCATCTTCAGGCTGGTGTCTTCAGCTTCGTTCTTCTGGGACAAGTGTGTGATAGTGGCTGTTTTTCCCTTTTAAACTCCAGAGTTACCCAGGTCTTTACAACACAAAGGGCTGAGAGACATACAGCCAGCACCTCAGCCACACAGGGTCTCAGGAAAAAGCCATCCAATCTGCATACATCAACTCCATCAACCAATCAAGAAGTAACAACACAGCCAACTCTGGAGTTTAAAAGGGAAAAACAGCCACTATCACACACTTCTCCCAGAAGAACGAAGCTGAAGACACCAGCCTGAAGATGACGGATGAGATTTCGTCAAAACGTTGCCAAGGTATTCTCAATCTTACACGGGACAAGACCCGAATACACCAAGATCCTACATATAAAATCTATAAATAATATATATATATATATATATATATATATATATATAACCTTTATACAGGGGTGGGATTCCAATTAGTTAACAAGTGGTTCTGTGGGCATGGCCTAATTTGTGAGTGTGGCTTGGTGGTCATATGACTGGCTGGGTGTGGCTTGTATGTAAATATTGTAAATATATATGTAAAGATTGAATTTTTTATTTTAAAAAAAGAGCAACTTTTACCCAAAATCAGGCAAAGCAGGCAGGCAGATTGAGCTGCTTGCAGAATCACAGCTTCACTCCCAGATCTACCTTTCTGCAATCTGCTGCCTGAGTCTGCACTGAAAAATGAAGCTTCAATCCTAAGGAAGGTTCAGCTCTGCTCTCAGGCCACCTCTCCCTCCCCCAACCCCCTGAATACCACCCCTGACTGGGCCTCAGGGAAGCCTCCTGGGTGGGGTGGGTGGGGAAGGGAGAGGCCAGCCAGTGGTGTGATTTGCCAGTTCTCCGAACTGCACAGAATCTTAACAACCGGTTCTATGGAACTGGTCTGAACTGGTAGAATCCCACCCCTGCCTTTATATATCATTAATCAATTTAGCACTTGCACGGGTAATAGGCCCTCTCAACTGCCTCCCATCTGTAATTAGCCCTGTTGTTTTTGCTTCCGTCATGTTGATCAAAGGAGGCTTATCTCGTGTTGTTGCTTTCTCCTGTGCCCGACCCAGCCTGGAGTGCTTATCTCCAGGAGGTGATGTTAACATGTCAGCTATTGCAATTTGTTGCTTTGCTCATGACCTTGCAGTTGGCTCGGCTCATTCTTCATTATTCCTGTCTGCTATAACTTGAGGCGGCTCTGCTGAGCTCTTCTGTATTTGGACAGGCCTGGCTATGCCTTCATAGGATAAGTCCACATGCCCAGGGATGGGGGGGCGGTGCCATTGGTCCCTGCTCCCCAATGGGAAGTGGTCTCTGCTCCTCCTGCTGGGTCTTTCCTGGTGTCTCAGTGCTTGGTAGGCCAGTGCTAGTTCAATATGCCTATTGATAGAATTGCTGTTGGAAAACCAGACTTCTTTTAAAAGGCATCCTCCTTTAGTTATATCATGGGCAACAACCTCAGCTTCTTGAAAGATGAATGTGTGATTATTCTCCTGCATATGTGCCCAGATCTGAGAGCCCCGCTACAGCTGCGGGATTTGTTAGCAGTCTCCAATCAGTTTGATTAGCTTTTTGGAGATCATTCCATGTTGGGTAGTGTTAAGTTTGCATCAAGAGACAGACGCGGAGTGCTTCAAGCTCTTTGTTTATTAGTGACTACAGCTCAGAACGAACCCACTTTGGCTGGGCTGTGGCTGCTACTTATAGCCAGCAGCCGCAGTTGCCAGCCAATCAGAGTGCAAGGTTTTCCCGCACTTTTTAAACCAATCATTTTTTACATTTTACAAGAACAGTTCAAACTAAACCAATGACTTTAAACCTGCATGCATAACAGGTAGGTCCTCTCACTTAAGTTAAAGACTGCCTCAAAGCAAAGTTAACTTCTGAGATTTCAAAGAAACAATTTATGGCTGGTGTTCTACTGTTTTGTTTTATATTTTAGGGAAGTTCTTTTTTTTCCTCCTTAACCTTCCCTTTTTGCTGTCTTCTTTCTTCAACCATCCAATCTTCCTTCTTTCTTCCCTCCTTTTTTCTACCCTTCGACCAAAGCATTCATAGCTCCTTGGATTTCATTTCAATTTGTTTTCCTTCTCCTGTCTTTCCACCAACACCACCATGACCGGTGTACATGTATAAAGTTGGTAGATAGACGTCTTATTTTAAGTAACTGACTTGGTTATAGAAACATTGCCAAGTATTTATTTCCTCTGATAGAAATGATAAGATCCCCCCCAAGTAATTCCTGTATCCTTAATTTCAGCTTTTGGGCAGAAAATACAAGGTATCCCCTCCCTCAACCCCCCTCTCTTGTTTGTTTGTTTTTTCCTTTTAGCTCTTTGTTTTTATTCCTCCCTGCTTCTAGCATTTAACTACATATTATCACAAATGGTAAAGAGCATCGAGGTTAAGAAAGCATCTGCTGAAAACAGCAAGCTGCCAATTTTGTGCCCGGATTTTCCTTTGCAGACATGCTTTCAGCATTCATGTACAGCTCCCTTTCATGATATGTTGGTGCTGTGCTGAATATCTCTTCTCCATATATATAACACTTTTTCAGGATGATATTCCATGGAATGGAATAAGAATAGGAATGGAATGGAATAGAATAGAATAGAATAGAATAGAATAGAATAGAATAGAATAGAATAGAACAGAACAGAACAGAACAGAACAGAATAGAACAGAACAGAATAGAAAATGTGGAATAGAATGGAATGAAATGGAAATGGGAATAGAACAGAACAGAGTAGAACAGAACAGAATAGAATAGAAAATGTGGAATGAAATGGAAATAGGAATAGAACAGAACAGAAGAATGGAATGGAACAGAACAGAACAGATTAGAACAGAATATTCTTTCTCGGACAATTGTGATGGGACACACAAGACAAATTTCTTGCGTGTCAACCACACTTGTCCAAGAAAGAATATTCTATTCTATTTGCACATACACTGAGTTCAGAAGCTCTCAGTGTACATGCAAACAATAAGGTAATATAATCATAAGATTCCAATAGTAGATGGTAACAGGAAAGATGAGAAGGATAATAGTAATACATCCCTACTACATGGGTAAATATCTTTAAACATAAGACAATGCAGTGGGAATTAAGTGTTCAGCAGAGTGATGGCATGAGAGAAAAAACTGTCCCCATGTCTTGTTGCTTAGGCACACAATGCTCTATAGAGGCATTGTGGGAGGAGAAGTTGAAACAGTTTATGTCCAGGGTGTGAGGCATCTGTAGAGATTTTCTGAACTCTTTATGGCTTGTGCGCTTTATACAGATCCTCAATAGAAGGCAGGCTGGTTGCAACTGCAACAATACAAGACCACACAACAGATACAAACTCAATGTAAACCGCTCCAAACTTGATTGCAGAAAGTACAGTTTCAGCAACAGAGGGGTCAATGCCTGGAATGCACTACCTGACTCTGTTGTTATATACTCTAACCCCCACTCCTTTAACCTCAAACTATCCACTATTGACCTCATCCCATTCCTAAGAGGTCTGTAAGGAGCATGCATAAGCACACAATTGTGCCTCCCGTCCCTGTCCTATTGTCCCCATTTATTCTTACCTATTACCTGTATTCTTACTCATGTTTATACTTATACCTATTATCTTGTAAGTGATTGACAAATCAAATAAATAAAATAAAATAAATAAAATAAATTTGGAAGGACACCCTGTTTCAGAAAAAGCATCATGACCTTCTGAAACTGCAAATAATTGAAGCAGTTGCCAGGGGTTGCAAGGTGGGTGGAAGGGGTGATGGGTGGCAAGAGTCACCCAGGAATTAAATGCTATCAAAGGAGCCAAACGGTAAGACCAAATTTCCATACTTCCGACACTGTATTAAGAGGAACACGGCCAAATTAATTTCCACCCATAAATAAAACATTGGGAGACAACAGTGTTTTCTTTTTAACTGAAATAAATTCCTGAGGTAATTAAATTTTCCAGTGTATGACCAAATGAAGAAATAATGTAACATAATAGAAACAGGAGGAGAGGTAGAGAAACAAAAATATCTGTATCAGAGAAAAAAAGGTTTTGTTTCATTGTATTGGGCTTATTTATTAAATGTTGAATTTGGTCATGCTCTATGACTTTTCCGTAAGAAAACTTATTAGTTCAAGGAAGGGCAATAGAGAACTTTGGGTGCTGAGGTGTCCTTCCAAGAGAGGTGGTGTGGGTAAAAGAAACATAGAATCACAGGATTGAAAGGAACCATGCAGATCTCCAAATCCACCCCCTGCTCAAGCAGGGAACTTTATCCCATTCTGGACAAATCTCTTTGGTTCAATATCTTCTTAAAAACCTCCAATAATGGAGTACTCACAACTTCTGGAGGCAAACTGTTTCCATTGATCAATTGTTCTCACTGTCAGGAAATTTCTCCTTAGTTTAGGTTGGGTCTCTCTTTAATGATCTTCCATCTGTTACTTCTTACCCTGCCTTCAGGTCAGTGGTGGGATTCAATTTTTTTTACTAGCGGTTCTGTGGGCATGGCTTGGTGGTCATGGCAGGGGAAGGATACTGTAAAATCTCCAGTCAGAGGAGATATTTGCTGGTTCTCAAAACTACTCAAAATTTCCACTACCGGTTCTCCAGAACAGGTCAGAACCTGCTGAATACCACCTCTGCTTCAGGTGCTTTGGAGAATATGTCAACTACCTCTTCTCCTGTGACAGCCCCTTCAAGTATTTGAACACATCTATCATGTCATTCCTAACCTTTCTCTTCGTTAGTTAGATGTACCTAATTCCCTTAACAGTTTGTTGTATGGTTTGGTCTCCAGACCCCTGATCATCTTTGTTGCTCTTCTTTGCACCCTTTCTGGGGTTTCAGCATCATTTTTGTATTGTGGTGACCAGAACTATATGCAGTATTCCAAGTGTGGTCTCATCAGCGTAATATAAAGAGGTATTATATCATTTGGTATGTTCTTGATATTTGATACAAAAAGATGTCAATAAGTTGTTCTTGGCTGCATCATCTTTCTTATGTGCTTCATAAATGCCATCAGGATTTTTTTGATGTTCTCTGAAGACACCTCTGGTAGATGCCCAAATTAATTCAAATTAAATTTAGTTTTACCAATGATTTGAAACATTTTAAATGGCAGAAAGTTTTATGATTGCTCAATCTTGTGGGATCTTGGTTACTTTTCCTCTCATGAAATCATGCTACAGAATGCCAACATGTCCAAAGAATTTCTTACAGGAATCTAATGTGAGATGACACAAAACCTTAGCATGAGTTCACTAAATCTGAACATGGGAGGTAACATCTGACTCTCCAAAAGCAACTCACAGATGCCATTCATACATTTGGGGACTTCCTTCTTTAGAAGGAACTTCTACATTGGCTTTCATGGAGACCAGATACTGACAACCTACAAAGTAGGAAAGGCCATATAATATTTTAAGATAACAGTAAAGTGTCAAGCTTAGCAATTAAATATCAGAGCTGGTGATGGAAACATAAAGGAGAATTTGGGATGTATGTAAGAGAGGGAGGAACAAAGAGAAAAATATCATATGATGCCAGGACGTTGAATCAATTGCCAAGCATCTAAATTTTGATCACGTGACCATGGGGATGCTGCAATGGTCATAAGTGTGAAAAATGGTCATAAGTCACATTTTTCAGTGCCATTGCAACTTTGAACAGTCACTAAAAAAAACTGTTGTAAATCAAGGATTACCTGTAATCTAAATGTGTGTTTGTATTTGCATACCCATCTGACTGTGGATTTGTTCTTTGGTCCCCTTGATATCACACAAGATGGTTTAAATTCACCTGATTATGAGCATTAGCATCATCTTAAGGTGGGAGAATGCCATTGGGCTCCAGTGATGTTCTTAGAAGACAAAAATGATGGGAAGCTGCTGTTTGAAAGGCTGCTCATTTACTCAGGAAACAGTGAAAGCTAATTTATGATGGAAGAAAACATCAAGAAAAGTGGGGCTAGAAAGAGTTTCAGGGGAAAAAGTAATCAGTTTGCTTATTGATAAATGGGCGCCTGGTGACGGTCTTATTGGAACAGAATAGAATAAAACTATTGTCACTTTAAACATACACTAATCTGCATACATTAAAATGAAATTTCGTTGCATTCAGGGCTCAAAAGATAACTATTATGCATATATTTGATTGCTTATTGTACCCTATGACTATTATTAAGTGTTGTACCTTATGATTCTTAACTCTGACTAATTATCTTTTCTTTTATGTATGCTGAGAGCATTTTCACCAAAACAAATTCCTTGTGTATCCAATCACACATGGCCAATAAAGAATTCTATTCTATTCTATAAACACACACATATATGACACAGAGAAACCTCACAGCCTAATTCAAATGTATACATGTACATGGTGGAAAAAAAGAATCCTGCGAATTTGACGGATGGCATAAGGAACAAAGCTGTTGCAGAATCTGGTAGTCCTGCTATAGATACTTCGAAACCTCCTCCCAGAGGGGAATAACAGAAACAGACTGTGAAGTGGATGTGTGGGGTCTTTCACGATGCTTCAAGTTCTAAGCACGGAGTGCTTGTGTCATGCCCCTGATGGAGACGGACTCTGAGGGATAGGAGGAACAGCCGACAGGGAGTGGAAGTGTGGCTCCAGAGGTTGTGGAGGTGGGTGGGGAATGGCAGAGGCCGGCTGAGCAGTCAGAGGAGGACCCAGGGCCATCCCCTCTCCATCCTAGGGCATGCAGGGAGGAGAGGATAAGGGAGAGGTGTGGTCTACTCTGGAGGAGAGGGCCTTGATCCTCTTCGTGGGCTGCAGGTGTGAGAACTGCATAAGAGTTTGGACCTGCGTTCTGGCAAACTCTGGAGACAAAGCGTGTTTCATTTTGGTCTGAAGTTATCTTGGTTGTTGTCCTTCCAACAGACTGTGCCTTGTTATCTCCTTGAATTTGGTAAATACTTCTCTTGTTCCATTGTGGAAATTTCGTCATTGTAGTTTGTTTGGTTTTTCATTTCACCTCTATCTGCTCATTAAATTCGGACTGTATTGCTTTCTTTTGAAGACTATTTTTGAGTACGTTTTATCTCCAACTGAGTATTATTGAACAGTGGAGCCAAATTGGAGGCATTAAAGGACATTTATTTACGTTTTGGATTTTGTTACGCTTGTGTTACACTCTGGGTCATCACAGCAGTATCCAGAATACCAAGAAGTGAGCTTCCTATGATCCAATACCCCCGCCTCACCCTCCTTACCTGCACTGCGCATGCTCACACTTCCCAGCATGAGCAGTGCAGGTAAGTTTGGCTGGGGCTCGCGTGCCTGCACAAATAGTTCTGCATGCCACCTGTGGCACGCATGCCATAGGTTTGCCATCCCTGATCTAGGTCATGGGGCTCTGCTTGGCCCCCGACCTTCTCACCTTCTGCCATGATTTAAAAACCTGGTTGTTTGAACAGGCTGCGCTGTGCTGACTCCTCGGGCGGGATTGGTTTTATATTTTAAATTATTAATGGTTTTTTAGTTAATTTGGCTTGTTTAATTTTATTTTATTTTAGGTAATTAATTTATTGTTCTGATTTTAGTTGTGAGCCGCCCTGAGTCCTTTTTGGAGAGGGGGCGGCATACAAGTCAAATTAATAAATAATAAATAAATAATGGTTGTCCCAAAAGCACTTTTCCAACAGGCAACTAGTCTTTCTTATTTATTTTTTCCTTGAAAATGTTTTGCTTCCCAAGAAGCTTCTTCTGATGTGGAAGCACCTTTGGGAGTATAAAGCAGCAATTATTACTTCTTGTGATCTTTGTTGATATATCTTAGGATTGTGTTGGGTTTTTTGGCAGCTGCAGCACACTGCTAACTCATACATAAGTGATTGTCCACTAGGTCATCTATATCCCTCTCACAAGCATTACTGCTAATCCAGGCACTGCCTGTTCTATACATCCCATCTCATTTTTCTTGCCTAAGTGCAGGGCATTACTTGTCTTACCACTAAATTGCAACTTGTTGGATAGGGCCCAATGCTCAGGCCTGCCAAGATCCTTCTGAATCTTGGCTCTACCTTGCAACATATTATAGGGGCAGTTTTGGGTTTCATGTGGGGTTTTTGCTTGGTTTCCACTTTTTGTTCTTACAATGTGGAGCAGGGGAGGACGTTCAGTATCGCTAACATCTGATTCGGACTGCATTTCATTTCTCCTTCAGTATCCTCCACCCCAACGTGATGATTGATTCTGAGAGAGTAAGTATACGGTCTGAGTAAATGAGCAGAAGAAAAAAGAAGTAGGAGGGGGAAGGGCTGCCCGTTGTGTAGATCTGAGCCTTATCCATCACTTTGCCCAAGCATGAAAACTCTTATGACAATGTTACCATTCTGCTAATGGCTCATGGGTGGATGGATACCCTCCATTGCCCTAAAATATGCAATCATTTAATTGTCATTGCAATCCTATTATATTGCCATTATGGAGCGTCTGGTGTAAAAAAAAAAGCAGGCAACACACTGCAAGTTGGGAAATCAAGCTAAATCACAGTGCTTTCCTAAATGACTCAACACTGTTTGCATTGCACACTCCATGGACCCCAGCTCAGATAGCGATTAGGTAGTTGCATAGGTGAACTAGGAACTTGCAGCTCTATTGTACAATTCAGTGATGTCCAGACTGGGAATTACGGCTGTTGAAAACACTTTCAGGTTGCTTTCAAAGCCAAGAAATTCGGGTTTATGGCTCACTTTGATGCAAAGGGCCTCTAGGGCAACCCTTTACATCCTGGGCTGTTACCCCATATCCTTAGAGTTATGAGTTCTCAGTTATCAGGATGACTGCTAGAGAGCAGCAAAGAGACATATATATCTGCATCTATGCTGCCATCTAGTGGCAGTCAGAATTGTTGCAGGCCAGGTCTTCTAAGCAAAATACAGCTAACTTTTGTCTTATGACTGGTTGCTTAGAGACAGTTCAAAATTACGATGGACCTCCCCAACACTACTTACAATCCAGTTCTAAAATTCCAATCGATGCAAACCCCCCACCAGCCACCACATGGCCACATGAGTGCATTTCAGGTGCTCAGCAATTGGGCCATGCTGTTTTCAACCTCCCACTGTTACATGTCTGTGTTTTATGATGTTTTTGCTGAAAAACAGCATTTATTTCCAGTTTTTGGCAAAACCAATCCAGAGCAAACAATTGGTTTGCTTAATAATGGCCACATTTGCTTAACAACCACCACAGAAAGATCACAAAATTGGGTTGGTCATATGGGTGACCTATTTCCATGACTGCCATGACCTATGTATGTAGTGGGCAAACTCAATTTTGGTCATATGTCAAGGACTACCTGTATAATATGCTGCACAAGTCAAAAAGAGGGCTGTGAAAATATCTACAGATTCCTCACATGCTGGACACAAATTGTTTCAACTCCTACCCTCAAAATGACACTGCACGTCAGAACAACTAGACACAAGGAGAGTTTTTACCCAAACGCCACCACCCCTCAACACTGTCCAACTATTTACAAAGTCTGCACGACTATTACTATCCCCTCCCATCCCCTCCCACTTGTGATTGTAGGACTGTAACCTTGTTGCTTGTATCCTTACAATTTTTTAATTGACTGTTTCCTAGTATGATTTGATTTCTTATTGTACCCTATGACTAATATTAAGTGTTGTAACTTGTACCTTATGATTCTTGACGAATGTATCTTTTCTTTTATGCACACTGAGAGCATTTGCACCTAGACAAATTCCTTGTGTGTCCAATCACACTTGGCCAATAAAGAATTATATCTATAATCTATCTATCTATCTATCTATCTATCTATCTATCTATCTATCTATCTATCTATCTACCTACCTACCTACCTATCTATCTATCTATCTATCTATCTATCTGTCTATCTATCTATCTATCCAGCAAGGCTGGTAAACTCTTTGCAAACTAATGTCTTAATACTTTTGATGGACATTATTTTTCCTCTTCTATCACATCCAGGATTATAATTTGGCAGCAACTTTTGCATAGATACAGGAACTGTGCCCAAGACTCTAATACTGTTGCATTTCCTGTTACCTGGATGTGCTGTCCAATGAAATCAATGGCCCATGATAAGAACCACTGAAATGCCATTATTTTCCATGAGAACCAAGTTTAAGAACTGAACAAGAATCATCCATCAATGGCAAGGAGAGAAGAATCATCACTTTTCAGAGTCTGACAAGAATAGAGAATTTCCTTCCATTTTATTCTCCAGTAAACACTTGCCCAAATTCACCCATTTTTTTCAGAAATGCATTGCCAAAAAGTGCAGAAATCTAAGGATCTCTTGTATATCTACAGCCTTACTTATGAAAACTCTGCTTAAAAATCCAAATATTTAATGGAATGGAATCCAATTTAGTTTATACATTAGCCTCACCTGTTTCTTTGTCAGGACATATTTTGTCAAGACAAAGGACATATGAAGAACGGTTGTAGGATTGTACGTTGTAAGACAAGAAACAGTGGTTGGAAACTAGTCAAAGAGAGAAGCAATTAATTAGGGAGAAACTTTGAAGACAATGAGGACAATTATCTAATGGAACAGAAGTTGCCTTCAGAAGTTATGAGAGCTTTATCACTGGACGTTTTTAAAAAGAGACTGAACAGACATATGTCTGAAGATATAAAGTCTTCTGCTTGAGCAGGGGGTTGGACTAGAAGACCTCAAAGGTCCCTTCCAGCTCTATTCTGATTTTAGAGAGAGTGACCTAGATACTGTCCTTTAAAAGTGTGAAGACATTAGTCTGTGAAGAATTAGCAGTCCTTGATTTATGATGAAAAAGGATGCCATAGTGCACACCCATTTGCCTAATCAGAGGTGGATATTCAGCAGGTTCTGACCAGTTCTGGAAAACCGGTAGCGGAAATTTTGAGTAGTTCGGAGAACCGGCAAATCCCACCTCTGACTGGAGATTTTACAGTATCCTTCCCCTGCCATGACCACCAAGCCATGACCACAGAACCAGTAGTAAAAAAATTTGAATCCCACCACCGGTATAAATATCATAAATAGGTCACCTACATGACCAACCCAATTTCTTTTAAGAGTAAACATAATGAATGGAGTAGATGACCTTTTTTATTCCTTTTTCCCCCTTTCTGGACACTTTTCCCTCTACTGAGAACCATATAAATAAAGTCAGCTCTCTCGCGTTTAGGCATAGCCTCTTTTCAGTCATGTTGGGGACATGTGATATGATGAAATGTGGCAGTGAGGTCCCATGGCACATGGGACATCCTATGGCTATGGCCATGTTCTACAAGGAGTTAACTATGTTAACTATGGAAGCTAGTTGCAATGCCAAGGAAGTTTCTGGGGTAGACCTTCTTCATCCATGGGCCTTCCTTCCTGATGTGGTCACATGAGCCAGTCCAGGAGTCTGGGGAGGACTCGGACAAGTCTGATACAGAGATAGGGCACTAGAGCCATCTGGGAGTTATGTGCTGATTCCGGAGCCTCCAGAATCTGACAGCAGCGAGGCAGAGGAACAAGGGGAGCCTGTTCCCAATGTGTGTGTGCACAGAGCTGCCAGAAAGCAAGAACAGTTAAGACAAAAGGGGCGACTTGGGAGTAAGGCTTGGAAGTGATTGTCCCCTCCCATAAGACATAAAGGAAGAGCAAAGGGCCATGGGCCTTTGCAGGAAGCAACTGGTTAGTTTGAAACTGAAGGTCTGTGTTGAATTTGTGTTCTGTTTGGCCTTGCATAACTAATTAGAAATTTAGTCATTGGCAGCATTTCAAGAAAGATAAAGGTGCGTGCTTATCAGACTTATCCTGAAGGACATTGTCAGACTTCCATGGGAATATTTACAAAATGTTTGAGGCTCATTACAGGCTGTGAATGACTAAAATTCTCAGCTGTTGAAATAAAGAAAAAAAGGTTTTGGGACTAACATGTGTTTATGTGTTTATTATGTGCTTTCTCCCCTCCTGTTCAACATCTACATGAAGCCGCTGGGTGAGATCATCCGTGGTTTCGGGGTGAGGTATCATCAATATGCTGATGATACCAAGCTTTACATCTCTACTCCAGACCACCTCAGTGATGCCCTCCCAGTTCTTTTGCGATGCCTGGAGGTGATGCGGATCTGGATGGGGAGGAACAGGCTCTGGCTCAACCCAGACAAGACTGAGTGGCTGTGCATACCGGCATCTCGGGTCCAAGAAATTCCATCTCTGACCATAGGGGAGAGGTGTTGCCCCCTGTGGATAAGGGCACTTAGGTGTCCTCCTGGGCGTCGGCTCAGTATGGAGGAGCAGGTGGGAGCCGTCGCCAGGGCTTTGCCCAGGTTCGCCTGGTGCATCAGTTGCCCCTACTTGGACGAGATTCCCTCATGGTCACTCATGCGCTAGTTGCCTCCCGTCTTGACTACTGCAATGCTCTCTACCTGGGGCTGCCCTTGAGGATTATGCGGAGGCTTCAATGGTACAGAATGCGGTTGCTCAGGCGGTGATGGGAGTGGCCCGATTCTCCCATGTGACACCCCTCCTGCGCGATCTTCATTGGTTGCCAGTTGCCCTCCATGTAAGATTCAAGGTGCTGGTATTAACCTATAAAGCCCTGCATGGCTCGGGTCCGGGGTACTTGCAGGAGCGCCTCCTACCAGCATCGAGGTCCGATCGCCTGGTATACTCCCACAGGCAGGCCCTCCTGGGGGTGATGTCAGCCAGACAATGTCGGTTGGCGGTCCCCCGGTGGAGGGCCTTCTCTGTGGGGCCCATCAGCTACCTCTAGAGCTGCGTTTGGCCCCGGACCTGCGCTCCTTCCGCCATGATCTCAAGACTTGGCTGTTTGTACAGGCTGGCCTGGACTGAGCAGGGTTGGGAATTTTAGTTTAAGGGTATTTTAATTAGATTTTATAATTGGATTAGATAATTTGATAAATGTTGTATTTATTGTTTATATATTTCTATGTAAGCCACCCCGAGTCCCCTCGGAGATGGGGCAGCATATAAATCCAAACAAACAAACAAACAAACAAACAAACAAACAAATAAATAAAGTGTCTCAATAAGCCTTGGTCAGAACACTTCTTTTACCCCAGAGGTGTCAAACTCAAGGCCCATGGGCAAGATCTGGAAATAGCGAAGGACTGGCTCGTGGTGCCCCTGCCAGTAAAAACAGACAAGAATAGAATAGAATAGAATAGAATAGAATAGAATAGAATAGAATAGAATAGAATTTTTTATTGGCCAAGTGTGATTGGACACACAAGGAATTTGTCTTGGTGTAAATACTTTCAGTGTATTTAAAAGAAATACATTCGTCAAGAGTCAAGAATCATCAGGTACAACTCTTACTGATAGACATAGGGTACAATAAGCAATCAAATCATACTAGGAAACAGTCAATATAAATCATAAGGATGCAAGCGACAAAGTTACAGTCACACAGTCACAAGTGGGAGGGGATGGGTGATAAGGAGTGATGAGAAGATTAATAGTAATAGTAGTGTAGACTTTGTAAATAGTCGGACAGTGTTGAGGGAATTATTTGTTTAGCACAGTGATGGCATTCGGGGAAAAACTGTTCTTGTGTCTAATTGTTCTGGTGTGCATTGCTCTATAGTGTCAGTTTTGAGGGTAGGAGTTAAAACAATTTATGTCCAGGATGTGAGGGGCCTGTAGATATTTTCACAGCCCTCTTTTTGACTCGTGCAGTATACAGGTCCTCCATGGAAGGCAGGTTGGTGGTAATTGTTTTTTCTGCAGTCCTAATTAGTCTCTGGAGTCTGTGTCTGTCCTGTTGGGTTGCAGGACCAAACCAGACAGTTATAGAGGAGCAGATGATAGACTCAATAATTCCTTTGTAGCTGTGTAGCTTGAGAGGACTGCATTTTCCTTGGTTATAAAATGATATGAGATCCACTATCCTGGCTTTCTTCTTCTCCAGTGATGACGATCGTAAATAAGGCCAAGACAAGCCTCCAAATGTTTTCATTCTCTCTTTTCACAAATGGGAGAATCATAGACCCCCTGCCATCCATGGCACAACATCCTCCAAAAACTCTTAGAAAGCCTGCCAGGATTAAAATAAGCACTAGCAAGTTGGAGGATGAAGTTGCAAAAGCTGGTGCTTTCCCTGATACGTTGTCGAGCCATTCTGACTGTGTGAAGCAGCTGAATTACAGCCGCCACCACAAGAATTAGGCTTTAATATATTATGAATAACTGCAATTAAATGGAAGTGAAAGTAAAATAAATCTGCATTTTATCTGCATTTTCCCTTCCATTTAATGACAATCCAAGCTGTTGTAAGCTTTTATTTTTTTCTGACTCCAGTAACATAATGGGGGAAACTTTTGCTGAAGTAAGATCAAATTACCACATTAGTCTAAGTGTAAGCAGTTTATAACTCCAGCTGTTCTGCAAGAAGATGCTGAAATATACATTTTTCTTTGCCTCCCTGTGAATTCCCAAAACATACCAGGGCATCTTTTTTCTACTCTAATGGATACATTTGGTACCTGTGAAGGAGATGCACCCATTAAAATGTGAACGATGAGCCACATGCACCCAAGGATGAACAAGGTCACTTGGTACAGTTGCAGGCCTTCAGTATGTCTAGTCTAGTGAAAGAAAGGAGTAGGGGAGAAGTTATAGCAATATTCCAATATTTCAGGGGCTGCTACAAAGAAGAGTTCAACCTGTTTCCCAAAGCACCAGGAGGCAGGACAAGAAACAATGGATGGAAACTAATCAAGGAGATAAGTAACCCGGAACTAAGGAGAAATTTCCTGACAGAACAATTAACCAGTGGAACGGCTTGTCTTCAGAAGTTGTGGCTGCTCCATCACTGGAAGCTTTTAAGAAGAGACTGGACAGCCACTTGCCTGAAATGGTGTAGTGCATCCTGTCTAAGCAGGATCTCCTACTTGTGCCGGGAGTTGGACTGGATGACCGCCAAGGTCCCTTCCAACTCTGTTGTTCTGTGTACTGTGTACCTGGGATGGAGATGCACACATTAAAATATAAACAGTGAACTACCCACACCCAAGGATGAATGTCACTGTATGTATGCAGGGGGCTGGGCTAGGAGGCCTCAAAGGTCCCTTCCAGCTTCTATTCTATTCTATTCTATTCTATTCTATTCTATTCTATTCTATTCTATTCCATATTCCATATTCCATATTCCATATTCCATATTCCATATTCCATATTCCATATTCCATATTCCATCCCATCCCATCCTATCCTATCCTATTCTATTCCACTCCTGCCATCATGTGATCACATTTTTGATGCTTGGCAACTGGTCTAGATTTACAGCCATTGGTAGCATCCCATGGTCACATGACAACCATTTGTGATTTTCCCCCCTCTAGAAGTCATAGTTTACTTCCAGTTTCTTGCAAAAAAAAGGCCATTGCAGATCATGAATTTGCTGAACAACTACAGAAAAGGCCATAAATCCGGGTACAGTCCTGTGGCGACCCACTGAACAACTGGAATGATTTAAGGCTGTAATTCTGAGCTCAGTTATGGTGGTAAGTGGAAAAATTACCCTGCAAGAATGTTCAAGCAGCTTCAGAATTGCTAGATAGAAGGGAAATAGGTTTGAGGTTCCAGGGGTGTCAAACTGGATTTCTTTGAGGGCCAGATCAGCATTGTAGTTCCCCTCTGTGGTCCAGCTGGGAGAGAGGGGGGAGATGGGATGGATGCTTCCTACAACACTTTGCCAGCTAAAACGGGACATGCCCCCCCCCCAGTTTTCAGCCTGGATGGCTTCCTGCAGCACTTTGTCAGCAAAAATGGGGCAAGGGTGGCCATTTTGGGTGGCAGAGTGCTACAGGAGGCTGTCTAGGACCCAAAACAGAGTGTGGGGGCCTTGTGCACCCCCTGTGCCCTGTTTTGGCCAGCAGAGTGCTGCAGGAGCCCATCCAGGCCAAAAATGGAAAATGGGGTGTGGGAGGATGCATGCGCAGTCCCTCCCGCAACCCATTTTGGCTTCCATAGGCACCACCTTTGCTATTTCCAGGCTGGCCCCATGGGCCAGATTTAAGTACCCCCCCCAGGCTGGGCCCAACCCACAGGCCTTGAGTTTGACACCCCTGTTCTAAAGTAAAAATTAACACCATTGTATTGAGAAAGGGGTGGTTTACTAGAAGCCAAGTGGAATACAGCAGTGCAAAGCCAGAACTGAAGTTCGCATGCCAGAATCTCAAGTATAACTTGTTCCTCCTGAAGGTGCCTTCCATGGCTGCTTCCCTCACCTCCAAACAAATTTAAAAGTGATGTTTTTAGTACAGTCTCCTGAGGAACGCAACTACCGTAAGTTCCCAAGCAGTTGACCTTGAGAGTGTGCTGTGAAAGGAATGGTGGACTTTCATTTCCCCGAAGTATAGCCCTCTTCCCATCTGGCCTCAAGAGTTCATGGAAAGGACTTCCGGGTTGAACCTTCTCACTAACGGATGGTGGTTTGCGGCAGCCCGCTCTTGCATTGGAGAGCTCCGATCCTTACGGCTCGTGGCTGAAGCTGCCTCGGAGGGGCGGCGGAGAAAGGGAAAGCTGCCAGCCAGAGTGAGGGGAGCCGCATCTCCTCCCTTTTGGGTCTGGTCTTTTCCCTCCGAAGACGACAAGAAGTGGTGGTCAATATGGCCACCTCAAGAGAAGGTCTCAACTGGACTAAGATCGGTGCAGGAGGAAAGAAAAAGTTGACAGCAGAAGAACTGGGAGTATCGGATGGTAAGATCAACAAAGGCACCCTGGGATTAAGATAAAGATGAGTTTTAAAAGAAGAAGAAGCGCAGTGTAAAGTGAAGGAAAAATAATAAGTAAAATATCTTTGACAGCTATAAGGGCTTGAACCGGAAAGGAAGAAGCCGGCATAAGAACTTAAGCTTGGAGCTCGAAAAATCCTGAATATTAAAATAAAAGGAAAGGGAGAAGATTTCATGTAACAGAAAGTGCCACTTTGTGGATAAAATTGGAATTTAAAGAAGAAGGAAAATATCTTGTTCCTTTGTGAATTGGAGTTGTTACAATTTTAAAGAGACACTGAAACAAAAAGCAAGATCCATAGAAGGTGAAAGTTTGAATTAAAATAAAAGACAGACTGCTGGATTAGTTGGTGATATTGATATAGACTCTGGACTTGGGCTAAGATCTTAGAAAATTTAAAGAGGAAGAAATAAGGAAAATAAAAACTTTGGTGGCCATCCAAGGAATTAAAAATGGAATTTAAAAGTATGAAAGAACTGCTACAGGAAGTGACTGAACTAATTTGGCTCATTGCAGAAGACATGGGCATGGAAATGGCGAACAAAGAACAAGAAGAAGGAATCTTGGAAAGGAGGAGCCAGCACAAGGGAAAGCCATTTTAAAGAGACAATTAACACAAAGATTAATACAAATAAAAGGGAAAGGAAGGGTGGTTAAAAAATGAAACCTAAGAAAGTAATTAAAAAGGGGAACATTTATGAAATTAGGCATGCTAGAAAGGTCCAGAAGAAAAGGAGCAGAAAGGCAAAGAGAGGGGGATTCAAATTGGATGGAGAAGGATATAGCAGGATAAAAGGGAGGAGGAACAAGAAACAAGAGCAGAAGATAGAGAAATACGGAATTATATAATGAAGAAAGAAACTCGTTTACATAGAGATAATGGTTAATGTATTAAGAAGGGTTCTGCATGGAGAAGAGGGGTAATAAGAATATATTGTAATCATAAAATGTAAAACAATAGAGGGGTTACTGACAATTTTATTAGATGAAGGTTACACTTTTACTTTTATTTATAAAAGAAAGGTAAATGTTGATTAGATAAATTGAATTAACTGAAATGATTTTTGAAGATGTTTAAAAACCAGATTTGTCAGTAACCAAGGTTAGTTATTTTTTACTATTATTTTGGAACTATAAACAAATTTTAGGGGGATATGTGTTGCAGAACCCTGATTGAAAAGGATATAATGTTATGTAGCTTTTCTTTTCTCTTTTTCTTTTATTCTATCTTTTGCTTTAAAGGAATGATTATTACTATGTTAATATGTTAACCACTGAGGTGTCACTTTCAAAGTAGTAAAGGGGGGCAAGTCTAGGTTTTCTTTTATTCTTTTTGTGTTAAAGCTTGTATTGATTTAGAATTATGGAGAGAATATGTGATGAAAGGGCAAATCTGACGGATAAAAGAAATATGTAAATGATAAAAGAGTATTAACAATGTGAAGATAGTTAAAGGATAGATATGGACAAACTTTATTTTCTATATGATGGGCAAACATATTGTTATTTTTAAGATATATAAATATTTAAAAAATATTTACAACTAATTTGAAATGAAATGGGGGGTTATACAGATTGAGATTAAGATTTGAGACTAGGATTAATTTGTTTGGCCCTTTGTTTGCCAAAAAACGGAATGGAAGTAAAAATGGGATAAAATAGGAAGTTAAATGTCAAAAATGAATATAGAACCGTTAAAAATTGAATAAAACTTGTTTAAAAAAAAAGAGTTCATGGCAGACTGGCAAAGAAAAGTTGTTTTCAAAACACAGTAGCAGAGTAGTGAGGTGACATCTGACAATCTTCTCTGCCTCTATGGAAAAAAAACACTTGAGGAAACATCTGAAACCTTCAAGAAGCAGATTTTGCCAAATGATCTGGGATGTAAAAATTCTTCAACCCAGGGAGAATTTTCCTGGGTCTCTTCTTCTTATCAAGTCAGGCAGTTTGACTTATACACACACACACACACGCACATTCACGAAAGGAAAGGTAAGAACTGGCAAGAAGCAGTCTGCTCTGCCACCATAACAAGGGACAGGTGGACAATTATTCAGAAGACAGCAGTCACAAGCCCACTGCATTGTGTGGGCAGGAGGAAAAGTTGCAAGAAACTGAAGTTTGATTTGATTGTAAAGAGGTCTTGCATTTGAGGTCTATAGCAGCCACTGAGATTGTCTCATAACAGCTTCTTGGGTTTTTGGAATAATCTTTTTGGTGATTGATGTCCTTGAATACCTGGGTTTGCTTCATTTCAGTTTGGCAAGAGAAGCCCACCAAACCAGCAAGCAGTAGCTCTCTCTCTCTCTCTCTCTCCTCCCATTAGAGAGTATGCTACATTTACCTTCTGTTTTTTGGCAACTGGAACATCTTTAATTCATTCCCTAATTATCGTACCTAATGTCACCTATACCTGTACTGCTAATGGTTTTTATATTAGCACTGAAGCTCAAAATATGAAAGTTTTGCACTTGGGTAAGGCTCTTACTCTTAGCGAGCAGTTTAGCTACCAAAGTAGCTATTTAATCCAAATGCAATTAGGCACAAGTGGAATCCTTCAACCCTGTTATTATTTCAGAGAGAGAGAGAGAGGAGGGAGGGAGGGGGAGGTAGAGAGAGAGAGAGAGAGAGAGAGAGAGAGAGGTCTCCATCTACAATACAGTATAGATTCTTTTAGAAGGTTACATTATCACTGGAGAGTTCACAAGTGAAGCGGTACACCATTTTCGGGTTTCCCAACCTTTCTGCAGCTTGGAGAAATAAAATGAAACCCTACATTTCCTTAATAAACAAATAGATTTGAAAAAGACATTTTTATTGCTCCTGGAGAAAATTTTCAATAGGAGCTAGTAAATAAAGAAAAGATCTTCACACCTGGTCTTACAGATACAGATAGAGATGAACAGAGTTGGAACTTGGAAGGGATCTTGTAGGTCATCTAGTCCAACCCCACCATCCAAGCAGGAGATCCTACACCATTTCTGACAAATGGAAGTCCAATCTCTTCTTGAAAGTTTCCCGTGTTGAAGCTCCCACAACTTCTGAAGGCAACTTCTGTTCCACTGGCTGATTGTTCTCACTGTCAGAAGATTTCTCCTTATTTCCAGGTTGAATCTCTCCTTGATCAGTTTCCATCCATTATTCCTTGTCTAACCTTCAGGTGCCTTGGAAAATAGGTTGACCCCCTCCTTTTCTCTGTGGCTGCCTCTCAAATATTAGAAGACTGCTATCCTGTCTCCCCTGGTCCTTCTCTTCCCTAGACTAGCCAGGCAACCTTTCATCATATGTTTTAGCCTCCAGTCCCCTCATCATCCTGGTTTCTCTTCTCTGCACTCTTTCTAGAGTCTCAACATCTTTTTTATAGTGTGGTGACCACAACTGGATGCAGTATTCTAGGTGTGGTCTTACTAAGGCTTTATAGAATGGTATTAGCACCTCCCTTGATCCTGATTGTATCCCTCTGTTAATGCAGCTTTTTTGGCTGCCACTGCACACTGTTGAAATAAGATCTTGAAATAAGACTGATGAATTGAGAGCTGCTAAAGGATCCTTCAAAAATTTCAGGTTTTGCTGGGAGAGGATTATCGACACATTGTTTGCAGAATATACAATACCTTAGAATTCATATCCCAGCCTAGCAGCCATCTCCAACTCAAGACATAAAATATACAAACAGATATCCTGAAAAACCAACATAAATAGGAAGCCCCCGAGTAAAACCCCTAGTTTGATCCCAAGGTGTGCATATGAATGTCCTTTGATGGAGGACAAACACTTCTCTGCATATCAAACACATGATCCCAATTCCAACCTTCTCCTCCCCACATCCCTCACACACAATTAAATGAGAAACTTTTAGTTGCATACTGATCAACTTCCTCTGGATCATTAACATGCATGTCTCTTCTAATTAGTGTTCTAATTCACACTGGGTAAACAGCTTCTAACAGCTACTTTTCTCCCATTAATCACATAAAATATAGTCTTCACAATCAAGAAGGAAATTGAAATCTGGGGCGAGGAGGGGACCATGACATAAAGATTCACTGAACTTGGCAGCTTAGAAAAGGCTGGGAATGGCAGATTTATCTCCATGTCGCTTGGAGGAAACAAGCTTAGCTACTGGAAACAGGACCAAAATTAAGTCGGTGTTTAATTTTTTAAAAAACTTTTAAACTAGCTTTTTTTTTGCACAGGAGGTCCCCACCCTTTTTCAAGTCAGCCCACTACTCTGGTTTTCATAGCCATTTGCTAATTCCAGGGATGTGAACAAAACAGTTGATTGTTTGCTTTGCAAATGCTCTACTGATCGAGCAGTGTTTCTCAACCTTGGCCACTTGAAGATGTGTTGGCTTCAATTTCTAGAATTCCCTAGCCTTTGCCATAGCCATGGTGGTGCAGTGGTTAGAATGCAGTATTGCTGTCAGGGTTTCAAATAAGACCCCCAACAGAAGTCAAGCTCCTCAAAGTTCCGTTTTATTAGAGATGTCATATTGGCACATCTGGGGAAACCTGAATCTTATAGTCCCCTGGGTTTTCCCCACCTAAAGGAAAGTCAAAGTCCTTTCCTTCCCCTGCACTCACATGTCCATCACATGGTCCAACCAGGTCACTGTCCCAACTGGAGTTGTTTCCCAGTCACACCTCTCCAGGTGCAGGCTGAACGTCCTTGACTTCCAGGGAAAAGCATGCTGTTATGGCTATACATCTCAACCTGTCTCCATCCAACTCCCTCCCATTTCCCACAGCATGCCCATCCACGAAGTGTGGCAGCCCTGAAGATCAAAAAAAAAAAAAAGATGGCCTCCAGGGTTGACAGGCTGCCCCACTCAGCCGATGAGCGTGTCTTGAAATAAGATGAATATAGGAGGTTAGCCCAGTCAGTCCCTAACCACCTCTTCCCCCGCCCAGGAGGACACTTTGGCTTATTAAGGAATTTATCATGGGTTTGTTTTACTAGCCCATGTGATCCAACCCCCCTCCCATTTCCCACAGCATGCCCATCCACTAAATGTGGCAGCCCTGAAGATCCAAAGAAAAACACAGCCTCCAGTGCTGACAATTGCAGGCTAATTCTGCGACTGCCAGCGTTTGACTTCAGTTATGGTCCAAAAATTAGATGCCATTACTTTTTGAAGGGTTGCTGATCCTCTCAGTTCTCAGTCAAGCTTGTTGTTCTTCCCAGTTCCCAGTCCAATTTCTGATCATGACTTTAGTTATGGTCCAGAAATCGGATGCCATTACTTTTCTGAAGGGCTGTTGTCCCAGAAATTGTGTCCAGAAATTGGACATATTACTTTTTGAAGGGATGTTGTCCCTCCCAGTTCCCAGTCAAGCTTGTTGTTCTTCCCAGTCCAATTTCTGGTCATGACTTCAGTTATGGTCCACAAATTGGATGCCATTACTTTTTGAAGAGGTGTTGTTTTCCCCATTTCCCAGTCAAGCCTACAGCCTTGTGACCGGCTACTTGTTTCTACCCAAGTATTAACCACACATGGCCCCACTGAGGTTTGGAGTGAAGGTTCACTAGGTGCTTCCCAGCAGGAGATGGTCTTCAAATCAAGGAACTGAATCTGAGACCAAGGCCTTTGGATAATTTCTTCCAAGCAAGGGGAGATTCCACCTGCACCAAAGTAGTAGAATTGAGAACAAGCTTGGCCATTTGCTTCTATTTAGTCTCTTAAACAAAAAGAGGAAAGGGGGAAAAATTTGAACTGATTGTCCTCCATTACTGCTGTCATCTTTAATACACAGCTGCAAAAGGAGATGGGAGAAAGAATAATTTTCATTTACTACAGAGAAAAGGAAAAAGGTCACAGTGCCATGGTGTTCTATCAAATCCGATCAGGCCTGATGAAATGACCAGATTGTCCAAATGTAAAATGAATCCAAAGCCAAGTTGTTTCCTCGCCGAATACAGACCAGGATTAAATGGCATTTTCCTCCCCCTGGCCTCTTCCCCTCCCACCTTGCCACTACAGCCTGGTTATTGAAATCGGTGGGGGTGAAACCGCTCTGGATGGGCTCAGCGTTTTGTAGCATTGAAAGAAACTAAATTGGAAAGAACGCAAGAATAGGGAGGCTTCAGCAGCATATTGACTTAATATAGATTGAGCAGAGGTAAAAGGAAGGTGGGGAGGGGGAAATGATTCCCCAACAGGTAAATTGAAACTCCAAGTTGCCTCATTAAAAGACTTGGCAACAGATAAACTGTCTGTGTGGCTTGCCCTCCATCCTTGATGAAGCAGGTGGTTAGGAGATATAATCACCTGTTGCATGGCACTTCACTAACGCTGCTAGGGACAGTTGGAAGATAGATAGATAGATAGATAGATAGATAGATAGATAGATAGATAGATAGATAGATAGATACCGTGTTTCCCCAAAATAAGACCTACCCCGAAAGTAAGACCTAGCACTATTTTCTAAACCTGCCCTAATATAAGACCTACCCTGAAAATAAGACCTAATGTAAATCTCCAGTTCCAGGAAGACTTTTCAGGAGCAACCGTGCACCCGAAACACCCCTACACACTCACACCCACTATTTGGCACCATAAATATATAAGACCTACCCCGAAAATAAGACCTAGTGTGTTTTTGGGAGCCAAAAAAAATATAAGACAGTGTCTTATTTTCGGGGAAACACGGTAGATAGATGATAGAGAGAGATAGAGATAGATAGATAGATAGATAGATAGATAGATAGATAGATAGATGATAGAGATAGATAGATAGATGATAGATGATAGATATAGATATGGGGGAGAGAGAGAGAGAAAGAGAGAGAGAGAGAGAGATGTGCATATCCATGTTATCCCAAAGGCAACTGGGCTTTCTTGAAGACATTTCGCTTCTCATCCAAAAAGCTTCTTCAGTTGTGACTGAATGGTGGAGGATGGAAAGATTTAGATCCACCAAAACAGTTTAGAAGGTGCTGCATGGTTTACCAAAATGACAGCCTTATAGCAGGCCTTTTCAGAGCACCTTGCAACAACTGGAGGGAGGAGAACACTCTAAGACAGGGGTGTCAAACTCGATTTCATTGAGGGTTTGTGTTTGACCTCGAGGGTGGGGTCAGGTGGGCATGGCCAGTTTGACATCACTTGTATTGGGGGCACCTGTGGTAGCCCGAGCGCTCTGCCAGTGAAAATGGGCTCGTGAACTCTGTTTTCAGCTCGGACAGCCTCCTGCAATCCTCTGCTAGCGAAAACGGAGCTCGGGAGATCTGAGTGTGACATTTTTTAGCTTTGTTTTTGCTGGCAGAAGAACTCTTGGCCAGTCCTTTGCTGTTTCCAGGATGGGATCTGACTGGTATAACTACCGGTTCTGTTGCTATGCATCGCACGAGTGCAATTTACGACCTGCTGAGCTGCCCGGACAGCTGAGCAATGCTGCATGCGGGTGCGCAGTGGTTGGAAAAGCCATTTTTCCTGCTTTTTCAACAGCAGCTGTGCCATGCAAAGCGGCTGCGGTTGAAAAAGCAGAAAATAAAGGCAGGTAAGAGCCCAGGCAGGCGGGTGGGCCAAAACAGCAGCAGACACAGAACCGGTTCTGTGTCTGCTGCTCTTCAGAGCTACCAGTTCTGTAGAGCTGGACAGAACCGGTAGAATCCCACCCCTGGCCAGATCTAAGCACCCCATGGGCCAGATCCGGCTCGTGGGCCTTGAGTTTGACACCCCTCCTCTAAGAGCATCTTGTATTCCCTTCTTTTGCCATTTTAATTTTCTCTCATTTTTTTAGCCTCTGACACTCTCGCACTGAGACAAAAGACAGAAAGCAAAAGTTCTCTCTGGATTGCTTCTTTCTGCCACAGGTGCAGGTCTCCCAGCCACCCTAATTGGGGGTATCAATCTTGCTGTGACAATAACCAACTTTCAATCTAAAAATGCATCAGGGAGAACAATACTTATTTCTGTCTCCAAGGGCCACTTCTGGCACAGCGTAGAAGATTTCTGCCCTTGCTTGAAAGCATTTTCAGTCCAAGGCCAACTTTGATGAAAGTTCTCTGCCGGCTGTGCTGGGCTATTGAGAGAGCTGTTAACACCAAAAGGCTGGTGCTTATTTATTTACAAGATTTCAAAGCCATTTTCTGTCCCTTGTTCCCCAAACACCAGACAAAGCAGACATATAAAACAGCTTAAATCTGCAAAAAATTAGTTTTGGAGGTCATGTTGTCTGGGTTTGATATAGATTTGGACTAGCAATCAATAGAAAGAAAGTCTGGCCTTTAAGCTTCTCCAAGCATTAGAAGAAATAGATGATGAAAGTTTTTTCAAGGTTCCTAAGACTGGAAAAGGATACCAGGTATCCTGAAGAACTGACTGTTCCCATGGCTGCTGAGGGCTGAGGTGCCATATCACTTTCCACTAAAGAGTTTCATGTGCCCAGTGACACATTTTTGGAGACTGGTGATAATTTGGAACAAGCAAGACTTCACCCAACATTCTCCATATGGATGTCAGTCCCAAAGACCAAGGAAGATATACAGAGTTTCTTCTTCAACTGCATTCAGTTTTGGTTGCCATGATGTAAAAAAATATATTAAGACTCTAGGAAGAGTGCAGAGAAGAGCAACAAAGATGATTAGGGGACTGGGGGCTAAAACATATAAAGAATGGTTGTGGGAACTGGGTATGTTTAGTCTAGTGAAAAGGAGGACCAGGGGTGACATGATAGCAATATCTCAGGGGCTGCCACAAAGAAGAGCTATTTTCCAAAGCATCTGAGGGCAGGACAAGAAGCAATGGGTGGAAACTCATCAAGGAGAGAAGCAGCCTAGAACAAAGGAGAAATTTCCTGACAGTGAGAACAATTAATCAGTGGAATAACTTGCCTCCAGAAGTTGTAAATGCTCCAACACTGGAAGTTTTTAAGAAGAGATTGGATAACCATTTGTCTGAAATGCTATAGGGTTTTCTGCTTGCACAGAGGGGTTGGACCCCTAATGTCCCTTCCAACTCTATTATTTTATTTTTTATTCAATTCTATTGATCCTCACCTATAGAAAGAAATCTTGCCGAACTAAAGCCAACTGTTTGCATCATTAAGGCCTTCAGGAAAGCCTTGCCGGTTGCAGAAGAAGACATTCCTGAAGGCCTCTGACAGCTAAAAGGAGGCCAGGTTAGTGAGGTTAGTTAGTGGATGACTTCCCCCCAAAATAAGACCTGGTGCCTTTTTTGGTGGCAAAAAAAATATAAGACAGGGTCTCATTTTCAGGGAAACACCATAGAACAATCTCAACACAACCAGTGAAGAAACATGTCATGGGTATATCTTGGCCAATCTTGATGGTAATAGATGCCAATGGTAAAACATTTTGTAAACATTTTCCCTATACAAGGCTGCCATTGTTAATTTGTAATTTCTCTTCCAAAGTCTTCCACAATCCTCTAATTGAATGTTATATCTGAAATTTTTCATCCATGCTATCATTGTCTGTTTTACAACCTCCTCTTCTTTATCATATTTTAGGAGGTAATTATAAATTTTGGATATACATTTTTCCTCTGGTCCTAGTAAAATTTTATCAAGCTGTTGTGGACTTACATCTATACCAAATTCTTCCATGTCTTTTTTATACTTTGTTTGCACCTGCAGGTAGGGCCACCAATCTATCTTAATTCCTTCTTCCCTCAGTTTTGGATTTGTTTTTAGATATCCATGATTATGTAATAGTTGATTGCACCTGATCATTTTAGAAATATCCATAGTATTTGGATTGAACATTACTTGAAAGCCAGCCCGGTATCTTAGTGTAGTGTTTTGTTCTAATTTTATGCCAAATCTCTATTAATGCCCCCTAATTAAATGTTGCCTAACATGTAGGTATGTCTTTTTGTTTTTCTCCCATAGGATGGCATGCCATCCAACTTGCAAATCATGTCCCTCTAGTGTTGATATTCTCCTGTTATTTAAAAGTATCCAATCTCTAATCCAAATTAATGTTGCTGCCTGTTGATACAATTCCCAATCAGGGAGTCTGAAACCACCTCTATATCTATTATTTTGCAATAGTTTTAATCTTATTCTAGGTTTTTTGTAAATAAGGCAGTTTTCATTGTTACTGGCATCACACAGATACTGAGTAATTTTTTGTATGGGGGCAGTCTTGTCTGTACAATTGTGTCATCCCATTTCTTCAACCTGCAGGTTTCAGCAAGCTGCTCTCTTGGGTAACTGATAAACCCCAACGTTCCAGGACTAGCCATTGTTGGTGTCTTAGTCAGATTGGAAATGGCAGCTGTCATGCTCCTGTTGCTGAAAAGGAACCTGTGAATTTTCATCTCTGAGAAAGAAAGAAAGGAAGGAAGGAAGGAAGAAAGAAGAAAGAAAGAAAGAAAGAAAGAAAGAAAAAAGAAAAAGAAAGAAAGAAAGAAAGAAGGCAGAGAAGGAGAGGGAAAAGAAAGGGAGGGAGAAAGAAAGAAAGATAGAGGAAAGGAAGGAAAAGGAAGGGAGAAAGAAAGAAAGAAAAAAGAAAGAAAGAAGGAGAAGGAAGGAAGGAAGGAGAGAAAGAGAAAGAAAGACAAAGAAAGAAAGAAAGGCAGATGGAAGAAAGGAAGGAAAAGGAAGAGAGAGAGAGAGAAAGGAAAAAAGAAAGAAGAGGAAGGAAGGAAGGAGAGAAAGAAAAAGAAAGAAAAAGAAAGAAAGGAAAGGAGAAAAGAAAGGAAAAGAAAAAAGAAAAGAAACAAAAAGGAAAGGAAAGGAAAGGAAAGGAAAGGAAAGGAAAGGAAAGGAAAGGAAAGAATCTATGATAGTCCAGCCAGGGTTATCTTGAGGGAGCAGGACTTTTCTGAACTTTGTCTTGGGATAAACAAGAAGAAAAGAAATTCTGTATATTTGAAAAATCTTTTTTCTCTTTTCCTATTGGATCTGACTTTCCTGGGAGGTTTGATGCAATGCCAAGAAGTATTGTTCACTGGGGTTATTTCCTCACACATTTGTTTGGTCTTCTGGAGCCATAAATCTAAGCCTGTTGTTCGATTTCCCTGAGCAACAGCTTGCCTATGCATGTTTCTCTTCTCTGTTCTGATGTCATAGATAATTCATCAACCCATTCACCCATCCATCTATTTTCCCCGTACAGTTAAGCTCTGGAATTCTATCCTACAGGTTATGGGAAAGACCTCCGTTTTGGTGAGCTTACAAACAGGTTAAAAAAATGCACACATTGTCCAGCCCTCCTTGTGATGGCTTCTAATTGGGATGGCTCTAGAGTGGGAATGAACAAACCTTTGGAGGGACCACTGTGAATGAAATCAGGGTACAGAATGAAAGGTATGGTTGTTCTGTATTTTTCCCAGTTTTTGGAAATGGCCTTTTATAACAAGAGGGAGGGGGGAATGTTGAGCTTATTTTTGGGAAATATACTGCAATTGTTCAGTGCAAATGAGTCAACTAACTAATTTTGGGCAGAAGAAATTCAACAAGATGAAACAGTATATGTTCTTCTGCTTGAGCAGGGGCTGGACTAGAAGACCTCCAAGGTTCATTCTATTCTATTCTATTCTATTCTATTCTATTCTATTCTATTCTATTCTATTCTATTCTATTCCATCATTTCATTCCATTCCATGATCTATTCCATTCTATTCTATTCTGATGCACTTCAGTGGTGAGAAAATTAAGATCCTACACTTAGGTGGGAAAAACCAAATGCATAGATACAGGATAGGAAGCAACTGCGAGGGGAATCTAGGAATCCTGGTGGATCACCACTTAGGCATAAGCCAGCAGTGTGCTACAGCTGGCAAAAAAGCCAACATAGTCCTAGGCTGCATCAAGAGAGGGATAGCATCAAGATCACAAGAATACCACACTAGTGTCAGGCCACGGTTGGAATAATGCATCCAGTTCTGGTCATAATGATGCAAAAAAGATGCCAAGACTCTTAAAAAGAGTGCAGAGAAGAGCAACAAAGATGATAAAAGATCTGGAGGCTAAATGGTTAAAGGAACAAGGTATGTTTAGCCTAATGAAGAGAAAACTTAGGAGTGATATGATAGGGGTCTTCCAATACTTGAAGGGCTGTCACAGAGAAAAGGGGGTTAATTTATTCTCCATAGCACCAGCCTGGAAATAAGGAAAAATTTCCTGGTGGTAAGAATGATTAAGCAATAGAACAGCTTGCCTCTTGGAGATGTAGGTGCTTCATCCCTAGAAGTTTTCAAGAAATAATTGGACAACCAGAAATAATTGGACATTTGTTCAATCATTTGTTGAGAAGGAGATTGGACTAGAAGACCTCCAAGGTCCCTTCCAGCCTTATGACTCTGTGACATTCTGCTGGTTGAAAAAAAGACTATCCAGGGACAGTTAGTGGTGATTGGATGTCAAAATCTGTCAGAGCGTTTTCAGTGTGACTACTATTATGATACAATCCAGGAGCAAAACACAGCACACAAAGACTTAGATATTTAACAGTGGTTTATCTACAAGACATATACAGAAATATACATGGTAGGCAAATACCTGACAACAATCAATCTTCTTAACTCTACATGGAGAACTCTGTAATGGATACTGGACATAAGGAGAGAAAATATGCCCTCTAATGACTACCTTATATAAACACCTCTTAAATTGGTAAATCTTCTGTGGACCCCTTCTTAGAGTAAAACCGGCAATACCAATGCTTTCATCTTCATTGAATCAGCTTTACAGCTGGTCAGCTCTTAAATCTCAATACCTTAACAAAATCTATGCTATCTATTACCTCCAAAGACAATTTATGGTTCTCAGTCTTAGCTGACCTCTCAAATTCCACCCAGGTGATGACTGGGAGAAGTTTCTTAATTTTCTTGGCAAGGTTTTTTCAGAAGTGGCTTGCCATTGCTACCTTCCTAGGGCTGAGAGAGTGACTGGCCCAAAGTCCCCTGGTCGGCTTTGTGCCTAAAGGAGGATTAGAATTCATGGTCCCCCAGTTTCTAGCCCAGGACTTTAACCACTACACCAAAATGATTCTTGTAATTTGTTTAATTAAATTAAATAACAGATATAAATAAAAATAATTCACAAACATAAAACAAACAATCAACCATGTTGACTAACAATTATCTTCAAATTTAGCTATTGTGCTTCCTCTCTGAAGGTGCCAGTGCACAAAATTAGCACAAAGGAGCTTTCTCAGAACCAAAGAACCTGGTGGTATGAGATGTTCACATCTCACAATTTGCATTTACTCGTGAAAATGTCTTGTGATGTCTGGCTTTGGCACAGATAGATCACATGGCATGAAAGTTGGCAACGAATGGCTTGTGTAGCACATTCCCTCACAGCACAACAAAAAACAATGGAGTAATAAGAGGAAAGAGCTGAGTTTGGTTAGAAGTCCTAAACATTTTGACATGTACCTGTAGAAGTGGGACTTCACCTACTTCACAAAACATCATTGAGCTACAATGCATTGGATGAGAAGCTTGGTCAATATTTTGCAAGCAAGATCTGGAGAAATCATCAGTGTGGATCAAAAGCTCACACATATTCTTGCCTAGCCTGCACCAATGAACTCCAGATCCAGTGCATTGAGATCATGTCAAAAGGAAATGTATAACCAATAGAATATGACATTTCTAGCTCAGGGTTGAACTGTGGGATCCTTGGTGTTTCTCAACTTGGTGGTTTTCTTGCAGATGATTAATGACCCAACCAGACAGAGAATATCATCAGGAGTGGGATTTGTGGAGTGGAGGAGGAGGAGCATTGTGGATTCCTTGATGCTCTCTGAGCTTGGTGGTTTTATTTCAGATGCTTCATTACCCAACTGGATAATACCATCAATGCTAGAATGGAATGGGGTTTCTTCTCTGTTTATATACAAGTGACTGGCCCTGTCAGAGTTGGTAGGAGTATTTTTATGGTTTTTAATTAGACAGGTGCTTACTGTTGGACTGTTTGTCTGAATTGTTAGTTCCTTGATTGGGGTGTTGTTTACTTCTTGATTGGTAATCTGGTATTCATCTTGGTGTTTATCTCTGCTTATTTGGATGTTGATTGCTGATGAAGTGGTATTTTGGTCTTTTCACTTCCTTTCTAACTTTTTAATTGTACAAATCACAACTATCTTTTGACCAAGGAGAAGGACCCCCAAGTTCCTCTGAACTATTGGCCAGAAGTTGGCCTGGTTCTAAGCATGGTACAAATCTTTCTCTTTCCTTGCACACCTATTCATGCATTACTAGCATGCATAACCGCATTTGATCAGAAATGATTGTTTACAAGTATTGATGTCACTCTGTGCCAAATGTACGTTGGCCCAGACTGTCATGGAAATGAAATCTGTTTGCTTTTCCACTGTAACATATGACATTTTTCTAATTAGGGCAATGTTTAATTTACTGTCTGGTGGCTTTTTGAATAAATATAAATTGTCATGCTAAAGTGACAGGTATAAAACCCAGGGTAGCTGTGTTAGTGAGGTTAATCTGTTCTTAATCAAATCAGTTCTGCTTTGCTTTCTCCTGGGAAGTGAGAGATAATAGCTCTCTTTAACAGGAGATAAGACAGACTTTTGGCTGGAATTCCTGGAAGGTTAGATTGGCCTTGATAATGGGTGAATTCCTCTCTCTGTGTGTATGAGGGTACATGTGTTTTAGAACTGAAATATTGCTGGGTTTAATGTGGCATGGGGTGGGGGTGGGATGTGTCTTTTCTTGCAATTTAATTCAGCAGCAGAATTGGAAAAAGAGATGGTTACTGGGCAAATGTACATTAGACAAATGGTAAAGCCATCATATATACCACATGAAACCTAGTTTCCTTCATAACTCTCAGTTGGAGACTGGGGAAGATGGTAAGTATTTAGAACATAGAATAATAGGGTTGGAAGGGACTTTGAAGAGCACCCACAACTTCTGGAGGCAAGCTGTTCCACTGATTAATTGTTTTTATTGTCAGGAAATATAGAACATACAACAATAGAATTAGAAGGGACTTCAGAGCAAGTTTAATCCCTTGCTCAAGCAGGAGACCATATATCATTTCAGACAAACGGTTGTCCAGTCTCTTTTTGAAAGCCTTCAGTGATGGAGCACCTACAACTTCCAAAGGCAAGCTATTCAACTGGTTAACTGTTCTCACAGTTAGGAAATTTCTAAGTTGGATCTCTCTGTAATGATCTTCCATCTTTTACCTCTTGTCCTGCCCTCAGGTGCTTTGAAGATTTAAGTCAGTGAGACAGACAGAAAGCAGGTTGGAAAGAGACACATCCAAAATACTAGCCAACAGACCCCATCACAATCTTTGTCTTAGTTTAGCTTAAGCCAGGATGGAAACTGGATAACAGTTTTTGTTAAATGTTACAAAATCCAAATCTGAGCGAGTCCAGAAGTATTTCACGAGAAGAGTGCTACACCCCTCTGCTTGCAACAGAATACCCTATATCACCAGGCTTGAAATTTTGGGCTTGGACAACCTTGAACTACACCACCTACAGTTGGACTTAAGTGTAGCACACAAAATGATCTGCTACAATGTCCTGCCAGTCAATGACTACTTCAGCTTCAACCACAACAATACAAGAGCACACAACAGATACAAACCCAATGAAAACTGCTCCAAACTTGATTGCAGAAAGTACGACTTCAGCAACAGAGTGGTCAATGCCTGGAATGCACTACCTGACTCTGTTGTTACATCCTCTAACCCCCACTCCTTTACCCTCAAACTAACCTCTATCAACCTCACCCCATTCCTAAGAGGACTGTAAGGAGTGTGCATAAGTGCACAATTGTGCCTACCATCCCTGTCCTATTGCCCCCATTTATTCGTACCTATTTCCTGTATTCTTACTCATGTTTATACTGATACCTATTATCTTGTAAGCGATTGACAAATCAAATAAATAAATAAATAAAAATAAATAGAATCGGAATATGTATGGTTTGATCATTGGTGTTTTCAAGGAAGCAAGGGCATTTTCATAATTGCAGCCTGAGTAAAATAAAAATGTTTCACCCTAAAGTATCCCATTCCCATCATACGTCTTAAGGTTTTCCAAACCAAAACCTTGATAATTTTAGGACTTTTAAAAAACAGACTTTCATTTGTGGAAGAATGCTAATTGAATGGATCCTTACCCAGTCTTCTGACATTAAAACTTTCCACTTGGATTATTTTGGTTGAAAGATTAAAGACTTTTTCCCTCGCTCTGTTTCTTCCTCACTCTCCATCTCTCCGCCATAAATTAATGATATAATAAATAATCAGCAGATAGCAATTGCACATCCTTCAAAGCACAGCAGGTTTTATTATTTTTTCTTTCTCATACAACCTAGCCCTTATATGTATTTATTTCCAATGAAATCTTGCAGGGAGAAAATATGCATGAAATATGCATTTGTTTTTCTTTCAAAACAACAACAACAACAACAAAAATCCTGAAACAAACTCTGGAACTTAGCCTCATTGTATGTAAAACAAGCTTAGCTTTTTTTGACATGTTTAAAGTCCAATATATTCTGTGTACTGGGCAAAGGAAGACAGATAGGTACCATCACTTTTCTATTATTTATAACCTTTCATGTCTTCCCACTGGCATTGATGAAGAGTTTATTGTCTGTGTAGAAGCTGGCTATACCATAAATTGCAATGTTATATGATAAACTGGAAGTTTATAGCAGGAGCTGGTATAGAAGAGAGGGGTTTGGGGAGGGGGCAAGAAGTAAAGTTCCATCCACAATTATCTATTTTGGGCTGGAGCTGCAACACTTTTAAATATTTACTTGCATCCATCCATCCATCCATTCATTGCCTTGCATTTGGTTTCCCTTGAAATTCCCAAGGGATTGTTCATGTGATATGAAAGATTTATTCAAAGTATGCAGATTTATTCAGAGCAAGATATAAAATTGCATGGAAGCTAAGGCTGGGTAGATTTGTCTAGGCCAGGGGTGTCAAACTGGATTTTTTTGTGGGCTGGATCGGCACTGTAGTTCTCCTCCATGGGCTGGCCAGGGGGAAGAGATGCTTCCTGCAGCACTTTGCTGGCCAAAACGGGGCACAGGGAGCCCCTCACATGGCTCACCCACACCCCATTTCCACTAGCAGAGGTACTGCAGGCTGATCCTTTGCTGTTTCCAGGGTGGCCAGATTTAAGCACTCCACTATACCCCAACCTACCAAAATCATAACTGTAAAAAACAGACTAGAAATAAAAGTTAAATAAACAAAAAAAATGGTAAGGGAACATCTTCTGATCTCGATGATTACAAATCACTGGGACCTGATGGATTACATCCCAGAGTTCTAAAGGAGCTGGCAGATGTCATCTCAGAACCACTGTACCACATCTTTAAAAAATCCTGCAGCACTGGAGAACTGCCAGAGGACTGGAAAGGAGCTGGTATGGTTCCCAACAGATCCAGAAAAGTACAGACCAATCAGCCTAACATCCATACCCAGGAAGATACTAGAAAATATAACCAATAAGCAGATCTGTGATCAACTAGAAATGAGTAAAGTAATAACTAGAAGTCAGCATGGGTTTGTTAAAAAGAGATCATGCCAAACCAATCTTATTTCATTTTTGACAAAGTGACTAAATTAGTAGACCAGAGAAATGCTATGGACATAGTATACTTAGATTTCAGTAAGGCATTTGACAAAGTAGACCACAACCTACTTCTTGGAAAGCTAGAATAAATGGGATAAATAGCATCACCATCAGATGGATCTGTAACTGGTTGACAAATTGTACTCAATGAATAGTCCTTAACATCTACATGGAGGGAAATAAGCAGTGGGGTACCATAAGGTTCTATCTTAGGCTCAAGATTCTTCAATATCTTAATAAATGACTTAGATGAGGGAATAGAAGGGGAACTTACCAAATTTGCACATGAAACTAAGCTGGCAGGAATAGCCAACACCAGAGATGGTATTCAGCAGGTTCTGACCAGTTCTGGAGAACCAGTAGTGGAAATTTTGAGTAGTTCAGAGAACCGTCAAATACCATCTCTGACTGGCTCTGCCACCATCTATTCTCTGCCTCCCGAGTCCCAGCTGATTGGCTGGGTCTTCTTTGGTTGCCCTGCACAGGAGAATGGAGCCGGAAAGCTGGTTAGTGGGGTGGGGAGGGAAGGGGGATTTTGCAGTATCCTTCCCCTGCCACGCCCATCAAGCCACACCCACAGAACTGGTAGTAAGCATTTTTGAATCCCACCATTTGCCATCACCCTAGATCAGGGATGTCAAACTCGCAACTCACAGACCAGATGCATCATGTGCTGGCCATGCCCATGCCCAATTTAGCAAAGGGGAAAAAGTTGCAATATATTATGTGACGATGCCATGACGATGTGAGTTTGTCACCCTAGATGATAGGCTCAAGATCCAGACGACTCTTGACAGACTTGAACCCTGGGCCCTATCTAACAAAATGAAATTCACTGTAGAGAAAAGTCCTACATTTAGGCAAGAAAAACCAAAAGGACACATATAGACTGGGAGAAACCAGGCTTAACAGAAGTAACTGTGAGAGGGATCTTGGAGTCTTAGTGGACAACCAATTAAATATGAGACGCTGAAGTTCTTTCCAGCCCTATTATTCCCTGCCCCACATTCTCTGGGATCAGAGACATCATTGGTTCCCAACAACTTGGATAGTTCATGTGATAATCAGAGATTTTCTAAAGCTTTCCCTAGGAGAAAAGGAAAAACCCAATCCATAGTTCATTGTTCAGAAACATACGTTTATTTTATATATATTTTCCAGGGGAGGGGTTAAAAATAAAGAAAAGAGAAGATATGATCTGACCCTGTGAAACATATTTGCAGAAAGATGCAAATGCTTAACTTAGATCTTAAAACCTATAGGCAAACCGTGAAGTGTGCCTGTGTATGTGTGTGTGTGTGTTCATATTTGTAAATAGTCTACTTTAGTGGCAAAAAAGCTGAGCTTTTTTAAAGCGCATTGTAGCAACAGAGGTAATATGCAATTTTATAAGAAAGGCAAGTTACTATTGCTAGAGGACTAAATAAAAGCCATTTATAGAAAAGGGAAAAAAACTGCCTTAAAGTTAATTTAATTGCTTCTAGTTAACATAAAAACATAATATAGGAAAATGTCAGCAAATGTTAATTCTCACTTCTGCTAGTGGTTGTTAACAGCTCTTCTGTTGTTAATAACTTTATCGTGCATGTACACACATAACACACACTCCTTGTGACAGTATTTATTTATTTGCAGCATTTTTCATTCTGGGCAATCCCCTGAATTTCCAAACATCTGGGTTTTTTTTTTCAAAGAGATAAAACTGATGATGATGATCATTATCCAATGACTGTTTAAAAATAGGAAGTCATACTTCTTTTTCCCAGATTCATGCAGGAAATGCAGTGATTAATTTTTTAAAATTCATATTTATATGCCGCCCTTCTCCGGAGATTCAGGGCGGCTTACAATTTTTTTTGAAGCACAACCCAATGTGCTCAGCAATAGCCTTCCTTCCATTGTATATGCCTGCTTATTACTAAGTGGCATTTTTACAAGGTCAGCTAATTGCCCCCAACAATCTTGGGTCCTCAATTTACCTACCCCGAGAGGATGGAAGGCTGAGTCAACCTTGAGCCTGGTGGGATTCGAGCCTACAGTAATTGTAGACAGCTGGATCTTAAGAGCAGGCATTTAACAGCCTGAGCCACCAAGGTTCTCCTGTGTGAGCAGGGGGCTGGACTAGAAGACCTTCAAGGTCCCTTCCAGCTGTATTCTATTCTAATTCAGCCTGAAATTGTGAGGTTCCCACAAATGATCCAAGTGCAGCCTCTCTTGAGTCTCATTAACTCTTATCTAGCACCAATTTAGTACTGATCATTAATTGACTGGATTCTTGTGAGTAGACATGAGCAATAAATCAGTTTAGCTAATGTGCGGTCCTGATTCTTCACACATGACATTTATCAAGGTTAAAGAACATTATTATTGTTATTATTTCTCTTTTGAAGAATACTCAGCAAATCCTGGTAATTTACAGTCAAAGCTTTAACGCAAAGCTTATGCATTGCCAGCTGTGCAGTTCGAAACACAGCTATCTTTTCTAAACTAAATGTTGCAGAGTCAAATCATTCTAATGCAGACGATTCCATTTTTACCATCCTAACGCTGCAATAAGATTGGGGATCCCTTTGCCAATTTATTCCATACTCTCCGTACTGCATCACTTCAATACTTCACACCCATCCCCACAGCCCCAACAGCTGAAAACAACAGTAAAAAAATTGGAAACATTGACTGCCAGCTGCAGAAGAGTTATGCACAGGGGTGGGATTTTACCGGTTTGGACCAGTTCAGGTGAACTGGTAGTTCCGGTGATCATTTGTCCCTGCCCACCAGTGGTGGTATTCTACCGGTTTGGCCCAGTTCTGCCGAGCTGGTAGCGCCAATGAACAGCAGAGACCAAACCAGTTCTCTCCGACGCTCTGCTGTTGGGCCTACATGTTTGCCTGGGCTCCCATAGTAACCTTTATGTCCTGCTTTGGAAGCTCAACTGCTTTGTGTGGCACAGCACATTGCTGCGCGGCAGCTGCTGAAGTGACAGGGAGAGCGCAAGATTGCAGGAGGTGAGTTAGAAAGCCTCTGCGCCTGTGCAAAGTGCGCGTTTGGCGTGCATGCACAGGTAAAGTGTGTGCGTGCATGCTAAGTGTGCCCACCAAGCCACACCTACCAAACTGGTGGTAAAATTTTTTGAAACGCACCACTGCCGCCCACCTGCCCCTGCTCTTTCCTGTGCTTTATTTCCTTGTTTTGGAGCACAGCTGATTCACGCAGAATTTTGCCACATCTCAGCTGTCCTCCCCGCCGGGCTGCAGTAGAAGGTAAGGATCATAGCTAAAAACGGATTTTTTAAAAATGGTGCGCATGCACGCAAAGCACACGATCATCAAACTGGCTGTTACACCGGTTGAATTGTACCACTGGTTATGCATTACAATCATGTCAAGGCTGGCTATATGAAACCGGAGAAATCTGCAATGCCTTTTTTTGCAAGAGATGGAACCAGAAAATTCAGCTGCTTAGATAAGATTCCTGCTGTGCCAGGACTCTTTTGACCATATAAAATATAAATTAAACAGACCTCTTGATGTTGAAACACACGGAAATCACCTCCAATAGCTGGCGTGCTCTGCATTAGCTCAATTTAGTATGCTCCCCTCCTGCCCTTTCTTAGCACATTCACTTCTTTGGGATAGTGATGCTGACCTACAGAATGGGGTCAATACATGGTTTGGACACCGTAACACAGGGTTGCTAACCCCCAGTCTGGGGACTGGCACCAGTCTGCAGCATGCCAGGCATCCTCTCTCCAGCCACCTGGTTAGAATGTCCTTGGTTCCCATAGGAAACTATTTTGTTTTGGCTACAAAATCCCTCTCTAACTATGTTCCCCTTCCCTATTCCTTTTTCACATTGTGGCAACCATGAAGCCTCCAAAATCATCCCAGCCAGGTTCACTTCAGAGTTGACAACCACACCCCCTCAGTCCACAGAAAAACCTCTCTCCATGGAACTGGTCCCTGGTGCCCCAAAAGTTTGGGGGCCATCTCCATAACACTCTTGGGGCTGAGGAAGTTTTCAACTTTCTTCGACACTGGTATGTTGGAAGAAGTATCCTTCCGGGTTCAGTTCCAAATGGGGAAAAAGACACTGGAATCATGAAAGTTGCTTGGAAAGAAGGTTTATTGATGAACAGGATCACATGCCTTGCAGCTCTTGGGCGAAGAAAAAGGGAAGAGATGCTGAGAGTGCCTGGGTTTTATGCCCCCTCTGGCTTTGAGCTTCCTGGGGCATAGGAAGAGTATCCTGACTGGTTGCTGTCAGAGGTCACAGCTAGCTTGTAGGCTGTATGTGTGCTAGGTTTGGCTGAATCTTGCTCGGTGATGCAATGAAGGGCAATTAAATGGCTCTGCCTGAAGGAGACAGATCTTTGTTACGTAGAATAGACTGGTCCAGGCCTTAATGGCCCATTAACAAAGGTGGGGGGCTGAGTTTCTGCCTCCCCTTTAGGGAAATATTCTGCCCTTTTAATATTTCCTAGAATATTTCATTTTTCTAGGAGAGGGGTGCTAACTTCCTATAGGTATTCCCAGAGAAATGATTTCTCGCCCAATGCTTTAATCTCAGTGCATTTGGCAAGGAGAACTGGGATTTTAATTATGCATTGCATAATTTTGCATTGCCTCTTGCAACACATAAGGCAAGAGACCTAAATGCAAGAGATGTCACAAATGTAACTATTTTTTTCCTGAGAATATTAGATTAAAGAAAGAAAAGCCATAAACATCTTGGAGTCTTTACCCTCATTTGGCATAACACGGAAGCTTATTTTCTGCTAATTCAGTGAGGGAGGGATGGTTATTCCACAAATCCATGGAAGTTGTAAATTAGTCATTGCATCAAGGATCTTCTAATGGAGGGTCAAAAACCCCAACAGATTCCAAGCAAACTAGATGTCACTTTTAAAATACAGACTAACAGAGTTGGAAGGGACCTTGGAGGTCTTCTAGTCCAGCCCCCTGCTCAAGCAAAAGACCCTCTACCATTGTGCTGCAGCTGTCAAAAAAGCTAACACAGTCCTAGGCTGCATAAACAGAGGGATAGAATCAAGATCACGTGAAGTGTTAATACCACTTTATAATGCCTTGGTAAGACCTCACTTGGAATACTGCATCCAGTTTTGATCTCCACGATGCAAAAAGGATGTTGAGACTCTAGAAAGACTGCAGAGAAGAGCAACAAAGAAGATGAGGGGACTGGAGGCTAAATATATATAAAGAACAGCAGCTGGAATTGGGTATGTCTAGTTTGATGATAAGAAGGACTAGGGGAGACATGATAGCAGTCTTCCAATATCTCAGGGGTTGCCACAAAGAAGAGGGAGTCAAGCTATTCTCCAAAGCAACTGAAGGCAGGACAAGAAGCCATGGGTGGAAACTAATCAAGGAGAGAAGCAACCTAGAACTAAGGAGAAATTTCTTGACAGAACAATTAATCAGTGGAACAACTTGCCTCCAGAAGTTGTAAATGCTCCAACACTGGAAGTTTTAAAGAAGAGATTAGATAACCATTTGTCTGAAGTGGTGTAGGGTTTTTTTGCCTAGAGAGGGGTTTGACTAGAAGACCTCCAAGTTTCTATTCTATTCTAATCTGTCCTGTCCTGTCCTGTCCTGTTCTGTTCTATACAAACGGCTGTCCAATCTTTTCTTTAAGCCTCCAGTGATAAAACAGTCACAATTTCTGGAGGCAACCAATTCCACTGATTAATTATTGAGACTGATAGGAAATTTGTCTTAAATCTGACTAGGCTTCCCAAGCAGTCGAGAGAGAGAGAGAGAGAGAGAGAGAGAGAGAGAGAGAGAGAGAGAGAGAGAGAGAGAGAGAATGTTATGACCAGCATCTCAGCAACCATTCAAAGTTATGATGGATCCTGAAAAGGGACTTATGACCTGGTTTTAAAGTTCTGGTGTCCACACACTCCCCAGTCATGTGATCATGTTTTGGACATTTGTTATCTGTTCAACATCTACGACTGTTTGCAGCACCCTGTGGTCACCTGTGCATGATTTTATGAGGGTTTTTTTTCCAGAAACTGGTGTTACTTCTGGTTTCTGGCAAGCTACACCTCCTATTGAGCAATGGGTTAGCTTCATGACTGCCATATTTGCTTAATGACCACTGCAAAAACAAGGGAGAAACATCAGATCCGGGTACATGGTAACTTACTTTATGACTTTAATAACTTATCACTACTTCTGGCTGTAATTTTGGGGCTCAATTATGGTTGTATTTCAAGGACTATGTCAGCTTTGGAAGCCATATTAGCACCAGAAGCTTCCACGCTGCCACATTCCTGCACCTGGGAAATTGGGAGGGGGGAATATTGTAGAGTGTACATAGTTAGACATAATAGCATTCTTCCTTGCAGTCAAGGTCATGTCTTTCCTGCACCTGGATGAGGAGTGGTTGAAGGGATGTCTCAAGTTGGGACAGATGGTGGTTGGACCAGGTGATGGACTGATGGGTACAGGGGATGGATTTGTGTTTTGAATTACTGTACGAAAACCCAGAACTCTCAGATTTGGCTTTTCCCAGATGTGCCAGAATGTCAACTTTAATAAAATGGGACTTTATGAAATGCCTGCCTGGGAGTTTTGATGTTGGAGTTTAGTCTTTCTGGAATGCTGACAGACTACATACTGTGTTTCCCCGAAAATAAGACCTACCCCAAAAGTAAGACCTAGCACTATTTTCTAAACCTGCCCTAATATAAGACCTACCCCGAAAATAAGACCTAGTGTAAATCTCCAGTTCCAGGAAGACTTTTCAGGGAGCAACCGTGCACCCGAAACACCCCCTACACACTCACACCCACTATTTGGCACCATAAATATATAAGACCTACCCCGAAAATAAGACCTAGTGTGTTTTTGGGAGCCAAAAAAAATATAAGACAGTGTCTTATTTTCAGGGAAACACGGTATATAATTACTGAAATGAGTCATTCATTCTTTTTTTTTATCATGTTAACCCTTTGCACAGTCATCAGCATTGGGTGTGTTTAGAAAGGGCTTCCATCACACCGTCAGGACCACTATTTGAATAGTTTTGATGTTCCCCTTGCTGAATCATTACTTCTCTTTTTGAAATTAATTTATCATTTTAAGGGATTGAGGAACTGCCAAGTGTGACAACCTTCACATTAAACAATTATTTATGATGTGGTCATAAATACCAGGGATCATGTTTATTATTGAGAAACAGAGTCTACAATGGATATGATTGGGCTGGGGTTTCTTCTTCTTCTTCTTCTTCTTCTTCTTCTTCTTCTTCTTCTTCTTCTTCTTCTTCTTCTTCTTCTTCTTCTTCTTCTTCTTCTCTTCCCTTCTCCCTTCTTTCTCTCTTTCCTCCTCCTCTTCCTCTTCCTCTTCCACCTCCACCTCCTACTTTCTACCTTCTACCTTCTTCTACCTTCTTTCTCCTCCTCTTCCTCCTCCTCCTCCTCCTCCTTTTCTTCCTTCTACCTCCCTCCTCCTTGAATCTTGAATTTTCTCTTTTAGAAGGATTATTCTTCCAGTTCTCAATCATCAAAGAAAGGATGAGCTTGGAGGGGAGAAATAAAGAGGAATCTGGAGACTGAACAAGAGTTTGGGGTCTCCGTCTGACCCACCCCCTGCTTTTTAAATAAATGCTGTCTTGTTTTATGTAGAAATGGGTCGAGTTAATGGCATCATTTGTTTTTAGGTAAACTATATGTAAATATGTGTTGTTTTATTGTTAGCCGCCCTGAGTCCTTAGGGAGAAGGGCAGCATACAAGTCAAATAAATTATTATTGTTATTATTATCATCTTAAACCTGTTCATTTGGAAGTAAGCTCCACCACCATGAATGGAGCTTAACATCAGTGCAACGGCTGGAGCCATTCCATATATCAAACTAAGTCAGTTAAAGATTATTGGTTGCATTTGCATAATATATGACATTTGCTTAGCTTTAACCTTGCGTCTTGTGGGGTGTTTCTCCCCCCCCCACGATTTAGTATATTGTATAAAGCCAGCCTGTTCAATTATTTTATGGTTCACTGTATTGAATGAGCCTACAAAATGGGTTAATTCAAATAACCATGGTGTGTGAACACAGCCCCTGTGTTTCAGGCTGCCGCTGAAGCTGTAGAAAAGTTAAATGCCAGAATCTCTTCATTTTATTGTCTCTTTTGATAAATGAAAAGAAAATAGAGGCAGATCAAACAAAGATGCTTCAAAAGACTCCTCACCCTTATCTCCCTTCTCATCATCTCCATAACAGCGTTGTATGATACAGTGGCTTTCACAGCATAATGCAAAGGAATATTTATATGTGTATGTGTTTGTATAAAGCAAAAATCTATTTTAATTTGAATCTAATTACTTGCCTCCAGCCAATCAAAAAAGAAAATCAGAGGAATCCAAAAACTGTAGTCAGCTTAACTCTTCCTTGTCTGCATTAAAACATTGGCTAAATCCCACTTTTCCTAAATTTGCTTTGTTGAACAAGCCACATCTGTCTAGGTTCACCCAGCAGGCTAAATCCAAAACCAAGATGCTAAGATTAAATCCATCCTTTGCAGAATTACAACAAAATAAGAATATAGATAGATAGGTAGGTAGGTAGGTAGGTAGGTAAGTAGATATAGATATAGATACAGATACAGATAGATTCAGATAGATAGATAGATATACATATATACATTATATATATATAACTAGCCCTAATCAACAAACAAGTCCCAGCCACAAAAACCAACACCAGACCCAAAACAACACATGACGCCACCACCAATCTCCCTCACCAGACTCAAACCCAAACCCATCCCATAGACGAAAGACAACCACCATCCAGAAACCAGACCACGGCTGCATCACCAGCTACTACAGCCCCCTCCAACCCCCAAACTAAGCAAATTGACACACGCTATGAACACATAGCCAGACCTCAAACTCGGAGCCAAACCAAAGCCCGGAACATTACATCACAGCCAACTGCTCAGGATATTACATGACAGAACTCAGGATGTTACAACACAGCCAATGACCCAGGAGATTACAGCACAAGATCCAGGATGTCACAACAATAGAACTCAGAAGGTCATCACACAGCCCATTACCCAGGTCGTTACAACACAAAAGGCTGATAGACACACAGCCAATACTTCAGCCACACAGTTTCTTATGAAAAAGCCAAACAATCTGCAAACATCAACTTCATCAACCAATCAAGAAGTAACAACACAGCTAACCAGCCCGCTCACAACAGAGCCAGCACACCACACCTCACCACCAGTACTTATAGAGAGACGGCAGCTCCGATCATGCTTTGCTCGCACAAGTCAAAAGCACCAGCCTGAAGATGGCAAGTGGGACCTCATTGAAATGTCGCCAAGATACTCTCAATCTTACATGGGAAAAGACTCGAACACACCAAGACCTGCATATGTGTGTGTGTGTGTGTGTGTGTGTGTAGGTAGGTAGGTAGACAGATATAGATACAGATACAGATATAGATGCAAATACAGATAGATAGATATACATATATACATTATATATAGAGAGAGAGGGGGGGAGGGAGGGAGGGAGAGGGAGAGGGAGAGATTTGTGATTTGTGATCCAATTCCCCAAATCAATTTGATTCAACTGAACCTCTGACTCATCCCATCAACTCAATTCAGTTTGGAGTCCAAATTTTGAGGGAGAGGGGAAAAAAAATGTCTGGATTCATTCAACAGCATCTGATTTGAAGCAAAGATTTGAATAAAAGTACCAATTCAATCCAGGAACTGAATTTAATTTGGACAGTTGATTAAATCGCCTTCCAACTAAATCTCCAAGCCGAGTATTTGCATGCCTCTAGTAACAGCTTTGTGAAAAAGCTCATTCCTCCTTGCTCACTAAGGCTTATCTGGGAAATGAAGTAAATTATTTTTTTCTCCCTGATCTAATAAGTTCTTAAAGTCTGTAAAAGGGTTGTTTGCATTATCTAAATGCAAATCTTATACATGCACACACACACACTCACACAGGCGTACATAACCCAGCAAAGCTGAGATACTGAGATCCCAAAGAATCCAAGAAATGTTAGTTAGTGCCGGATAGAATGTGGAATTGCTGTTTTATTACACAGCCAGTCTACAAGACCAATGTCCTGTGCCTATTGGTGTGAAAAATCCATCGGTAGCAACCCCAAAGTCTATAAGTAGATTTCATTATGGAAATGCAATGGTGGGGAGGAAGAAGGGCCACAGGCAGAAAAATTCATTACAATGTTTTCAATTGCTTTACATATTCTTCTGTGATAAAAATAGCCCTCACATTTGAACCGAAGAAATTTTTACTTAAAAGGAACCAGGTGGATTTTAAAGAGATTATACCAATGAAGGGCATTATTGACCAAATAAAATAGACACCAGGGAGGATGGGAGAAAGGTATTTCATTTGTTTGTTTCTTAAATAGTTTTCAGGGGAAATACCTTAATTAAAAAATTTGAAAGGTGCTGTCAAGAAGTTTCCTTCAACATGGCATCCTGTCCAGGGATGGGATTCAAATTGTTTTACTACCGGTTCGGAGGGCGTGGCTTGGTGGGTGTGCTTTGCCTAATGGCGGCATGCAGCTTTCCCCACACCAGCTGCGGCCAATCAGCTGACGGGAGAAAGAAGAGAAAAGTTCAGGGAAAGGTGAGCAGGCTGATCCTGCACTTTTCTCTTGTGTCTCCTCTCAGCTGATCCTCAGAGGTTTTTTTACTACCAGTTCAGGTGAACCAGTCCGAACTGGTAGCATACCACCTGTCAAGGCCCCCGCATGCACGCCCATTCAAATCATAAGTCTCTAGCCACATTTCTCAGAGTAAAATGATTGATTTATTAGGAGTCGACTTGTCAGCGTTTCCCAGTTGCAGCCGACTCTGACACATCATTCATTTCACCCTTGACCCTGGCCTTCCCCACCCCTGGATGTATAGTCTCCAATGGCACATCCGGAGCCAAAGTCATCTTTCATGCACTCCAGTAATAATCTTGCGTGCCAACAGCGTCGGCTGCCAAAGCGATTATCTGAAGCATTTAAGGAATGCACTGCTTTCCCCCACTCCCTTTCTGCTGGCAACCAAAAACACCAAAGAAGTATTTTTTAGTTGACACCACCACTGATCCTGTCCCCACAGCCAAGTTGTGTGGCAGCTTTGGAAGTTGTCATCCACTGGTGAGCAGATAGCAAATTTGGTAAACTCTGATCAAAAATGTGAAGAAGACACAATTCTCTTCTCCCTGTGCTTATTTATAAGCACTGAATTTTTTTTTAAAATGCCTAGTTCAAAGCTGGATAATGTTTCAGGATATTTTCTGGGGCTTTCATGACAGCAGTGGTAGAGTTCACACCAGCTCAAAGTAAATATATCCAGAATATGTCACTCCAAAATAAACATTTCCTTCATATTTAACCCTAGTTAAATATGAATAGTTATACAGGTGGTCCTCAACTTACAACTGCAACTGAGCCCCAAATTCATGTTGTTAAGTGAGAAATTTGTAAGTGAATTCTGACCCATTTTAAGACTTTTTCCTTGCCACGACTGTTAAGTGAATTACTGCAGATGTTAAGTTGTTAACAGGGTTGTTTAAGCGAATCAGATTTCCCGTTGACTTTGCTGGTTGGAAGGTCACTTAACAACGGTGGCAAGAAAAGTTGTAAAATTGGGACAACATTCACTTTACAAATGCTTCACTTAGCAACATAAATTTCAGGCTCAATTGTGGCTGTAAGTCAAGGACTACCTGTACTTTTAACTAAAAGTTGTACATTTAACTTGAGATGACTGTTATGTCAGGCATAAGCAGAGAACAGCCCAAGTCACAGCATGCCAAGGATATTAGGTCAATTATCTTAAAGGTGATGGAAAATGTGAAGTCCCTTGTTCTGTCAGAGATATAATTTTGCTCCTTGTTGATGTTGATGCTCTCTATAATAAGGTCGCCATCAGAATCAAGCTATTTTCCCAAAGCACCTGAAGGCCAGACAAGGAATAATGGATGGAAACTGATCAAGGAGAGATTCAACCTGGAAATAAGGAGGAATTTTCTGACCTTGAGAACGATCAACCAATAGAACAGAAGCTGCCTCTGGAAGTTGTGGGAGCTTCATCACTGGAGGCTTTCAAGAAGAGATTGGACTGCCATTTGTCAGAAATGGTGTGGGGTCTCCTGCTTGGGGGGGGCGGACTAGATAACCTACAAGGGCCCTTCCAACTCTGATTATCTGTAAAGAATGAGACTGCTCCTAGCCTTTCAGAAAAGAGAACTAGACACTTACAGATCAGATTTTCTTCTCTCTGTCATTTGTGTTTGTTTGCCTGCTTTTTGGTGGAGATGAAGTACGTTTCAGAAAAAAGGAAAATCTTCCATTGCAGTCCTGGTGTGCAGAAAGCTCAATGCCAACATTTTAAGGAAATATTTTTGGTGTACTTGAAATTCACAGAAAGGTAAACGACCCATCAGGTGGTAGCTTTTTATTTTTATTTTCCCATTTTGGCGCCTTCAAGTGGTCTTGACTCCTGGCAATTAGAATCAAAATCAGGAAGGGACCTTGGAGGACTTCTAGTCCAGCCCTCTGCTCTTATTATTGGGAGTGTTTATGGAGATTCTCAGATCATGCTTGTCCCATGTTCTGAAAGGTGCTTTTTCAAGAGACAACTGGACTTTGTATTTCTTTGAAGATATTTCGCTTCTTATCCAAAAAGCTTCTTCAGCTCCAACTAGATGGTGGGAATGGAAGGATTTATACTCCTTGTAGACAGCTGGTCATTTGCATCCTTTTAGAGAGTTGTTGAGGCCACTTGGAAGTTTTTCTGTGTGCTCAGGGTCACCTGAGTGGTGGGAATGGATGTGGAGCCTTCCTGGAACTGCTGAAAGAACTGTGTTGTAGATTGGAGGCAGATGATGCCATATCCCTGCCCTTCTGTTGAGAGACGGCTGTTCAGTTTTGACACAGATGGCCTCCTTAATCTCTCTTTCAAACCAGCGGTCCTCTCTGTCCAAAATGTGGATGTTGATGTCTTTTAAAGAGTAACCTTTGTCTTTGAAATGCAATGCTGAATCTTGTCCTGAAGGGTTTGTTGGCAAGACATAATCCTTCGTTCCCATCATGCTAGCACATAGAGGACTCCTCGGGGTCCGTCGGTCCAATGCCGGCTGGATTCTGTCCTGACCTTTGGAATCAACTGCCCTTGGGGCTCCACCTGGCTGACCTCTGCACCTTCTGCGGAGTTAAAGACTGGTTATTTGACCAGGGCTGTGACCCCTCCTTGGGGGAGAATGTTAATATTGCAAATTTGTTTTATATTTGGGCTTGTTATTTAGTTTAATGTTTTTTAAGTATTTATTGTCAGCCAGTTTGATATACAAGTCAAATTAAATAAATAAATAAATAAATAGACTTCTTGGATGAGAACAAATGTCTTCAAAAGAAAAACCGAAAGCCCAGTTGTCTCTTGAAAAAAAAAAGCACCTTTGGCACAGAATGGAAAAGTAAAGATATCAAATGAATTGATATATTGAGGAAAATTATGAGATGTGCAGAAATGGACAAACTAACAAAGAACTAAAAAAATAAGGAAAATGCAGATTATTATAAAACATGGGACAAATTTTATGGTTGGCTAGAGATGAGGAAGATTCATGTAAATAAGGAATGATTATATGCTTAGTTAATGTATATGGAATGAAATTATGTAATATTATTATTGGATTTAGCAAGTAATGACAAAGTTGATGTTAGGAAGACTGTACCAGGGTCAACATTTTTATTGTAATTTTTGTTTATGTTTATGTTTGTGTGTTTGTTTAATAAAGGAAATTTTTTATTTTAAAAAAAGCACCTTTGGGACAATCATGACCTTGATGACAGAATCTCTATAGATGTTTAGCTATACAATTTGGAATGAACACCCTTCAAATGGTGTGGGAATAAAGAATGGATTTCCAGAGGAAAAAATTGCAGACTACAGGAAACAGGAGCATCACTCAGGTGGTAAATCCTTCCATTCCCCACTATCCTGTCAGAGCTGAAGAAGCTTCTTAGATGGGAAGTGAAACGTCTTCAAAAGGAAAAGTCTTTTGTCTCCTGAAAAAGCACCTTTGGGACAATACCATAACATAATAACAAAGAAATATTAAGATGAGAAGGCTGTTGCTTTCAGTCATAAATGCTTCTGGCACAGGTTTAAACCATGGAGGATTTTCAATATCTGCATACTTTAAAAAGTCAGCATCTCAATCTCTTTCTCTCAAGTCTGAATTTTGAATTTTGAATTCTGGCCTTTTATTCCTGTCCTAATTAGCTTTGGTGCAGGAAAAGAGCTCCTGAACTTTCATCTCTTCTTTCAGACCACAGATACACATGCCCATAAAGAAAATGTAGACTTTTAAAGCTTTTGTTTGTATAGGTCTGGGTTTTTTTTTTAATCAATATTTTCTTTCCTTGCAATCCATTGGGCTGCCAATATTTTGACTCGGTTTCCCCCTATGCTGCTGTTTTAATATTTAATCAGCTCCATCCTATCATAGAAAGCAGCCTGGCCTCGTTAGACAATTAATGGAGTCTTGCATCTCATTTGCTTCGTTTGAAACAACGGCAGCCGATAATTAGAAGCGGCCTTTATTAAAGGCTCTGCTTTGGATGCAGTCCCTGTGATTGGCCAGCTCTTTGGCGAAGCTTTTTTTGATTGTATGAATGAATGAATGAATGAAAGAAAGAAAGAAAGAAAGAAAGAAAGAAAGAAAAAAAGAAAGAAGAAAGGAAGGAAGGAAGGAATAAATAAATAAATAAATAAATAAATAAATAAATAATTACAGTCTTGCACATCTATGTGGTTCCAGGAACAATTGATATCACAAAATCTTGAAAAAGAAAAAAAAGAGGGGAGGTAATTCTAAAATAATTGGGTAATTCTGTGCAGGACAGCATGTGCAAAAGAATCAGCCAAAGTGGCGGACATAAAAATAGGTTTGACACTACGGTGTTAATTTATAGCACTTTTAATAGTTTAAATTGGGGGGAGGAAAGGATGTGTAAAACCAGAAACAATGCAAGCCAGTCTGAGCAGGAGAGAAAATAAACTAATTTTTTTTGCATATTTGTTTTTAAAAATCCCTTGGATGAAATCTGTAGATTTCCTGCCTAACACGAATGATTCCCATAAGGTTAAAGAACATCCCCCCACCGCGCCCATCATTCTGAAGGATGTCTATAGCAGTGTTTTTCAACTCTGGCAGTTGCAGGCGTGTGGACTTCAACTCCACATCTTTGAGACTTCCTGGTGGTTGAACCGTCAAATAACTCTGGTCCTGGTTTTTTGAACCAAGGAAAAGCTAACAAAGTGCTGACTCCTGCTGTGGTTCTACACCATCAGGAAAAGTCGGGGAAATGCCAAAAGAAACCTCATAGAGCAGCGTCTTTCAACTTTGGCAACTTGAAAATGTGTGGACTTCAATTCCCAGAATTCACAGCTTTAGCGACAAACTATTTTTGTGATAAATTTATATTTTACCGACAAAGAAATAAAGGGAGACTAGTACAGATATGTAAGCATCCGGTTTTGAATCCCAGAAGGGCTGGCTAGCTGACGAGAGCTAAATAGCTTGAAATAGAACTATATGGGTCTCCCTTTATTTCTTTGTTGGTAAATATAAATTTAACACACACAAAAAGTTTGTTGCGAAAGCGACTGCCTGCAAAGGCTCCTGGATTGGGGCTGAAAGGTGAAAGCAGAAGCAGTATGTTCAGTCCCATATTTGGGTAGACCAGTGTAGAAAGTTAGCACCCACTCCTCTCCTAGAAGAGTGAAATATTCTAGGAAATATTAAAAAGGCAGAATATTATATTTTCCTGGGTGAGAAAAGGAAAAACATGTTTTTAAAGACAAAGCAGCTCCCTGCCCTCCCTTCAGCTCCAGAGTGATGGGATTAAGACATGGCCTTCAGGACATGATAGGATTAGCTCTCTACCCATCTCACCACATGGCACCTGGGAAGATTACATCACCCAGCAAGATTCAACCAAGCTTAGGACTCAAGACAACCTACAGAGTTGCCCCTGCATGGCCCCATGGGAATCTGACAACCAATCAGGATACATTTCTTGCCACAAGAACAGGAAGCAAGTTCAAAGCCCAACAGGGGTTATAAATCTCCCTCCCTCCCTCACCCATGTGCTTTCTTTTGCCCAGGACCTCAATGTGGTCCTGTCCACCACTGAAACCATCCTTCCAAGCAATCTCCATGTTTCCAGTGTCTTTCTTCCTGTTCTTCCAGTTCTTCTTGGAACTGAACCCAGATGGACATTCTTCCAACACCAGGTTGCCCTGATTTAAAAAAAAAACACTCAAATTCTTCAATATTTGCACAGGATGGAGACCCACAGCATCCGGTACCTGAGTTTGCTTGCTCTTTCTTTCTTTCTTTCTTTCTTTCTTTCTTTCTTTCTTTCTTTCTTTCTTTCTTTCTTTCTTTCTTTCTTTCTTTAGATTAAGCCTTGAATTGTTCCTCCTCCCTCTGCAAACAAAGCATATGCTACAAAACAGCAGAACCTTCCAGGTTTGGCTGCTTGCTGTTACAGCTGCCGTATTGATCCTCAAGACCTTTGAAAGTCTCTCTTTCTTCCTGGCAAGACAACCTTCTGCTACTGCAAATGAATCCAGGGTGAGCTACAGGGGAGACAGGTTGCTTTGACAAGGAGGACCCAACAGTGAGAATGGCTGATGTGGTGCAAGAGAGAGCTGGCCAACAAATAGTCCCAGGGGCTGCTTACATTCCACAGAGGTGTCCCTTTCATTTCTTTATTGAGCTGCAGTTTGGGATCAATGTCTCCCTTCTGTGGGTTGTTCCCCTCTTCATGAATTCATATAAAACCCTTGTGAAGCTACTCTCCAAATATGCATTTTCCCCACCACGTCTTTGAGACTTCCTGGTGGTTGAACCATCAAATAACAACCAACTCTGGTCCTGGTTTTTTTGAACCAAGGAAAAGCAAACGAAGTGTTGACTCCTGCTGTGGTTCTGCACAATAAAGAAAAGTAGAAACAAAATGCCCAAAGAAACTTTATAGAGCAGTGTTTTTCAACTTTTGGCAGCTTGAAGCTGTGTGGACTTCAAGTCCCAGAATTCCCCAGTCAGCTTGGCTGGCTGGGGAATTCTGGGAGTTGAAGTCCACATATCTTCAAGCTGGCAAAGTTGAAAAACACTGTATAGAGATTCTAAAGCACCTTCAGAATGAAGGGAAAAAAACCTTCTTTTTCCTGGAAAGGAAAAAAATCCGGGACACTAAAAAACAAAATATCCACCATCATTAAGTTCTGAATTAAAACATCAGTTCTTCCCATGTCTGAATGTCAGACCAGCAAGCATTCTTCCTCTCTGTTCTTCACAAGAGTAGAAGGAAAGTTCTGGAGAAGGTCTGACTTCTCTTCTCTCTTTAGGGCAACCTAAAAGGTGACTTCTGTGGACTTTTGGATTAAAGTTAAGTAATGTGTAATCACATGAGTCTAAAATGGTTATTGAACCCCTACTCCCTTTTTACATTCAGTTGTTGGAAGTTAAAACTCACCCACCCCTCTCCTAGAAAATGAAATATTTTAGGATATACTAAAAAGGCAGAATATTTCCCCCAAAAGAGAAGTAGAAACTCAGAGAGGCAGAAGTTCAGCCCCTCCCCCACCTTTGTCAATGGGCCATTAAGGCCTGGGCCAGTCTATTCTACATAGCAAAGACCTAACTCCTTCAGGCAGAGCCATTTCATTTTCCTTCATTGCATCACCCACCAAGTTTCAACCAAACTTAGCACACAGACAATCTAAAAGCTAGCTATGACTTCTGACAGCAACCAACCAGGATATCTTCCTATGCCCCAGGAAGCTCAAAGCCAGAGGGGTATAAAACCCAGGGACTCTCAGCATCTCTTCCCTTTTTTGCCCAGGAACCCATCCTGTTCATCAATAAACCGTCTTTCCAAGCAGCTTCCATGTTCCCAGTGTCTTTCTCCCACTTGGAACTGAACCCAGAAGGATATTTCTTCCAACACAATCTACATAAAATGGAAAGTAGCTTTGATTGAACAATCATGGCTATCCTATCTGAGACACCTCCTGGATGCTTCATCTGCCAAAAATATATTTTTAAGTTTGCTAGGCTTCCTGCTTTTCTTCACCATGCCCTCCGAGCCTCCATTTCCAATCTTAAACACTCGGAAATGAACATTCCTTTTTATTCCAACATATGGCATTTTATCAAACTTGTATATAAATTACCTGATTCTTCATACAACTGATATTCTTCCAATTGCTTTAATAGACCATAAAAATGGAAATACCATGGTAAACCGTTAAACACTTAGCCACTTAACCCAGCAGTATTCCTTGTTTAATAGTTTTTACTCATTTAACACTTACGATTTGTAACGAGTAAATCTAATTTTAAAGAGGATGAAGAAGTGTAGCCACTCCCAAGGGAACCACTCTGCACTCTTATACCTGAAGGGCAATATTAATTGCTTTCTGAACCCAGAGCCGGCTTTAAATGAAGTCAGGCTCCAAGGATTACTAATGAATGAAGTTTCCATTATACCTGTTCAAAGCCAATAGGAAGTTTTTCTCTTTTTGGAGCAGAGCCCTTGAAATATAAAGGTTCTTGAAGGTCTCTTGGTGCCAATTCTTTTAAGGGATCAGTCTTGATCAGAGAAAACCAAATGCAAAGTAATTTATAAAAGGAGAGGGCAAAAGACTTGCACCCGCTAGATTCATGGGATAGAATCAAGATCAAGTGAAGTGTTAATACCACTTTATAATGCCTTGGTAAGGCCACACTTGGAATACTTTATCCAGTTTTGGGTTGACACAATGTCAAAAAGATGTAGAGACTCTAGAAAGAGTGCAGAGAAGAGCAATCAAGAAGATGAGGACTGTCACTGGAGGCTAAAACATATAGGAACGGTTGCTGGAATTGGGTATGTCTAGTCTGATGAAAAGAAGGATTAGGGGTGACATGATAGCAGTGTTCCAATATCTCAGGACTGCCACAAAGAAGGGGGGTCAAGCTATTCTCCAAAGCACCTGAAGGCAGGACAAGAAGCAATGGATGGAAACTAATCAAGGAGAGAAGCAACTTAGAACTAAGGAGAAATTTCCTCACAATGAGAACAATTAATCAGTGGAACAAGTTGCCTCCAGAAGTTGTTAATATTGTTAAGAAGAGATTGGATAATCATTTGTCTACAATGATATAAGGTCCCTTCCAACTCTGTTTTTCTATTCTGTTCTGTTCTGTTCTGTCCTCTCCTCTATTCTCCTTTTCTCTTCTATGGAAATTCTCTGTCATCAAAAGTAATTTGTCAATTACTTTTCTTTCATCAAGTCTGTCAATTTCATCATCTCTGCCAGCTTCACCTACCACTGTCGGTATTTGGAAATCCTTCCACCTGGTTCATATAAAAGCCTCATTGCCTACATCAAGAAACATACAAATAGCATTGGGCAAAGCAAACCTCTTTTAGAATCCTTTGTGTGAAATACAAGCAGATTTTTTAAAAAATTGAATTTAAGAAAAGGGTCCAGTGCAGAAATAATGCAGATGAGAGGTAGGAAATATTACAATGGAGATGGGAGATGCCATACTTCTTTGTTTGTTTTTCCTTGAAGATATTTCACTTATCATCCAAGAAGCTTCTTCAGTTCTGGCTGAATGGTGGAGGATGGAAGGATTTATATTCCTTGCAGTCATCTGGTCGTAGCATTCTTTCAAGCAGTGTTTAACTGTGAGAGGGATAATCGTAGGATCCTCCCCTGCCTTTGTTTCATTATCCCTTATATGCCATTAGATTTTGTGTTTCATCTTAGATTCTTCACTCACTTCCCTAACAGTTGGTTTATAATAGAAAAAGACACGGATGTTCTCGGTGCCGGATAATGATGTACCATTATATTAAGATCCATTTTCTAACTAAGATTCATCAGGGAAGTTGAAAATTAATCTACACATTAGGTGCTTTGGTAATTCTGCCACGCAAGAACATTTTGTACTCCTCCTAGGACAACACAAAGTGATAGATTAATCTACAAGAAGTGCAAGTGGGATTTCACTGTTAACTTTAATGGCTAATTTCTTATGTCTCTAATTATGACTTTGGCGAATTGTTCATTTTTGAAAGCAGCCTGGTGGAATACTGGGAGTTTGAACAAATGGCAGCACAAACAAAACAGTCAAAGAAGGTTGGTTAGAGGAGAAATGAGTTGAGATCAGGAAAAGAGATTGGCTTGGCTTTTAGATCAGGGTTTGCTGAATTGTGCAGCCAATATGCAGATGGAAGCTTGGCTCTATTTCAACCTTAGTCACATCTTAAAAATCACCAGACAAGTGGACAGCTGTATAAAAGAACAGGGCACAAAAGTGGACATTTTCAAAAATATTAGGGAAAATGGTTTACAAGGGTGTATTATGAGAGAGAAAAAAATAATGGCCAGTCATTCTACTTTGTGCAAGCTTTGCAGGAGAGAACATTGGTGATCTAGGCTGGCAAAAGATCAGGAGGAATCTGGTCTCACCTTTGCTGACTAAGAAATTTAGTAAGAGGCAGAATCTTTCATGAACTGAACTCACTTCATTGGATGCAATCGCACCTTCATTAGCCTCAACAACTCTCTAACAAAAATGCAAATGACCAGTTGTCTTCAAGGAGTATAAATCCTTCCATTCCCACCATCCTGTCAGAGCTGAAGAAGCTTCTTGGATGAGAAGTGAAACGTCTTCAAAGAAAAAAAAAAA